>CP092863.1:189861369-189882566 GCA_030710605.1 Cordylochernes scorpioides | reverse complement strand
ATATTTCTGTGACAATAAATATAATATAACATATATATAATTCTTAGATAAAATTCTCTGAAAATATTTTGTTTTCAAAATTCAACTAAATTGTTGAAATAAAAAAAATGAATTTTTGCACATAAAAAGTGAGAAATCATAAAATAAAAACCAGGATATATTTGAATACATTATTGGTTGTTCGTGGATACAACACTAGAAAATAATTTCAAAAGTACAACTAGAATGGTAGTAATTAAAACATTGTATCGTAGAGCACAAAGTTAAAGAAATTCAGATTTTATATTCAATATAGTTGTTCGTTGTTCAATGCCATTCCTGAGATAAATAAACGTTGCCCGATGATTGGGTAATTAAGGTCACATGATGGTAGAGAAACAATTAAAGCTGAATACAATGGACGTGATATAAAATTTAAGACATACATTTAGCATAGTATGAATATATAAACCTAAAGTTATAGCATAACCACAATAGAGATTGGCAAAATCAAAATAATGTATACAATTTAACCCTACGCATTCAATATGCAAACATATTTTGATTGTAATAAACATGAAAGAATCCTAAGAATCAACGTGAAGAAATTGTTCATTCAAATGACGTGTTTGAAAAAGGCCGATTCTCATACACATACCAGTTGATAGCTGGTAGCAGATGCTTGGCATCATTAATATACGTATATATTTAGAAATTGAAAATAAGGAAGAGTAGGTAAGAGTGAGTACTACAAAAAGTATATTTATATATCAGAGAGAATTTTCTCCAATTTTTTTCAAATAGATGTTTTATATATTTAGAAACTGAAAATAAGGAAGAGTAGGTAAGAGTGAGTACTACAAAAAGTATATTTATATATCAGAGAGAATTTTCTCCAATTATTTTCAAATAGATGTTTTATATATTTTAAAATTGAAAATAAGGAAGAGTAGGTAAGAGTGAGTACTACAAAAAGTATTTTATATATCAGAGATAATTTTCTCTAATATTTTTCAAATACATGTTTTATATATTTAGAAACAGAACGAAGTTTATAAATCGACTTTTAGGGCGTCATACACTTGTAAAAAAACAGCAAATTAGTAACAAAACCAGATATACTACAATAAAAAAGGAATATACATATTGAAAATAAAATAGGCATATCCTGACCATTTTTTATTTTTTTAGACCATTTTTCTAGATTCTGTATATATATGTGAAAAATATTTTTTTAATATATATATTAATATATTAATATTAATTTGAAAATACTTTGGCAGTCCATAAGACAAATACTGCTTTATAGAAAAAAGGTTTGTTTTTTCATTTCTTATTCATATTCATGAACATGTGTGTGCAGTTTAGAGATGAAGAATAATCAATTATTCAGAAATCGAGCAGCCATCATCGATGTTCTGCGCTCCGGAAGGAGCTCCGAAGAGGCCGACAGTAACAAAGAAAGACTGGCTGCAAGGAAAAACACTTGAGTCGTTAGGGCAGGGTAAAAGACGAAAAACTAGTCGAATATGTCATGGAGAAGATTGATGAAAACCCTGGGAAGAGCATAAAGGCCATAGCCAAGGAAATGGACGTTGGCTCTATGAAAATTGTAAGAAAAATCCTGAGGACCTTGGTCTTGAATCCTATGCCCTTCGAAGAGGCCAGTTACTGACTGAGAATATAAAGTAAAAAATAAAAGAGAGACTATAAAACGAAAATTAAAATTATACCGCGAATGTTTCTTTTAAAAATCGAATTTATTTTCAAAGAGAAATAGCGACATTTCTAACTTTGAAGATGAGGTATGGAAAGGTGAAACATGAAGAGTAATGGAGAACGGAAAAATAAAAAAACTGTTGACCTACTGAAAGGACTGTTGTCCTACTTAATAACCCGAAAATGACACTTGTGACATGCTGATATTCTTCTCTTATAAAAGGATATTTTTACGTGGATCAAAAGGTAAATCCCAGGAATGATTTATGTATCTGTAAAACACTTCAGATGTACCTGTCGTGATGCACGCAAAGTTTCCGGCCGTCGTGAGGTTCCTTTGTGTCATCTGCAGAGAAGGGGTGTGGTGTTTTCCCCATTTTTTAAAAAAGAGCTTTGGAATGGACGCTGACACCTATTTCAATGTCCTGAAGACCGTTTTGAAGTCTTGGATGGAGGTGGTAGTCGCAGGAAGGAAGTATATCTTCCAACAGGACTCAGCTCCAGCCCATAAGGCAGAAAGAACACGATTGTGGCTGACAATTAACGTCCCCATTCACCGGAGTCTTGATATTTGGCCTCTTTACTCCCCAGACTGCAAACCCCTCGACTACTATGTATAGTCGTTGTTGGAGAGATGTCAACAAAACTTCTCACAACTCCAACCAGTCCGTCAAGAAGTTGGTTTTCTAAGAGCCAGACTTTAAATAGGAGTCTATAATCCAAATATAGTTTCAGAGAAATCAAATGTTAATATAGCACTTTATTTTATATATAAGGTTAAAAAATATTTTATCTTATAAAATCATATTTTTATAATGTAGCTCCTAGAAAGCCCCAAAGGAATATTTCATATTAAGTAAACTTTTGCAAATAAATAAATTTTCTTTATATAAAACAATTGCAATTTTAGCAGAAAATAAATCCCAAAGTTTAAATAATTGAAATAATTCCCACATAAATAAGTGTACCTCTCATAATATGGCCAAAAACCGTGTCAAACATATTCAGAAGATATAACTAATACTATTTTAAAAATATATCTTAGGTTGGGTTGAATAATTGTGTTTTATTTCCAATATATCTCGACAGACTACTCGTACATTATTTACGAGGTTTTAAAAAATACTTGTGTAACACATAGACGATTAGTACATCGAAATATTAGAAAAAAACAATTATTTTAATTTAAAAGAAAAAAACACCTAATTTTCAAAATATACTTATTTCGATTTTTCTCTATATTTTCAAAATGAATCCTATAAAAAAACATTGAGCCACTTGTACATTATATAATTCTTCATTATATAATTATATAGAGTGTTTTTTGATTTTTTTAAATTATATATTTAATGCGCCTGTATATCTGTTTTACTTCTAATTAAATTAATGTTAAAATATTCACATAAGAAGCCTTCCACTGAAAGATAAAGATATACCACAAATTATATAGAACGATACACTATCTACGATGGAGGATCAACCATATGACATCCTGGTTCAGTAAATGTAGGAGTCGTGCAGAAGACGTCTACATTTAGACTGAAATGGATTGAAACTGGAAACTCCGACTTTGTGTAAAAGAGAGAAAGAATGTTTCAATAGAAGAGACTGAGGAATGCTAGCTGATTTAGTCGGTAGACTTGGGAGAAGATTGATCCCATCAATTTGAGCGAGAGAGAATCTTCAACTACGCGATCTAAAACACCAATATCATGTCATTTCAACTAAGGTTTATACATTTAATATGCACTAGTGTCCAAATTTAAGTAAACAAACACAAAATTCTGAATTTTAAAATTTATTAAATTTGGTAATATATAATTCATAATATGGGTAATCAATCTAGCGCTATTAAATAATTAAATTATTTCGAGTACAGAAACACAAATATCTTTCCAAAAATAATTCTCACAACGAGCTCTCATGATGATTACCAGTCTTCAGGAAGAAATATATAAATTCTACTTTACCAAAATAGTTCACGGAGTGTTCTGGGTGGGAAGACGAGCTTCAATGCAATTTCCTAAGACATCTTAGACATGTCCTAATGGATTTAAGTCTATAAATATCTGGTTGGTCCATCCATTCTCTGACTATCCTCCCTCACGAAGGAATCTTTGACTAGCACTGCTCTAAGTGGACAATAATTATAATATATAATAATGAACTGAAGGGAAATGACACCATTTAAAGTTCTCAGGCAGAGCTCAAAAATATCTTTCCTGTATCTTTGAGTAGTCAATAGGACTCTCTCAAGCACATGTAGAGATGTAAACCTGTTCGCAATGAACTTATCCAATTCAGAAACCCCGCTTAACAACTATAAAGCAATTAATATTTATAAATTATATTAAGATGCTAAAAGTTTACTTTAAATGCAATAGTAACCCATATAATTTGAATGCTCAAACATTATTTGTATACCCACAAATATATTTCCAATTTAAATTGTTAAAAGTTATGCACACATGAATAATATTCATTCCACCTATGCTCTAAGTTAACGGATAATCAACCGGCCTAAATTATATTCTTGTATAGAAACACAAATATTTAAAATTATTGAAAAACTCCAGCTCATCAATGGTGAGCCCTCACATCGGTTTTCGCCACTTTAATCTTTTTTTCATAAATGTTTGTTTTATATAGAAGGCACATAAGACAATTTGGTCCACTATTTATTTCATTGCCCATTCCTACATGAAAAGAGACTGGAAATTCGCGAAATTTCGGGGCCAACCCACTACACTGTACAACATGTATATAAAATCTTCACTACTCTCCTGCTGGATAAAACATTTGTTTATAAATATTTTAAATATTTCAAGGCGATAGATAAAATGAGAGAAGAAGTGCTCAACTCCACAGACAACGGCTGATTGCTCCCCTCCCCTCTAAATTGCTTTTCCTCCTCACTCATGTACATATATAACCGTTATGGGGAATCCCCTTGTAAGACAATAGTGTCTTAATAAAGGTTTTTGTTGTTGTATAGAAGGCACATTTGAAGGGTAGGTATTGTCAGATATAATCAGATATCTATGATCTATGATCAACATATGGCGTATGAAATTAAAACCTAACGAAGAAGGTTGGGCATGAATATTCGAAAATATTACACCTGGACTTCAACATAAATGATTATTTCTTCATAAAAAGTCTCCAGTACCTTGTAATTGGTTGTGGGACTGAGGCATTATGTAACGTCCAGCGCCATGATATCATTAATCAGCAGACCAATGGAGGATAAGACGTGGCACGCAACGTCCAATAATTTCTTGAAAGCCAACATTGACTGGGCACGTTCCTATTATGCCATCGACTGACTGCAAGTTGGTATCATCTTCCTGGGACAATATGTGCCGGACGTTACTTCTAGTGTTTCTTTAACTCTAATGGTGAATACTGCGAGACTCCATTATAATGGAAACCCCAGGTTAGCGACCACTTTCAAATGTTCCAATTCCTTCCTATTAGAATAATGTCTCACACAACGGCTCAAATTAAGCATGGTACTAAAAATTTGGCCTAACAAAATGTCATTTATTTTTAAATATATTCCATTATATTACAAAAGACACTTCCTAATCGTGCAACTGAAAGTTTCTAATGATTTGCGCTATCTTACAAAATAAATATTAACTAATCATAGATTTTTTATTTCAGAATTTTAACCATCTATTCCTTCTAAGTAAATTAAAAAGTTAACTACGTTTTCCTTTCAGGCTTTTGGCCCTCGTCAGCATGGTTCCGCGGCGTCAGCTGGTCCTAGAGGCTTACTGAAATTCAAGGATTAGAGTATTAAAGGCCGAAATTGTGGAAGTACACAAAATTATATGATAAATTTTAAAAAATATATATATTGTACAGGGATCAGGTGTTTAAATTTATAAAATAGATATCTTCTGACAATATTTATTCCGACAGGTAGCGCAAGTCGATGGATAGTGGGTTCCTAGACCAAAGTCTAGGCCGAAGTCTGTATGCCAAGGTAGCGTAAGGCGATAGATAGTTGGCTACCTAGACCGAAGTCTGAACACAAGGTAGCGCAAGGCGATAGATAGTTGGCTACCTAGGCCGAAGTCTGAACACAAGGTAGCGCAAGGCGATAGATAGTTGGCTACTTAGGCCGAAGTCTGTACGCCAAGGTAGCGCACGGCGATAGATAGTTGGCTACTTAGGCCGAGGTCTGTACGCCAAGATAGCGCAAGGCGATAGATAGTTGGCTACTTAGGCCGAAGTTCTGTACGCCAAGATAGTGCAAGGCGATCGATAGTTGGCTACTTAGGCCGAAGTCTGTACGCCAATATAGTGCAAGGCGATAGATATTGGGCTACCTAGACCGAAGTTTGAACACAAGGTAGGGCAAGCCGATGAATAGTGGGTTCCTAGACCGAAGTCTGTACACCAGGGTAGCGCAAGGCGATAGGTAGTTGCTTACCTATACCGAAGTCTTAACACAAGGTAGCGCAAGGCGATAGATGGTTGGCTAACTATACCGAAGTCTGTACGCCAAGGTAGCGCAAGCCGTCTGTAATTTCTAATTTTACAATTAGGAGATGTCTTTTATTCAGAAGGTCAGTTCTTTAGTTAAGTAGACACATAAACTATCTGTCATTCTGTTGCAAATTTTGGCATTGTGGTCACTAACCTGTGTCTGTTAGTTTACAGACTGGTTAATTCTACGTCTCTTTTGAAGGAAGAAGTAACCATTCTTATTATATATCAAGATACATTGGTGAAAGATTCGTTATATATTATGGTATATTCTAAACTGTAATATAATAAAATTAGGTGTTAGTATAAATCACACAAGTTCTAATTAGTTAGAGCCAATAACTTATAAGATCATATCCTCCTATTAAAATGTCACTGCTCCTATTTGCTACTACCACCCCCATATTTTATATATGCTACATCTTCATTGGTATAACCCTGCATCACCCTTAATCGTATTTAAACTCAAAATGATTACGTCAAAATAAAAACAACAAAAGAGTGGTCAGCTAGGGGACAGCTACGTGACAAAGCCAAAGGACATTACACGCTCCCTGAAGGGCCGCCTTCCGGGGCTTTTATAGGCGACTTCTCCCGGGGTCAACAGAACAGGTTTAGCTCGCGGCTTGTGCTAGTGTGTCCATCGGTGCAGGTCGCTTCTCTCTCTTTCCATGTCTCGGTGTTAGGCATCCATATTTGTGGCATGGCCTCCAACTCTGTCCCGTGCGCTGTCTCCGATCACGCTCGATGCTAACTTCTAGCCCTGCCTCTGCTTCTTGTTGTCCGCGTGTGGGAAGAACATTAACACTCGCCTCACGAACGACTGCCAGTTTATCCATACGTCGACAGAATTATTTTCAACAATATGACATAAATATTTATCATCCCAACAGACAAATTTGAATATTACAAGAAAAAGACCCAATGATTATTTAAGATTAGATACATACATCACAAATTTTGCAGATCTAAAGACCATGCCTCTCTTGGGAAAATACATGTTAGCCATTATAGTGTTCTTTAACAAGAAATTTCATTATAATCTTTTTGTTTAAGCACTACGGGGAGATCATCAGTGAGATGAGAAAATCCCATCACTAAGTCTTGTGTTGGTGGTTGGAGAATGATGGTGAGAGATAGAGAGGAGAAAGTTCAATGCGATTTTCAGGAATGGGAAACCCACACTGAATTCACGAATCCACCAAAGGAATCTATGTAAGCACTGCATAAATATCCCGTTCTGTATATCCTTTATTCCCTGGCCATATATCCCAACAATTTAGAGACATTTAATCGATTTATTATGTTTGATCAATATTCCACAATATATTTTTTTATTCGAAAAGTAAGATTTGGAAACAGTATAAGGGGATAATAAATTGAGGGGAAGGAGACGACAGGGATACACAGACGATATAAAACAATGGACTGGACAACACGAGAAGATGAAGAGGATGGCGGAGGAAGTATGGAGAGACCATGTGGGCCACCCTCAGTAGAGGAAGGAGGAGTAAAGGGGATAAAATGAAACATGTCGATCGAAATAGTAACTTTAAATAACTGCGAGCCGTTTAAAATGCGAAATGTAGTTTCAGCAGTTAGTATAAGTATTAGCCCGAGCGGAGAGAAACTCACAGAATTACTCCTGTCGTGGAAGTAAATGTATCCCATGTAAACCTAGATTCAGGAAATGTGCTTTATGCAATATTCAAAAAACAAAAACTTTCATAATACAATATAATATAATGCGGCTTGTGATTGTAAAACGACATTTGAAATACTATCCCGCATGTGTTTTTTTTTCAACGAAAATTCAAAATTTATTTCAAGGAGAAATAACGATTATTTCTAACCTATATGAAAGGGCGAATTGTGAAGAGTAATGATAAACGGAATTATTGTATTATAATATATTGTATTAAATATATTGTATTATAAATTACTTTAGTATTATTTACGAACGGAAAAACATGTCCAGGGTAGCCTAGTGGACATGGTATCTGCCCGGTATGCGGAACACTGTGGGCTCAATTCCCATCCCTGGACACTTTTATTTTTCCGTTTATCATTACTCTTCACAATTCACCCTTTATACCTCATCCAAAAGGTTAGAAATAATCGTTATTTCTCCTTGAAATAAATTTTGAATTTTCGTTGAAAAGAAACACATGCGGGATAGTATTTCAAATGTCGTTTTACAAAAACTTTCATATTCACGCGATTTCATTTATATTCTGAAAACATTGTGCAACATTTCCTTATTCTAACCCGAGCTGATTCATAAATTTTAAAAACCTTTCTCTAAATTATGTTGTATCTTGTATATTAGAATTGGTATAAATAATGTATATATCTCTTTGATATTTGCTTTTGGAGCAAGTTACTTTTGTGATTTTAATCCGAATATTTTTTTTTTTCGTCCTTAGAGATGGTCGGTTGTTGTGCCGAATATATATTTTTTATTTTACTCTGTGATATAAGGTTGTCCCTAAAATTTAAAACTGCCGATTTTAATACGATAACTGATGTTCTAACGAAGTTCTCCAGCCGTTGGCGTACCAGATTTATCTATATGGGCTCTCTGTGAACACAGCTTAGCACGTTCAACTTTGTCTCAAGTAGTTTAAATTTGAATAGCCAACTCGATGCAGTACTTTACTTCTCCAGCGGCGAAACCGCTGAGTTCACTACTGATTGAGCCAAACCCTCTCATATAATATAAGGTTGTCCCAAAATTTCGTAAACATATTATGATATATATTTCGCAAGTGTTTTGCAAACCTTTGGGACAAACCTTGGTAATATTGGTAACCTTGGTAAAATTATAAGATAATTCTTATAGAAAAATGATTTAATCTCTGATGTTCTATATCAAGGGTGGCCGATCAGCAGGTAAGCCAAGTTTGAGAATTAAAAAGGTTGTCTCAAAAGTCCGTAAAAACTTGCAAAATATATAAATCATAATATGTTTACGAAATGTTGGGACAATCTTATAAGTTTATGTGGCACACAAAAATACAACATTTATTTCATGTGAAAAACCAGATGAACCTTTAGAATTTTTGCGCGGCTTCTCAAAAATAATACTCAGCAATCAAATATAACATTGGATCTCGCCTCTAGCTATAACTACAAATTTGTCACAAATTATTTTCAGATTATAATCA
This sequence comes from Cordylochernes scorpioides, assembly GCA_030710605.1. Classification (NCBI taxonomy): domain Eukaryota; kingdom Metazoa; phylum Arthropoda; class Arachnida; order Pseudoscorpiones; family Chernetidae; genus Cordylochernes; species Cordylochernes scorpioides. Next base: position 189,873,204 of record CP092863.1, on the reverse strand, counting down.
ATCTCTAAAGCAACTTGGTTTCCATATAAATCGGTATCATATTTTAAAATGAATTACGTGATATAGCATGATTATCTAGGCAATGGAAGGATATACAAATAGGGTATTAACACCAATCTGGAAAATACAAATCTATCCAACGCTAATCAAAACTAAATTTGAAATGTTTTGGGATATTCCATACTGGAAGGTGGTACCTATTCCAAGTAAACGTGGTAAAAGCCATGATAATCTTGGTGGGTAGTTAGCGAATGATTTTATTGTAGGTGCACCACATACCCAAATATTTAGAAAGCAGTTCGAATTTTTCACTTAAAAAGTGTGCCAGGGCTTCGTTTAGTTACTTGATCTTACCGGTTAGGTTGGACGCCTGCAAGAATCGTGGGCCATTGAAGCAATTTTTCTTCAGAAAAAAGTTCCCAATGAGGGAATCGATCCAGGTCGGGGGTGTCGAAGGTAAATACCACTCCTCCACCCACCCCATTATCTTGCTTATCCCTAGTACACGTGGTACAGGCCATGATAATCATGGTGTTTAGAAGTAGACGACAGCTTTTACTGTAAGTGCACGACATGTCTACACATGTGAAAAGCAGTTCGACTTTGCACTTGCAAATGTGCCAGAGCCTCCCCTTGGTTACTTGCACTCGATGGTAGGATCGGACTTGGACTATGTACTAAGTGTCAACCTGCAACCCCAAAACACATTATTGACTCTATTGACTCATCCATTGAGGAGCTCTGCTCATCCCCAGTAAGCACTATCAGAAGTCTCAAGCTTAAAAGCTTGATACCCTGATATGATTGAGTGGAGATAAGAAAGAAGAAGAAGAATATGAGCGTAGATCACGTTAAAGTATGTCTTCTATTTGTGGAAAATGAGATTATTTGAGCACAAAATCCATCTACAGGCAGGAGATGCCAGTTGAAGAGCATAGTGTTCGACAGCTGCGATTTTTCCACCAATAAAAAACATACTTTACTCATTGCGATCTTTTAAGGAATATCAGGGTGGTTATACCTCGAACAACGTTGATTCGAGTTTATCAATGAATGAGTCTCTCCATCTTTTTACTACAGAGTTAAGAGAAATTCTAAAGTCTGTATTTTATCATTGATGTGAAAGTTCTAATATAACTCAATAAAAGTGCGTCCATTGACAGCATGTTTTTTATTGGTAATAAAATAGGATGTAATAAATTTAAAATATCCAAATATGTCGATTTATATCAGTAAAAATTTCACATCTCAAATTGGCTAAATTTATACAATGTGAAAAGACAAATGTTATCAATCCAAATACCATTCGAAGGTAAAATTTATAATACAATCTCCGATATGGCAAGTTGCCATCGCCGATAATGCAGTCAGAGTTGGATGCTGGGTCGCAACGGTTGTGAAATTATGGCTAGGCGCTTTAGAGATATATAAAATTAAATATTCAAATTTAGAGCATTATATCTTGAAAATTAAAACATAATATATGTGTTTTTATCTTCATTTAAATTTAATTTTAAAAAAATAAATAAATTAAGGTATTTATATATATGATCTTGGTTGAGTTGTTACGTTTTATATTGCAATATAAAATAATAGAGATAAGAAATAGGAAAAGAAGAATCGTGTGCGAAGATTAGATTATAGAACAATATGATGGTGTTGGTGGTGATTTCTAAATGACAGACGAAGGTCTGTGCCCCTAGGTGAGATAATTATTGCTGCTGAATGATGAACGTATCAATAAATCCCCTAACTCACTGTGTACTTTAGATTGTACTGTATGTAAAAGTAGAATATTAAAATTTCACATTCCACAGGTATGAACAATTATAGACATTGTACCTTTATTTGTACTTTTAATGTACAAAGTACTTGTTGGTTTTGATGTCGGTATGGAATCACTTCAGCCAATTAAATTCCAAAGTAAAAAATCAAACAAAGAAGATGTCAGGGAAAGCAATGGGGTAATGACAATCATTCCTTAACTCAAATTCATGTTTCTAGTTCCAGATTATAAAATTGATTAGTATTGTATTGATATATATAAGTTTATTAATATTTTCATTATATAAATATTAAATAAAAAAGAAAAAGATAGAAGGTTATTGTCAGTGTTGACGACAAATGACAACTTTATCATAAATTAGGATCAATAGAGAACATGTGGTAATGTGTGGATTGGAAGTCTTTTAGTAAACTATTAACTTCTCGGCCAATAATTCTTTCCTTCATTTCTATATTTCATTCCATGCGTTCTATAATATAAAAGCTGGGGGCAATAAGTCCCAGCAAGAAAGAAGAGCCAACTCACTCTGATCCCACATTATCAAGAAAAAAGTCCGGTGTTAGACCTGCCGGGCATCAAACAGTCCGTGTAATCCCTCGGGCTTCCCGCGACATTTGCATTTTGTTAATTTGGCATCTGTTTCCATTACCATGCTAATTACCTACGACAATTTATAAACTTTTTGTAACTTATGGTGTCATGCCTTTTTTCTTCTCTGCTTGGTTGAACGGCTGGCGAGTTTTTAGCTTAATTTTTGAAGTGCGCAACCAACATCTGGGTGGATATATTACGTACGGTACAACACACAATGTGTTAATAATAGATCTATTAGGGGTATATTTGAATATGAGGTGATATTTCAAACGGCGATTGCAGGCACAATTTCATATTTGTAGGTTAGGTATGGCAGTTACAATAATCTATTGGTTTTATATAATATTTCTTTGGGTCACTATATTAGAATTGTGACCGAGGAATATGTATAAACTATTTAACACTCTAGTCAAAATATTTTAGTCATACTTCTAACTATGGAAGCAATGGTCGCCTCTTCCCGTCAAAATAAACGTCAGAAACTGACGGCCATCTATTGACCGTCGCCGCAACTAGCGGCCTCGGGTCGGTGACAAAGCCACAACACCAACTTTGGCAAACTGATAAGCGTCCACCTAGAGACCATGGTTTCGGGCTAATGGCCCTCGTCAGTCTAGGGCGGACTTTATTCCATGAGATCCACACGGGATCTAATGGAATCCTCACAATCTACCAAAGAGGTGTTTTGCTGGCAATGTGGCTGGGCCAAATCTATTGGCAAAACATAGATGGAAAATTTGCCGGGAGGAAATTAATCCATGGAAGCAATGGTCGCCTCTCCCGTCAAAATAAACGTCAGAAACTGACGCCATCTATTGACCGTCGCCGCAACTAGCGGCCTCGGGTCGGTGACAAAGCCACAACACCACTTTGGCAAACTGATAAGCGTCCACCTAGAGACCATGGTTTCGGGCTAATGGCCCTCGTCAGTCTAGGGCGGACTTTATTCCATGAGATCCACACGGGATCTAATGGAATCCTCACAATCTACCAAAGAGGTGTTTTGCTGGCAATGTGGCTGGGCCAAATCTAACTATATAGCCCTGTATTACCAATTCTACAGTTCAGCACGGGAAAGAAGAGAATATAGTTAACCGTATTTTTTAAGAATAAGCAAATGACAAGCAGTGGTTTTTATGTCTCACCAACAACTAGATGAATAATCTAATAAAATATACAATTCTTCCAGGGATAGGTTTCAAGCATATCATTATATTTTCTCAAACTTTCTGACCTATCAGCCCTTCGACGGGAATATCACATTAACTATATTAAACGCCGTTATGAAGGGATATATATGTTTTATATAAAAATGCTCATTATTATTTACATATTTTAAAACTATACTTATGATATTAAAAGAAATATATTACAAAATTCAAAGAAGCTATAATTAGTTGACTACCTATATATTTATGGATACTTTCTTCTTTTGTTTACCTTTGTCTTTCTAGGACTCCGGACAAGTGACTCTAAGACGTGATGTCTTAATAAAACGTTTAGCTGTATAGTTTTTTTCCGTGAATTTATATATGTTACCTTGTGCGAGAAAACGAGAGTTCGCCTTGGGTTCGCCCATATCCACCTGTATCTTATATTCCAACCGCTATATATTCCAAAATCAATTTAGCCTATATATCTATCTTGTTGCGATTTTAAAACGCCTTTGACTTACGCAATCACAAATATTGCAGTTATAAAATAATTAGAACTCGGTGTATCAAATCGATGGTGGGGAATGTAATTATCTAAATTAATAATTTTCCAAAGCAGAAGAGTATGGCGCCTTCGACCGCAGCCAATCGACCCTACCGCACCTGTTCGTGAGGCGCCAGCTCGTCTGATGACACACGTCTGCCGGCCGGGACTTTCCTCGCAGACGACAAGTGTTGCCAAGTTTTTGTTTTGTTGCTTCTTTAATTTGATTACAGACGACTTACTGTCAAGTTGCCATTTCTGCAGATGGAAGCACTTGGTTTCAAAATGTTTCCCATTATCTAGGAACAAAATTATATTTATTTATATATAAAGTAAAGATTGTGAAGGACGGTATTCATGTATCATAGGCGCATACACACTTTAAAATGGTATTAAAACAATTATTTCTCTATTTTCTCTGCGTAAAACGTGTAAATTCGACTAAAGGCTAACCTGTATACCATGGTTTCATGGTTTTCGGGGTTTTCACTCCATCAATATTTTCAAATTGATAAAAAGAATCTTATTAGAAATATCTACCCTGAAGAAATAAGACCATTAGAACAAAAGGTTTGCGCCGTTCACTGCTACTGTCTTAACCCGCCTGGATGCCGAGAGGTGTACTTTCCATCCATATATATGTGTGTAATATACCAATATATCCTGACATGTCAACTCACAACTTGGTCGTTAATATAGATTTTGGACACATTGCAGTTACTCTAAGTAGGAGAGGAGCCATGTCCATTGTTGCCAAGTCTGCCATTGTGTGGCGAAGATATTCATCTTTGTTGTCGCTGCTGAGTTTGGCGTCTGATATTTTCTTAAAGTTTAGTTCAGACACTGAATAAATCACCCGTTTTATTATAAAACACTATTGATACAACTGCAGCATATTTGTTAGGTCGTCTACTCTTGTTGTTGTCATTCTCTTTGTATATATTTGTTGCGTGTGTTGCGTATAGAAACAAATTATAACAAAAATAAAGTATCAAAAATTACACAGGTCTACAAAAAAAACCTTTTTTTTTTTTTGCCGAAGAAAACCTGATGTTGATTCAAATGTAACTTTTCATGCTGAATTAAAAAATGAAATCAGAAGTTTTCCATCACCCATTGTCTTGCAGGATAAGCATTTTCTCTATAAATTGGTATATACAGTAATAATGCAGAAAATGTTAAGTAAGCATTTTTAAGTGCTCATTATTACATTAGCTAGTGCTTTATTTTTAACAAGAAGAGTTGATATGTGGGAGCCAAAAGCTTTATTTTATTTGTTATCAATTAAAATTTGCTCTTTAAGAATCATAAATATTAATTTAAATAACAAATTATTGAATTTTAATTAAATATGTTCATTTATAATGCAATCTGTTTTTGCTTTCAACTCAAAAATAACGACAAGCTCTGGAATGCTATTTGCTGAATGACAGTTTAAATATATATATTTAAATGGAACCTAACGATTTGTTTAAATAGATTTGCATCAGAAGTGACAGGCAAATTTGAAGTGATCAGTTTATTTTCTTCTCTATCGATTTGCTTTTATAAATCGTGTGCATCGTTACTGTGTCAATATGCCGAGGCGTTGCATTAATATTCCTGATATTTTCTGTTACATATTTGTGGGGAATTAACTCTCAAAGTTGAAAGGGCGAAACTTTACACCGCTCATCAAAAAGTGCTATCAACTTTATTTGGCTGTAAAGTCGGTGACCAAAATAATACTTGGGCTCCTCATCATTTTTGTGAAATTTGTTGCTCGACGTTTTACAGGTGGATTAAAGGTGAACGTCATATGCCTTTTGCGGTTCCAATGATATGGAGGGAACCTAAAGACCATTCTTCAGACTGTTATTTTTGTTTGACAAAGACTACAGGTATTAGATCCAAATCAAGACATACAGTTGAATATCCAGATTTTCTTCTGCTATGAAACCGGCTCCTCATAGTGATATTTTACCTGTGCCACAGCCTCCTGAAAATAATATTTAGTGACGATGATTCAGTTAGACGAGAGCAACAGTCGGATGACACAAATTTTGAAGCAGGTGTTTCATCTGAACCTCATTTGTTAACTCAAGGAGATTTGAACGACCTCGTACGTGATTTAGATTTGTGCAAAAAACAGAGTGCACTTTTAGGCTCTAGGTTAAAAGGCTGGAATCTGCTGCATAAAGGCACAAAAGTATGCTTTATCGCAAGTGTCAAGATGAATTTCAAGACTTCTTTTCACAAGAGAATGATTTAGTATATTGCAATGGTGTTGTTAGTCTGATGGAAGGGCTTGGTCATGACCATGATACAGAACAGTGGCGTTATATTCGTTGATTCTTCAAAAAATAGTTTGAAAGCTGTTCTCCTTCACAACGGAAATAAGTTCCCATCAGTGCCAATAGCACATACATCTAACATGAAAGAGACTTACGAAAACATGAAACTGCTTTTGAAAAAGATAGAATATGAAAGATACGGTTGGAAAATATGCAGTGATTGTAAAGTCATTGCTCTATTGCGAGGATTACAGCATGGATATACAAGATTTTGTTGTTTTCGGTATGAGTGGGATAGCAGAGATAGGTAAAGGCATTACATTAAAAAAGCTAGCCAAACCGTGAAATCTTTACTTCAGGACATAAAAATATTGTAAATCCTCCCTAATCGCGATTCAGAAAATATTTACTTACCACCATTACATATTAAACTGGGATTAATGAAGACCTTTGTCAAGGCAATGGATAAAAATGCCAGTGGATTTGCCTACCTAAAACAAAAATATTCTAGCATAAGTGATGCGAAAATTAGAAAAAGCATTTTCGTTGGACCTCAGATTCGAGACTTTCTGCAGGATGGGAATTCTCAAAATAGTTTGAATGAAGTTGAAGCAACAGCATGGAATTCCTTTAGAACTTCTTAGGAAGTGTCAAGGCTGAAAATTACCGAGACATGATCTGTTACTTTCCTACAAGGCACTGGGATGTAACATGCCTCTCAAGATCCATTTTCTGCATTCACATCTGGATTTCTTTCCAGACAATCTTGGTGCAGCTAGCGATGAGCATGGTGAGAGGTTTCATCAAGATATATCAAGCATGGAGAAGCGGTACCAAGGTAAATGGAGTCCCGGTATGCTTGCTGACTACTGCTGGACACTCAAGAGGGATGTACCACAAGCAAAGTATAGAAGAAAATCCACTGTCACTACTTTTCAATAAAATAAATATATTTCGTTCATAAAGGCATATATATTTTAAAATTTCCAAATTTTAAGTAGGTGTATCGCAAAAATCTTTCATGATAGAAAAAACTAATGGTATATTTGGAATCAGCACAAAGAGTTAAATTTAGATAAGATGCTGTTTATTTTGGGACAAAGAAAAATAATTTTTGATAAACCAGTGTAATGTAATAAGGGTTATGCAAAAATGCTTACATAATATTTTTGCTGTATTTATCCCAATACCAAAAAAGGCTGTCACGCCAAGACCATGAGTGATGGAAATTTTTCTGATTAGATTTTTGAGTTCGGCATGAAAAGTTACACTAGAAAAGCCATCAGGGTCAATTGGGCAAAATTGTTGTTGACCAATGTTATGGGAATCGAACCCTACTGGACATGGGCATCTGCCGGTAAGCGGAACGTTGTGGGTTCGATTCCCGCCCCTGGACACTTTTATTTTTCCGTTCGCCATTACTCTTCATATTTTCACCCCTTTCATACTTCATCCAAAAAAGTTAGAAATAGTAGATATTTCTCTTTGAAATAAATATTGATTTTTCACAGAAAAGAAACTTATGCGGTGAAACTTTAAGGGTTGTTTTATAATCATACGCCGCAGTCCTTTATAATGTATTATAAGTTACTTTAAGTATTATTTACGAACGGTAAAATACGTCCAGGGTAGCCTAGTGGACATGGCATCTGCCCGGTAAGCGGAACGTTGTGGGTTCGATTCCCGCCCCTGGACACTTTTATTTTTCCGTTCGCCATTACTCTTCATATTTTCACCCTTTCATACTTCATCCAAAAAAGTTAGAAATAGTAAATATTTCTCTTTGAAATAAATATTGATTTTTCACAGAAAAGAAACTTATGCGGTGAAACTTTAAGTGTTGTTTTATAATCATAAGCCGCAGTCCTTTATAATGTTATGTTTGTTAAATAAAAAAGATTTTCACGGTATGAATAATTTCTTTATAGAAAGTTTTCGCTTTAAATATATTATATAAAATGCTAATTCGAACATCTGTAATTCTATTTTTATTTGTAACTCTGAGACAAGTATAGATTTATACAAATCTAAGAAATACACAAACTCGTGAGAAAAAAGGTTTTCAAATTGTGATTTAAAACCTATCCAACAGCATATATCCACTATATAACAATCAGGGCGGGTGTGTAAACAACGACCTGTGTGTATTGTGATTCACATGTGTATGACGTAGCGACGTGTCGGATTAGCGAGACTCAATTAGGATCAGCAGAATTTTTACACATTAATCTACATCAGCTAATTGGGATTAACTCGGGAGTTATCTCCGGGAGTTTATAGGAACCAGTAGCGGCGGTGTGTTGGATCCCCGGCAGCGGGGTAGTATAGCCCGGTATACACGTGCGAACCTGAACACGTGCTGCCCGGTACACATGTCAGTGAACATACAAGTGTATGTGAGATCTGGGGGCACACAGGCGATCCAATATATATTATTACCGCGGTACAAACACATACGCATTCAAGCACACACACATATTATATATACAAAGCAATAACGCGCCATATATATATATATATAGTATAGCTATGAAAAATTTTAAGATTAATACTTTTTTTTTTTTTTTTAATTTGAATGTGTGAGGTTTGTTTTTTAATTTTTTTTGTAATAAATAATTAATTAGATTATATTTTTAACAAAGAGAAAAAAAAAAAAGGTAACACCAGCAAAGCATCGGCAGTTACGCGTCATAGGCTGGGTGAAAAAAGGAATAAGCGAAGAGAAAGTTTTAAAGAGAAGAGCAAAGACAGAACCATGATAATAATTTTCCAAATATAAAATAAAGCTAATTAGAGAGAGAAAAAAGTATTTTTTGCTCTATTTTCTCTCTTGATGAGAGAAGTTAGATTTTTGTAATTTTTTTTTTTTTTGGGAATTTTTTTATATATATAAGCTTATTTTAAAGACAATCTAGTGTAAAAGTGGAGGACACGATATAAGATAATATATTAATTTAGGAAGGATGAAAACCTTAAGGGTTAGACCAATTGAAAACCATAAAGGTTAGACCAGATGGAAAGAGGATGGTACTCAGGTGGGCCTCTTCAGATGAAGACCTGAGCAGCAGTTTCGGCCCTTACTGTGCAGAAGTGCAGAAGATGACAATGTATTAGTTCATTAGTTGATTTTTGTAGTATATCTAAGGTTCAGCTATTACCCTATCTCCGTTCCAACCTAAAATTGCTTTCTAATTGGTCGAAGAGGTATGGTTTGGCAGTAATGGAGTAAGGGCCGAAACTGCTGCTCAGGTCTTCATCTGAAGAGGCCCACCTGAGTACCATCCTCTTTCCATCTGGTCTAACCTTTATGGTTTTCAATTGGTCTAACCCTTAAGGTTTTCATCCTTCCTAAATTAATATATTATCTTATATCGTGTCCTCCACTTTTACACTAGATTGTCTTTAAAATAAGCTTATATATATATGTGATGATTTAAGACCATGGAAGTGTTGTAAATAGTCTAAATATCCACTACCACATGTTCCACCCCATGACTGTATATAACTTCTTATGTACTGCACATAGAAAGCCTCAACTAACATCAATCTGTACCGCGTAAGAATCTAATAAAGTATATCAACTGTACAGATAGAAGGAATGGAGAGAGACAGGAGAAAGTTAAGGTTAAAACAAATCAGGCTTAGGACAGAAGTCGAAGCAAGGCCTAGCAAAAGAGGCCTCAAACCAGCACAAATATAAATAACTTGTACAGTCAATACTTCCTGGCAAGGCAAGACGTATCTGGTAACGTAGAAGTCATAAAAGCTAAGAGTGACGCCCAATTTCCGGAACAAGACCGGACGTATTTTCTATCAAAGAAAGCCGCGAGAAGACATCACCTAAGTAGGTCAACCAATAGCCTACGGCCACGTGAAAAAGTCCCACCAATTAGGAAAGAATCACCTAAATAGGTCAGCCAATCAGAAAGAAGCAAGGTCGTGGTGTTAAATCGAAGACCTAGAATAGGCAGTCTTCGCTTGGCTCCCAACGGTAACACTTGCTCTAAAGTCTCTCTCTCCTCATCCCATTCCTTCTTGACGTCAGACGCTTTTAGTGGAATCTCTGTTTGTTTATTTCACCTTTGGCCCAGCTGTGTCGCCTTCCACCACGACTGCACGGGAGAGTTGACATCGAGGTTCGTCTAGCATCAGGTAACACTGGTCCCAGAGGTCCCAAGATATCACATATATAAAAAAAAAATTCCAAAAAAAAAAAAAATTACAAAAATCTAACTTCTCTCATCAAGAGAGAAAATAGAGCAAAAAATACTTTTTTCTCTCTCTAATTAGCTTTATTTTATATTTGGAAAATTATTATCATGGTTCTGTCTTTGCTCTTCTCTTTAAAACTTTCTCTTCGCTTATTCCTTTTTTCACCCAGCCTATGACGCGTAACTGCCGATGCTTTGCTGGTGTTACCTTTTTTTTTTTTCTCTTTGTTAAAAATATAATCTAACTAATTATTTATTACAAAAAAAAAATAAAAAAACAAACCTCACACATTCAAATTAAATAAAAAAAAAGTATTAATCTTAAAATTTTTCATAGCTATACTATTTGATACAGAATTAGCTTGCTGTTCTGACTCAAAATTAATTCAAAATCTGTTGTTCTTAATAGATTACTTTTCCTCTATTTTCCAAATATAAAAACAATTACTATTAATATATATATATATATAACGAATGAAGACATTAAGACGCTAGTGTTTCTTTTCACGGAAATATAAAACTTCTACTGTCCTTATTGCGATGCAAAATATTGGGAGGGCTCGGCTCATCAGTGTTGAACCCTCCCAGCGGTTTTGACAATTTAATCTACCATTTCTGCCTTAATATAGTACTGGAAGTACAAACACCGCGTGTCTTAAAGTCGTCTTAGCATTCCTCTTTTTGATCAACATTCTCATTTCTGCCTTCATATAGTACTGGAAGTACAAAAACCGCGTGTCTCAAAGTCGTCTTATCATTCCTCTTTTTGATCAACATTCTCATTTCTGCTTTAATATAGTACTGGAAGTACAAACACCGCGTGTCTTAAAGTCGTCTTAGCATTCCTCTTTTTGATCAACATTCTCATTTCTGCTTAATATAGTACTGGAAGTACAACACCGCGTGTCTTAAAGTCGTCTTAGCATTCCTCTTTTTGATCAACATTCTCATTTATGCCTTAATATAGTACCGGAAGTACAAACACCGCGTGTCTTAAAGTCGTCTTAGCATTCCTCTTTTTGATCAACGTTATCACATTTCTGCCTTAATATAGTACTGGAAGTACAAAAACCGCGTGTCTCAAAGTCGTCTTTGCATTCCTCTTTTTGATCAACATTCTCATTTCTGCCTTAATATAGTACTGGAAGTACAAACACCGCGTGTCATAAAGTCGTCTTAGCATTCCTCTTTTTGATCAACATTCTCATTTATGCCTTAATATAGTATTGAAGTACAAACACCGCGTGTCTTAAAGTCGTCTTAGCATTCCTCT
>CP092863.1:189804821-189861269 GCA_030710605.1 Cordylochernes scorpioides | reverse complement strand
AACTAATTTTATACATTTAATATGCACTAGTGTCTATATTTAAGTAAACAAAAACAAAATTCTGAATTTTAAAACAAATATTTTTATATAAAATTTATTAAATTTGGTAAATATATAATTCATAATATGGGTAATCAATCTAGCGCTATTAAATAATTAAATTATTTCGAGTACAGAAACACAAATATCTTTCCAAAAATAATTCTCACAACGAACTCTCATGCTGATTACCAGTCTTCAGGAAGAAATATATAAATTCTACTTTACCAACATAGTTCGCGGAGTGTTCTGGGTGGGAAGACGAGCTTCAATGCAATTTCCTAAGACATCTTAGACATGTCCTAATGGATTTAAGTCTACACAGTCTAGCCATAAATTCTGTTACAAACAATTTTATAAATTAAATGATTAAGAACAAAAACTAATGGAATATAAATACATATTTTATTAGCCAATAGGACATAGATTCTAAGTATATACAATCATTCAAAATGTCCTCGCTTATTTTTGACACAGGATCTCAAACGTCCGGGCCACTGATCTATGGCGGCACGCACCTTTTCTAAGGGTATTTCTTTCATTGCTCTCACTAATGCTGATTTCAATTGATCCAAATTATGATGTCTTTTATAGCACACCTTCTCCTCTAAATATGCCCACAAACTGTAATCAAGGGGGTTTAAATCAGGGCTTCCAGAGGGCCATTCATTGGCCTTTATGAACTCCGGAACATTCGTCTCCAACCATTGTTGAGTTGACTTGGCTTTGTGAGCAGGAGCTGAATCTTGTTGAAATATCCAATGTTCTCCATTAAACATTTTTGTATTCAGAGGCTTTACTATTTGTTCCAAAATATCTTCTTGATAGTTTTTAGCTGTAGTTTTTACCCTTTTGGCACAGAAGTGGAGATCTGTTACACCTTGGTAGCTAACGCCCCACCAAACCATTGACAGAAGAAGGATGGTGACTTTTTTCAAGTCTTCTGACTGTCAAAGAAGCTTCTAGAGAGCTACGAGCATATATCCTATCATTCTGACGATTAATCTTTTCCTCGACAGTGAAAAGGATTCTCTCATCGCACCGACCATCATGCCGCGCCAACAACATTTTTGATCTAACCTTTCTAATATCTCTAAGAGCAGGGGTTATCAAATGATCTGTGCGTCGTTTGAAAGCTCTCAGTCCAAGGTCTTCGTTGATCATCCTGGAAACGGTTCTTGGCGCTAAATTCATCTTCTTTGCTAAGATCTTTTGTTTGCGGCGTGGATTTCGACGAATTCTTTCGCGAATGGCTTTTATTGCTGCTTCCGTTCGTTGCACGCGCGGTCGACCAGATCTTTCAAGGTCATCAATAGTGCCAGCCTTGTTGAACCTTTTAATGGTTCGATAAACAAATTGACGCGTAATATTCAAATTTTATAAAAGTTTAAAAATGGATGAAGGACGTTGGCCTACCTTGTGTAAGGCTATTACAGCTATACGGTTTTTTTTTAACACCCCAATCCATTATCAAAAAACAAATATATTCCGATTTTTTTTCTAAACACGTGTGCACGAAATATTCAAATTACAACTACCGTATTTTGAATACTTCATGCGGTCAAAATAATTTTTTTTATCACTGATTTGGTTTTGTACAATATTTATGGCTAGACTAAGTAAATATCTGGTTGGTCCATCCATTCTCTGACTATCCTCACTCACGAAGGAATCTTTGACTAGCACTGCCCTAAGTGGACAATAATTATAATATATAATAATGAACTGAAGGGAAATGACACCATTGAAAGTTCTCAGGCAGAGCTCAAAAAAATCTTTCCTGTATCTTTGAGTAGTCAATAGGACTCTCTCAAGCACATGTAGAGATGTACACCTGTTCGCAATGAACTTATCCAATTCAGAAACCCCGCTTAACAACTATAAAGCAATTAATATTTATAAATTATATTAAGATGCTAAAGGTTTACTTTAAATGCAATAGTAACCCATATATTTTGAATGCTCAAACATTATTTATATATACCCACAAATATTATTTCCAATTTAAATTGTTAAGAGTTATAAACAAATAAATAATATTCATTCCACCTATGCTCTAAGTTAACGGATAATTCAACCGGCCTAAATTATATTCTTGTATAGAAACACAAATATTTAAAATTATTATAAACCTCAGCTCATCAATGGTGAGCCCTCACATCGGGTTCGTCACTTTAATCCTTTTTTCATAAATGTTTGTTTTATATAGAAGGCACATAAGACAATTTGGTCCAGTATTTATTCCATTGCCCAATTCTACATGAAAAGATACTGGAAATTCGCGAAATTTCGGGGCCAACCCACTACAATGTACAACATGTATATAAAATCTTCACTACTCTCCTGCTGGATAAAACATTTGTTTATAAATATTTTAAATATTACAAGGCCTTTGATAAAATGAGAGAAGAAGTGCTCAACTCCACAGACAACGGCTGATTGCTCCCCCTCCCCTCTAAATTGCTTTTCCTCCTCGCTCATGTACATATATAACCGTTATGGGGAATCCCCTTGTAAGACAATAGTGTCTTAATAAAGGTTTTTGTTGTTGTATAGAAGGCACATTTGAAGGGTAGGTATTGTCAGATATAATCAGATATCTATGATCTATGATCAACATATGGTGTATCAAATTAAAACCTAACGAAGAAGGTTGGACATGAATATCGAAAATATCACACCTGGACTTCAACATAAATGATTATTTCTTCATACGAAGTCTTCAGTACCTTGTAATTGGTTGTGGGACTGAGGCATTATGTAACGTCCAGCGCCATGATATCATTAATCAGCAGACCAATGGAGGATAAGACGTGGCACGCAACGTCCAATAATTTCTTGAAAGCCAACATTGACTGGGCACGTTCCTATTATGCCATCGACTGACTGCAAGTTGGTATCATCATCCTGGGACAATATGTGCCGGACGTTACTTCTAGTGTTTCTTTAATTCTAATGGTGAATACAGCGAGACTCCTCTATAATGGAAACCCCAGGTTAGCGACCACTTTTCGAATGTTCCAATTCCTTCCTATTAGAATAATGTCTCACACAACGGCTCAAATTAAGCATGGTACTAAAACATTTGGTCTAAAAAAACTGTTATTTATTTTTAAATATATTCCATTATATTACAAAAAGACACTTCCTAATCGTGCAACTGAAAGTTTCTAATGACTTGCGCGATCTTTCAAAATAAATATTAACTAATCATAGATTTTTAATTTCAGAATTTTAACCCTATATTCCTTCTTAGTAAATTAAAACGTTAACTACGTTTTCCTTTCAGGCTTTTGGCCCTTGTCAGCATGGTTCCGCGGCGTCAGCTGGTCCTAGAGGCTTACTGAAAATTCAAGGATCAGAGTATTAAAGGCCGAAATTGTGGAAGTACACAAAATTATATAATACATTTTAAAAATATATATATATTGCACAGCGATCAGGTGTTTAAATTGATAAAATAGATATCTTTTGACGGTATTTATTCCGACAGGTAGCGCAACTCGATGGATAGTGGGTTCCTAGACCAAAGTCTAGGCCGAAGTCTGTACGCCAAGGTAACGCAAGGCGATAGATAGTTGGCTACTTAGACCGAAGTCTGAACACAAGGTAGCGCAAGGCGATAGATAGTGGGCTACTTAGGCCGAAGTCTGTACGCCAAGGTAGGGCAAGGCGATAGATAGTTGGCTACTTAGGCCGAAGTCTGTACGCCAAGGTAGCGCAAGGCGATAGATAGTTGGCTACTTAGACCGAAGTCTGAACACAAGGTAGCGCAAGGCGATAGGTAGTTGGCTACTTAGGCCGAAGTCTGTACGCCAAGGTAACGCAAGGCGATAGATAGTTGGCTACTTAGGCCGAAGTCTGTACGCCAAGGTAGCGCAAGGCGATAGATAGTTGGCTACTTAGACCGAAGTCTGAACACAAGGTAGCGCAAGGCGATAGATAGTTGGCTACTTAGACCGAAGTCTGAACACAAGGTAGCGCAAGGCGATAGATAGTTGGCTACTTAGACCGAAGTCTGAACACAAGGTAGCGCAAGGAGATAGGTAGTTGGCTACTTAGGCCGAAGTCTGTACGCCAAGGTAACGCAAGGCGATAGATAGTTGGCTACTTAGGCCGAAGTCTGTACGCCAAGGTAGCGCAAGGCGATAGATAGTTGCTACTTAGACCGAAGTCTGAACACAAGGTAGCGCAAGGCGATAGATAGTTGGCTACTTAGACCGAAGTCTGAACACAAGGTAGCGCAAGGCGATAGATAGTTGGCTACTTAGGCCGAAGTCTGTACGCCAAGGTAACGCAAGGCGATAGATAGTTGGCTACTTAGGCCGAAGTCTGTATGCCAAGGTAACGCAAGGCGATAGATAGTTGGCTACTTAGACCGAAGTCTGAACACAAGGTAGCGCAAGGTGATAGATAGTTGGCTACTTAGAACGAAGTCTGAACACAAGGTAGCGCAAGGCGATAGATAGTTGGCTACTTAGGCCGAAGTCTGTACGCCAAGGTAGCGCAAGGCGATAGATAGTTGGCTACTTAGACCGAAGTCTGTACGCCAAGGTAGCGCAAGGCGATAGATAGTTGGCTACTTAGGCCGAAGTCTGTACGCCAAGGTAGCGCAAGGCGATAGATAGTTGGCTACTTAGGCCGAAGTCTGTACGCCAAGGTAGCGCAAGGCGATAGATAGTTGGCTACTTAGGCCGAAGTCTGTACGCCAAGGTAGCGCAAGGCGATAGATAGTTGGCTACTTAGGCCGAAGTCTGTACGCCAAGGTAGCGCAAGGCGATAGATAGTTGGCTACTTAGACCGAAGTCTGAACACAAGGTAGCGCAAGGCGATAGATAGTTGGCTACTTAGACCGAAGTCTGAACACAAGGTAGCGCAAGGCGATAGATAGTTGGCTACTTAGACCGAAGTCTGAACACAAGGTAGCGCAAGGCGATAGATAGTTGGCTACTTAGACCGAAGTCTGAACACAAGGTAGCGCAAGGCGATAGATAGTTGGCTACTTAGACCGAAGTCTGAACACAAGGTAGCGCAAGGCGATAGATAGTTGGCTACTTAGGCCGAAGTCTGTACGCCAAGGTAGCGCAAGGCGATAGATAGTTGGCTACTTAGGCCGAAGTCTTTCCGCCAAGGTAGCGCAAGGCGATAGATAGTTGGCTACTTAGGCCGAAGTCTGTACGCCAAGGTAGCGCAAGGCGATAGATAGTTGGCTACTTAGGCCGAAGTCTGTACGCCAAGGTAGCGCAAGGCGATAGATAGTTGGCTACTTAGACCGAAGTCTGAACACAAGGTAGCGCAAGGCGATAGATAGTTGGCTACTTAGGCCGAAGTCTGTACGCCAAGGTAGCGCAAGGCGATAGATAGTTGGCTACTTAGACCGAAGTCTGAACACAAGGTAGCGCAAGGCGATAGATAGTTGGCTACTTAGGCCGAAGTCTGTACGCCAAGGTAACGCAAGGCGATAGATAGTTGGCTACTTAGGCCGAAGTCTGTACGCCAAGGTAACGCAAGGCGATAGATAGTTGGCTACTTAGACCGAAGTCTGAACACAAGGTAGCGCAAAGCGATAGATAGTTGGCTACTTAGACCGAAGTCTGAACACAAGGTAGCGCAAGGCGATAGATAGTTGGCTACTTAGGCCGAAGTCTGTACGCCAAGGTAGCGCAAGGCGATAGATAGTTGGCTACTTAGACCGAAGTCTGAACACAAGGTAGCGCAAGGCGATAGATAGTTGGCTACTTAAACCGAAGTCTGAACACAAGGTAGCGCAAGGCGATAGATAGTTGGCTACTTAGGCCGAAGTCTGTACGCCAAGGTAACGCAAGGCGATAGATAGTTGGCTACTTAGACCGAAGTCTGAACACAAGGTAGCGCAAGGCGATAGATAGTTGGCTACTTAGACCGAAGTCTGAACACAAGGTAGCGCAAGGCGATAGATAGTTGGCTACTTAGACCGAAGTCTGTACGCCAAGGTAGCGCAAGGCGATAGATAGTTGGCTACTTAGACCGAAGTCTGAACACAAGGTAGCGCAAGGCGATAGATAGTTGGCTACTTAGGCCGAAGTCTGTACGCCAAGGTAGCGCAAGGCGATAGATAGTTGGCTACTTAGACCGAAGTCTTAACACAAGGTAGCGCAAGGCGATAGATAGTTGGCTACTTAGGCCGAAGTCTGTACGCCAAGGTAGCCCAAGGCGATAGATAGTTGGCTACTTAGGCCGAAGTCTGTACGCCAAGGTAGCGCAAGGCGATAGATAGTTGGCTACTTAGGCCGAAGTCTGTACGCCAAGGTAGCGCAAGGCGATAGATAGTTGGCTACTTAGGCCGAAGTCTGTACGCCAAGGTAGCGCAAGGCGATAGATAGTTGGCTACTTAGGCCGAAGTCTGTACGCCAAGGTAGCGCAAGGCGATAGATAGTTGGCTACTTAGGCCGAAGTCTGTACGCCAAGGTAGCGCAAGGCGATAGATAGTTGGCTACTTAGGCCGAAGTCTGTACGCCAAGGTAGCGCAAGGCGATAGATATTGGGCTACCTAGACCGAAGTTTGAACACAAGGTAAGGCAAGCCGATGGATAGTGGGTTCCTAGAACGAAATCTGTACACCAGGGTAGAGCAAGGCGATAGATAGTTGCTTACCCAGACCGAAGTCTTAACACAAGGTAGCGCAACGAAAGATGGTTTTGGCTAACTATACCGAAGTCTGTACGCCAAGGTAGCGCAAGCCGTCTGTAATTTCCAATTTTACAATTAGGAGATGTCTTTTATTCAAAAGGTCAGTTCTGTCGTTAAGTAGACACATTAACTATCTGTCATTCTGTTGCAAAATTTGGCATTGTGGTCACTAACCTGTGTCTGTTAGTTTACAGACTGTTTATATTTGATTCTACGTCTCTTTCGAAGGAAGAAGTAACCATTCTCATTATATATCAAGATACATTAGTGAAAGATTCGTTATATATATATATGGTATATTCTAAACTGTAAGATAATAAAATTGGGTGTTAGTATAAATCACACATGTTCTAATTAGTTAGAACCAATATAACCTTAAGATCATACCCTCCTATTAAAATGTCACTGCTCCTATTTGCTACTACCACCCCCATATTTTATATGATATGCTATATCTTTATTGATATAACCTGTATCACCCTTAATCGTATTTAAACTCAAAATGATTATGTCAAAATAAAAACAACAAAAGAGTGGTCAGCTGGGGACAGCTACGTAACAAAGCCAAAGAACATTACACGCTCCCTGAAGGGCCGCCTTCCGGGGCTTTTATAGGTGACTAGACGAATGGCCCGGGCAACGCCCGGGTTTTACCCGAGTGCGAATATATTTTAAAAACGTTTTAATTAAAATACTATTCGTTACAATTATAAATTGGCGCCATGGATGTCACTCTTGTGAAACGTCCCGTTCCAAACTGTGTGCTTTTAAAATGTTTTAACTATATATAATATAACGGTATAATAACGGTATAAAAAAATAATGAGCCTATAGCCTAGTGGTCATGGCATCTGCCCGGTAAGCGGAAGGTCGTGGGTTCGATTCCCATCCTTTGACCTTGTATACATCTTGCTTCCTAGGGTTGCCTAGAGTGGCCGCTATAGACAGGGTGGTCTGTATAGACAGGTGGATGTATCACACAGCTGATAACAGGGTTGCCTAGAGTGGCCGCTATAGACAGGGTGGTCTGAATAGACAGGTGGATGTATCACACAGCTGATAACAGGGTTGTCTAGAGTGGTCGCTATAGACAGGGTGGTCTGTATAGACAGGTGGATGTATCACACTGCTGATAACAGGGTTGCCTAAAGTGACCGCTATAGACAGGGTGGTCTGTATAGACAGGTGGATGTAGCACACTGATGATATCAGGGTTGCCTAAAGTGACCGCTATAGACAGGGTGGTCTGTTTAGACAGGTGGATGTATCACACAGCTGATAACAGGGTTGTCTAGAGTGGCCGCTATAGACAGGTGTATGTATCACACAGCTGATAACAGGGTTATCTAGAATGGCCGCTATATACAGGGTGGTCTGCATAGACAGGTGAATGTAACACACTGCTGATAACAGGGTTGTCTAGAGTGGTCGCTATAAACAGGGTGGTCTGTTTAGACAGGTGGATGTATCACACAGCTGATAACAGGGTTGTCTAGAGTGGCCGCTATAGACAGGTGTATGTATCACACAGCTGATAACAGGGTTATCTAGAATGGCCGCTATATACAGGGTGGTCTGTATAGACAGGTGGATGTATCACACAGCTGATAACAGGGTTGTCTAGAGTGGTCGCTATAGACAGGGTGGTCTGTATAGACAGGTGTATGTATCACACGCTGATAACAGGGTTGCCTAAAGTGACCGCTATAGACAGGGTGGTCTGTATAGACAGGTGTATGTATCACACTGCTGATAACAGGGTTGCCTAAAGTGACCGCTATAGACAGGGTGGTCTGTATAGACAGGTGGAGGTAGCACACTGATGATAACAGGGTTGCCTAAAGTGACCGCTATAGACAGGGTGGTCTGTTTAGACAGGTGGATGTATCACACAGCTGAACAGGGTTGTCTAGAGTGGCCGCTATAGACAGGTGTATGTATCACACAGCTGATAACAGGGTTATCTAGAATGGCCGCTATATACAGGGTGGTCTGTATAGACAGGTGGATGTATCACACAGCTGATAACAGGGTTGTCTAGAGTGGTCGCTATAGACAGGGTGGTCTGTATAGACAGGTGTATGTATCACACTGCTGATAACATGGTTGCCTAAAGTGAACGCTATAGACAGGGTGGTCTGTATAGACAGGTGAATGTAACACACTGATGATAACAGGGTTGCCTAAAGTGACCGCTATAGACAGGGTGGTCTGTATAGACAGCTGGATGTATCACACAGCTGATAACAGGGTTGTCTAGAGTGATCGTTATAGACATGGTGGTCTGTATAGACAGGTGTATGTATCACACTGTTGATAACAGGGTTGCCTAGAGTGACCGCTATAGACAGGGTGGTCTGTATAGACAGGTGAATGTAACACACTGATGATAACAGGGTTGCCTAAAGTGACCGCTATAGACAGGGTGGTCTGTATAGACAGGTGGATGTAGCACACTGCTGATAACAGGGATGTCTAGAGTGGCCGCTATAGACAGGGTGGTCTGTATAGACAGGTGGATGTATCACACAGCTGATAACAGGGTTGTCTAGAGTGGTCGCTATAGACAGGGTGGTCTGTATAGACAGGTGTATGTATCACACTGCTGATAACAGGGTTGCCTAGAGTGGCCGCTATAGACAGGGTGGTCTGTATAGACAGGTGGATGTAACACACTGCTGATAACTGGGTTGTCTAGAGTGGTCGCTATAGACAGGATGGTCTGTATAGACAGGTGTATAACAGGGTTGCCTAAGGTGACCGCTATAGACAGGGTGGTCTGTATAGACAGGTGGATGTAGCACACTGCTGATAACAGGGGTGTCTAGAGTGGCCGCTATAGACAGGGTGGTCTGTATAGACAGGTGGATGTAACACACTGCTGATAACAGGGTTGTCTAGAATGGCCGCTATAGACAGGTGTATGTATCACACAGCTGATAACAGGGTTGTCTAGAGGGGGGCAGGGAGGTCACGTGTTCGCCAGGCAGCCAATGGGCGCGCATTCTATCCGTGAGCTTCAGACAGACAGACAGAATAAGGCAATTATATAAGTAGATTTCTCCCGGGGTCAACAGAACAGTTTTAGCTCGCGGCTTGTGCTAGTGTGTCCATCGGTGCAGGCCGCTTCTCTCTCTTTCCATGTCTCGGTGTTAGGCATCCATATTTGTGGCATGGCCTCCAACTCTGTCCCGTGCGCTGTCTCCGATCACGCTCGACGCTAACTTCTAGCCCCGCCTCTGCTTCTTGTTGTCCGCGCGTGGGAAGAACATTAACACTCGCCTCACGAACGACTGCCAGTTTATCTATACGTCGACAGGATTATTTTCAACAATATGGCATAAATATTTATCATCCCAACAGACAAATTTGAATATTACAAGAAAATGACCCAGTGATTATTTAAGATGAGAAACATACATCACAGATTTTGCAGATCTAAAGACCATGCCTCTCTTGGGAAAATACATGTTAGCCGTTATAGTGTTCTTTAACAAGAAATTTCATTATAATCTTTTTGTTTTAAGCACTGCGGGGAGACCATCAGTGAGATGAGAAAATCCCATCACTAAGTCTTGTGTTGGTGGTTGGAGAATGATGGTGAGAGATAGAGAGGAGTAAGTTCAATGCGATTTACAGGAATGAGAAACCCACTCTGAATTCACGAATCCACCAAAGGAATCTATGTAAGTACTGTATAAATATCCCGTTCTGTATATCCTTTATTCCCTGGCCATATATTCCCAACAATTTAGAGACAATTAATCGATTTATTATGTTTTGATCAATATTCCACAATATATTTTTTATTCGAAAAGTAAGATTTGGAAACAGTATAAGGGGATAATAAATCGAGGGGAAGGAGACGACAGGGATACACAGACGATCTAAAACAATGGACTGGACAACACGAGGAGATGAAGAGGATGGCGGAGGAAGTATGGAGAGACCATGTGGCCCACCCTCAGTAGAGGAAGGAGGAGTAAAGGTTATAAAATAAAACATGTCGAGCCGTTTAAAATGCGAAATGTAGTTTCAGCAGTTAGTATAAGTGTTAGCCCGAGCGGAGAGAAACTCACAGAATTACTCCTGTCGTGGAAGTAAATGTATCCCATGTAAACCTAGATTCAGGAAATGTGCTTTATGCAATATTAAAAAAACAAAAACTTTTATAATACAATATAATATAATCCGGCTTGTGATTGTAAAACGACATTTGAAATACTATCCCGCATGTGTTTCTTTTCAACGAAAATTCAAAATTTATTTCAAGGAGAAATAACTATTATTTCTAACCTTTTGGATGAGGTATGAAAGGGTGAATTGTGAAGAGTAATGATAAGCGGGATTATTGTATTATAATATATTTTATATAAATGTATTGTATTATAAATTACTTTATGTATTTTTTACGAACGGAAAAACATGTCCAGGGTAGCCTAGTGGACATGGCATCTGCCCGGTAAGCGGAACACTGTGGGTTCGATTCCCATCCCTGGACACTTTTATTTTTCCGTTTATCATTACTCTTTTAAATTCACCCTTTCATACCTCATCCAAAAGGTTAGAAATAATCGTTATTTCTCTCCTTGAAATGAATTTTGAATTTTCGTTGAAAAGAAAAACATACGGGATAGTATTTCAAATGTCGTTTTACAATCACAAGCCGCATTATATTATATTGTATTATAAATTACTTTATGTATTATTTACGAACGGAAAAACATGTCCAGGGTAGCCTAGTGGACATGGCATCTGCCCGGTAAGCGGAACACTGTGGGTTCGATTCCCATCCCTAGACACTTTCTATTTTTCCGTTTATCATTACTCTTTACAATTCACCCTTTCATACCTCATCCAAAAGGTTAGAACTAATCGTTATTTCTCCTTGAAATAAATTTTGAATTTTCGTTGAAAAGAAAAACATGCGGGATAGTATTTCAAATATCGTTTTACAAAAACTTTCATATTCACACGATTTCATTTATATTCTGAAAACATTGTGCAATATTTCCTTATTTCTAACCCGAGCTGATTCATAAATTTTAAAACCTTTCTCTAAATTATGTTGTATCTTGTATATTAGAATTGGTATAAATAATGTATATATCTCTTTGATATTTGCTTTTGGAGCAGGTTACTTTTGTGATTTTAATCCGAATATTTTGTTTTTCGTCCTTAGAGATGGTCGGTTGTTGTGCCGAATATATATTTTTTTATTTTACTCTGTCATATAAGGTTGTCCCAAAAGTTAAAACTGATGTTCTACGAAGTTCTCTAGCCGTTGGTGTACCAGCTTTATCTATATGGGCTCTCTGTGAACACAGCTTAGCACGTTCAACGTTGTCTCAAGTAGTTTAAATTTGAATAGCCAACTCGATGCAGTACTTTCCTCCTCCAGCGGCGAAACCGCTGAGTTCACTACTGATGAGCCAAACCCTCTCATATAATATAAGGTTGTCCCAAAATTTCGTAAACATATTATGATATATATTTTGCAAGTGTTTGCAAACCTTTGGGACAACCTTTATTCAACTGTAAATACAAAGCGCGATGTCCCGCCAAGGACACTGGCGCCCAAAGGAAAGCAATACAAGAGAGAGAGAGAGGGAGAATCTATTTACATATCCTTGGTAATATTGGTAACCTTGGTAAAATTATAACATAATTCTTAGAGAATAATGATTTAATCTCTGATGTTCTATATCAAGGGTGGCCGATCAGCAGGTAAGCCAAGTTTGAAAATTGAAAAGGTTGTCTCAAAAGTCGGTAAAAACTTGCAAAATATATAAATCATAATATGTTTACGGAATTTTGGGACAATCTTATAAGTTTATGTGGCACAACAACATACAACATTTATTTCATGTGAAAAACCAGATGAACCTTTTAGAATTTTTGCGCGGCTTCTCAAGAATAATACTCAGCAATTAAATATAGCATTGGATCTCGCCTCTAGCTATAACTACAAATTTGTCACAAATTATTTTCAGAGCATAATCAATCTCTAAAGCAACTTGGTTTCCATATAAATCGATATCATATTTTAAAATGAATTACGTGATATAGCATGATTATCTGAGCAATGAAAGGATATACAAATAGGATATTAACACCATTCTGGAAAATACAAATCTATCAACCAACGCTATCAAAACTAAATTTGAAATGTTTTGGGATATTCCATACTGGAAGTGGTACCTATTCCATGTAAACTTGGTAAAGGCCATGATAATCATGGTGGGTAGTTAGCGAATGATTTTATTGTAGGTGCACCACATACCCAAATATTTAGAAAGCAGTTCGAATTTTTTAACTTACAAGTGTGCCAGGGCTTCGTTTAGTTACTTGATCTTACCGGTTAGGTTGGACGCCTGCAAGAATCGTGGGCCATTGAAGCAATTTTTCTTCAGAAAAAAGTGCCCCCAATGAGGAATTCTATACCAGGTCGGGGGTGTCGACGGTAAATACCACTCCTCCATCCACCCCATTATCTCTTAGTTTTCCTTTTTTGCTTATCCCTAGTACACGTGGTACAGGCCATGATAATCATGGTGGTTAGAAGTAGACGACAGCTTTTACTGTAAGTGCACCACATGTCTGCACATGTGAAAAGCAGTTCGACTTTGCACTTGCAAATGTGCCAGAGCCTCGTTTGGTTACTTGCACTCGATGGTAGGATTGGACCTTTGCAAAATTCGGGGGCCATTGGAGCATTTTCTTTCAATAAGAAAAAAGTGCCCAATGGGGGAATCGAACCCGGGTCGTAGCGGTCGAAAACCAAGGGTTTAGACCATCTTTCCACGGACCACAGACCCCCATTACCTCATAGTTGCTTATGAAAGTGAATCTCGGAGCCTTATAAAAGACATGAAATAAGAAATTGGTGCGTTTATGAAGTTGGCGCAGCTATGATGCAGTATGCTCAGAGCCTCGTGTGCTTGAAGTAGAACCAATGCGATAATCTCAGACGAGCTGGAGATTCATAAAATATTGATTAAGAACATTAGGGGGTGTGTTCAACTTTACGAGATATGTATCAATAGAAGAGAGAAAATTTTAGCGAAATCTATTATTCGAGGAATGGTCGTTGAGGGGAAAAGATAAAGGAACACCTAGAAGAAGATGGACTGACACCTTGGAAGAAAGCTTGCCCTAGACAGAACTCGATGATGGAGAGATATCATTAGTGATAACTTTCGGTAATGAAATAATGGATGAACTACTACTTCTAAAGGTAAAGAGTCCTACTTATTAAACATTCAAAACCCACATTTGTATAAAATAATTGAATAAACTTCTCTCTTTTTAAAATTTATCCCTAGTATATCTGGTACAGGCCGTGTTAATCATGGTGGGTAGAAGTTGGAGACTGCTTTTACTGTAAGTTCACAGCATGTCTACACATGTAAAAAGCGGTTCGATATTCTCTGAATACATCCATTTTTTTGATTTTATAAAATAATTCACATCTTCAAACTCCTTAAATGAGAAATAAGAGTATTTATGTCAGTGTACTACAAAACAAATATTGTTTTTGTTTATTAAATACTATTGTTGTTTATTAAATTAATGAGCGTAGATATACCACCGTACCGTAGATGTACCACCGTACCGTAGATATACCACCGTACCGTAGATGTACCACCGTACCGTAGATGTACCACCGTACCGTAGATGTACCACCGTACCGTAGATGTACCACCGTAGATATAATCTACCACCCAACTAGACGAAAGAGACCCACTCCGTACCATCAAAACCCAATGTCTGCAGGAATGGAAATCTAATGTTGCACATGACTGTTATAGAGCAGGAGGGACAAGCACCGGTTCTGTCCTCCCAAGAGAACAACAGTCTTTGATTTCCAGACTTAAGTCTGGTTATCTACACACAATGACTTTCCAGAATGGTTGCAAGTTTTTCCAACTATGTACTAAGTGCAATTATAAACCTGAAACCCCAAAACACATTATTGACTGTATTGACTTATCCATTGAGGAGCTCTACTCATCCCCAGTAAGCACTATCAAAAGTCTCAAACTCTAAAAGCTTGATACCCTGATATGATTGAGTGGAGATAAGAAAGAAAAAGAAGAATATGAGCGTAGATCACGTTAAAGTATGTCTTCTATTTGTGGAAAAATGAGAGTATTTGAGCACAATATCCATCTACAGGCAGGAGATGCCAGTTGAAGAGCATAGTGTTCGACAGCTGCGATTTTTCCACCAATAAAAACATACTTTACTCATTGCGATCTTTAAGGAATATCGGGTGGCTATACCTCGTACAACGTTGATTCGAGTTTATCAATGAATGAGTCTCTCCATCTTTTTACTACAGAGTTAAGAGAAATTCTAAAGTCTGTTTTTTATCATTGATGTAAAAGTTCTAATATAACTCAATAAAAGTGCGTCCATTGACAGCATGTTTTTTATTGGTAATAAAATAGGATGTAATAAAATTAAAATATTCAAATATGTAGATTTTATATCAGTAAAAATTTCACATCTCAAATTGGCTAAATTGATACAATGTGAAAAGACAAATGTTATCAATTCAAATACCAATTCGAAGGTAAAATTTATAATAAAATCTCCGATATGGCAAGTTGCCATCGCCGATAATGCAGTCAGAGTTGGATGCTGGGTCGCAACGGTTGTGAAATTATGGCTAGGCGCTTTAGAGATATATAAAATTAAATATTCAAATTTAGAGCATTATATTTTGAAAATTTTAGACATAATATATGTGTTTTTATCTTCATTTAAATTTAATTTAAAAATAAATAAATTAAGGTATTTATATATATTATCTTGGTTGAGATGTTACGTTTTATATTTCAGTATAAAAGAATAGAGATAAGAAATAGAAAAAAAAGAAGAAGAATCGTGCGAAGATTAGATTATAGAACAATATGATGGTGTTGGTGGTGATTTTTAAATGGCAGACGAAGGTCTGTGCCCCTAGGTGAGATAATTATTGCTGCTGAATGGTGAACGTATCAATAAATCCTCTAACTCACTGTGTACTTTAGATTGTACTGTATGTAAAAGTAGAACATTAAACTTTTCACGTTTAAACCTTGGAGGAACAATGTAAATTAATTTTTAAAAGATTTGCCCACACCACTAGGGTTGTAGTGCATTGATTGATCTGTGCCCAGATATGAACAAATATAGACATTGTACCTTTATTTGTACTTTTAATGTACAAAGTACTTGTTGGTTTTGATGTCGGTATGGAATCACTTCAGCCAATTAAATTCCAAAATAAAAAATGAAACAAAGAAAATGTCAGGGAAAAAGCAATGGGGTAATGACAATCATTCCTTAACTCAAATTCATGTTTCTAGTCCAGAGTATAAAATTGATTAGTATTGTATTGATATATATGTAAGTTTATTAATATTTTCATTATAGAAATAATAAATTAAAAAAGAAAAAGACAGAAGGTTATTGTCAGTGTTGACGACAACTTTATCATAAATTAGGATCAATAGAGAACATGTGGTAATGTGTGGATTGGAAGTCTTTTAGTAAACTGTTAACTTCTCGGCCAATAATTCTTTCCTTCATTTCTCTATTTCATTCCATGCGTTCTATAATATAAAGCTGGGGGCAATAAGTCCCAGCAAGAAAGAAGAGCCAACTCACTCTGATCCCACATTATCAAGAAAAAAGTCCGGTGTTAGACCTGCAGGGCATCAAACAGTCCGTGTAATCCCTCGGGCTTCCCGCGACATTTGCATTTTGTTAATTTGGCATCTGTTTCCATTACCATGCTAATTACCTACGACAATTTATAAACTTTTTGTAACTTATGGTGTCATGCCTTTTTTTCTTCTCTGCTTGGTTGAACGGCTGGCGAGTTTTTAGCTTAATTTTTGAAGTGCGCAACCAACATCTGGGTGGATATATTACGTACGGTACAACACACAATGTGTTAATAATAGATCTATTAGGGGTATATTTGAATTTGAGGTGATATTTCAAACGGCGTTTGCAGGCACAATTTCATATTTGTAGGTTAAGTATGGCAGTTACAATAGTCTATTGGTTTTATATAATGTTTCTTTGGGTCACTATATTAGACATTGTGACCGAGAAATATGTATAACTATTTTAACATCTAGTCAAAATCTATTCAGTCATACTTCTATCTATACTAGCCGAATGACCCGGGCAACGCCCGTGTTTTACCCGAGATTGAACGTTTTGATTCAAATAATATTTGTTACAATTATAAATTGGCGCCTTAAATAATTGCATATGTTAGTTAATAACTATAGCCTATGTGCTTTATCTGTCTATGTACTGTTGGCTTCCGTAGGTCTCTTACTGGGAAAAAGAAAGAGAGGATTCCATTTGGTTATTATCTAATATATGCATTTATTTAGGGAGCGACCCGCTCCAACACAATAGTTACAAAGACGAAATAGCGAGTGGGGGTGGGGCAAAGGTGGCGTGACCGTAGCCAACCAATAGGAGGGCACCATTCCAAAAAAAAAAAAGCAAACGGTGACAGAGGTGAAAACTGACAAATGACTGATTAGGAGATGAAGAATGACGCTCGTAACTGTATATAGAATATCCTGTATTACCAATTCTACAGTTCAGCACGGGAAAGAAGAGAATAGCGTTAACTCTATTTTTTAGGGAATAAGCAAAACGACAAGCAGTGGTTTTTATGTCTCACCAACAACTAGATGAATAATCTAATAAAATATACAATTCTTTCAGGGATAGGTTTCAAGCATAACATTTTCTCAAACTTTCTAACCTATCAGCCCTTCGATGGGAGTATCACATTAACTATATTAAACGCCGTTATGAAGGATATATATGTTTTATATAAAAATGCTCATTATTATTTACATATTTTAAAACTATACTTATGATATTAAAAGAAATATATTACAAAATTTAAAGAAGCTATAATTAGTTGACTAGCTATATATTTATGGATACTTTCTTCTTTTGTTTGCCTTTTGTCTTTCTAGGACTCCGGGACAAGTGACTATAAGACGAGATGTCTTAATAAAACGTTTAGCTGTATAGTTTTTCCATGAATTTATATATGTTACCTTGTGCGAGAAAACGAGAGTTCGCCTTGGGTTCGCCCAATTTCCAACTGTATCTTATATTCCAACCGCTATATATTCCAAAATCAATTTAACCTATATATCTATCTTGTTGCGATTTTAAACGCCTTTGACTTACGCAATCACAAATATTGCAGTTATAAAATAATTAGAACTCGGTGTATCAAATCGATGGTGGGGAATGTAATTATCTAAATTAATAATTTTCCAAGCAGACGAGTATGGCGCCTTCGACCGCAGCCAATCGACCCTACCGCACCTGTTCGTGAGGCGCCAGCTCGTCTGATGACTCACGTCTGCCGGCCGGGACTTTCCTCGCAGACGACAAGTGTTGCCAAGTTTTTGTTTTGTTGCTTCTTTAATTTGATTACAGACGACTTACTGGTCAAGTTGCCATTTCTGCAGATGGAAGCACTTGGTTTCAAAATGTTTCCCATTATCTAGGAACAAATTTATATTTATTTATATATAAAGTAAGATTGTGAAGGACGGTATTCATGTATCAAAAGGCGCATACACACTTTAAAATGGTATTAAAACAATTATTTCTCTATTTTCTCTGCGTAAAGCGTGTAAATTCGACTAAAGGCTAACCTGTATACCATGGTTTCGGGGTTTTCACTCCATCAATATATTTCAAATTGATAAAAAGAATCTTATTAGAAATATCTACCCTGAAGAAATAAAACCATTATAACAAAAGGTTTGCGCCGTTCACTGCTACTGTCTTAACCCGCCTGGATGCCGAGAGGTGTACTTTCCATCCATATATATGTGTGTAATATACCAATATATCCTGACATGTCAACTCACAACTTGGTCGTTAATATATAGATTTTGGACACATTGCAGTTACTCTAAGTAGGAGAGGAGCCATGTCCATTGTTGCCAAGTCTGCCATTGTGTGGCGAAGATATTCATCTTTGTTGTCGCTGCTGAGTTTGGCGTCTGATATTTTCTTAAAGTTTAGTTCAGACACTGAATAAATCACCCGTTTTATTATAAAACACTATTGATACAACTGCAGCATATTTGTTAGGTCGTCTACTCTTTATATAGTTGTTGTCATACTCTTTGTATGTATTTGTTGCGTGTGTTGCGTATAGAAACAAATTATAACAAAAATAAAGTATTAAAAATTACACAGGTCTACAAAAAAAACCTTTTTTTTTTTTTTTTGCCGAAGAAAACCTGATGTTGATTCAAATGTAACTTTCCATGCTGAATTCAAAAATGAAATCAGAAGTTTTCCATCACCCAAAGTTCTTGCAGGATAACCATTTTTTCTATAAATTGGTATATACAGTAAAAGTGCAGAAAATGTTACGTAAGCATTTTTTAAATAAACACCATTACATTAGCTAGTGCTTTATTTTTGACAAGAAGAGTTTATATGTGGAGCCAAAAGCTTTATTTTATTTGTTATTAATTAAATTTTGCTCTTTAAATATTAATTTAAATAACAAATTATTGAATTTTTAATTAAATATGTTTATTTTATAATGCAATCTGTTTTGCTTTCAACTCAAAAATAACGACAAGCTCTGGAATGCTATTTGCTGAATAACAGTTTAAATATATATATTTAAATTGAACCTAACGATTTGTTTAATAGATTTGCAGCAGAAGTGACAGGTAAATTTGAAGTGATCAGTTTATTCTTCTCTATCGATTTGCTTTTATAAATCGTGTGCACTAGACTGTGTCAATATGCCGAGGCGTTGCATTAATATTCCTGATATTTTCTGTTACATTTGTGGGGAATTAACTTCCAAAGTTGAAAGGCGAAACTTTACACCGCTCATCAAAAAGTGCTATCAACTTTATTTTGGTTGTAAAGTCGGTGACCAAAATAAGACTTGGGCTCCTCATCATTTTTGTGAAATTTGTGCTCGACGTTTTACAGGGTGGATTAAAGGTGAACGTCATATGCCTTTTGCGGTTCCAATGATATGGAGGGAACCTAAATACCATTCTTCAGACTGTTATTTTTGTTTGACAAAGACTACAGGTATTAGATCCAAATCAAGACATACAGTTGAATATCCAGATTTGTCTTCTGCTATGAAACCGGCTCCTCATAGTGATATTTTACCTGTGCCACAGCCTCCTGAAAATAATATTTAGTGACGATGATTCAGTTAGACGAGAGCAACAGTCGGATGACACAAATTTTGAAGCAGGTGCTTCATCTGAACCTCATTTGGTAACTCAAGGAGATTTGAACGACCTCGTACGTGATTTAGATTTGTCCAAAAAACAGAGTGCACTTTTAGGCTCTAGGTTAAAAGGCTGGAATCTGCTGCATAAAGGCACAAAAGTATGCTTTTATCGCAAGTGTCAAGATGAATTTCAAGACTTCTTTTCACAAGAGAATGATTTAGTATATTGCAATGGTGCTGTTAGTCTGATGGAAGGGCTTGGTCATGACCATGATATAGAACAGTGGCGTTTATTCGTTGATTCTTCAAAAATTAGTTTGAAAGCTGTTCTCCTTCACAACGGAAATAAGTTCCCATCAGTGCCAATAGCACATACATCTAACATGAAAGAGACTTACGAAAACATGAAACTGCTTTTGAAAAAGATAGAATATGAAAGATACGGTTGGAAAATATGCAGTGATTGGAAAGTCATTGCTCTCTTGCGAGGATTACAGCTTGGATATACAAGATTTTGTTGTTTTCTGTATGAGTGGGATAGCAGAGATAGGAAAAGGCATTACATTAAAAAAGGCTGGTCAAACCGTGAAATCTTTACTCCAGGACATAATAATATTGTAAATCCTCCCCTGATCGATTCAGAAAATATTTACTTACCAGCATTACATATTAAACTGGGATTAATGAAGACCTTTGTCAAGGCAATGGATAGAAATGCCAGTGGATTTGCCTACCTAAAACAAAAATATTCTAGCATAAGTGATGCGAAAATTAAAGAAAGCATTTTCGTTGGACCTCAGATTCGAGAATTTCTGCAGGATGGGAATTTTCAAAATAGTTTGAATGAAGTTGAAGCAGCAGCATGGAATTCCTTTAGAAACGTTTGCAAGAACTTCTTAGGAAGTGTCAAGGCTGAAAATTACCGAGACATGATCTGTTACTTTCCTACAAGGCACTGAGATGTAACATGTCTCTCAAGATCCATTTTCTGCATTCACATCTGGATTTCTTTCCAGACAATCTTGGTGCAGTTAGCGATGAGCATGGTGAGAGGTTTCATCAAGGTATATCAAGCATGGAGAAGCGGTACCAAGGTAAATGGAGTCCCGGTATGCTTGCTGACTACTGCTGGACACTCAAGAGGGATGTACCACAAGCAAAGTATAGAAGAAAATCCACTGTCACTATTTTTCAATAAAATAAATATATTTCGTTCATATAGGCATATATATTAAAAACATTTCCAAATTTTAAGTAGGTGTATCGCAAAAATCTTGCGTGATAGAAAAAAACTAATGGTATATTTGGAATCAGCACAAAGAGTTAAATTTAGATAAGAAGCTGTTTATTTTGGGACAAAGAAAAATAATTTTTGATAAACCAGTGTAATGTAATAAGGTTTATGCAAAATTTCTTAAGTAATATTTTTGCTGTATTTATCCCAATACCAAAAAAAGGCTGTCACGCAAAGACCATGGGTGTTGGAAATTTTCTTATTAGATTTTGAGTTCGGCATGAAAAGTAACACTAGAAAAGCCATCAGGTTCTCTTGGGCTAAAATGTTGTTGACCAGTGTTATGTTTGTTAAATAAAAAGTATTTTCACGGTATGAATAATTTCTTTATAGAAAGTTTTCGCTCTAAATATATTATATAAAATGCTAATTCGAACATCTGTAATTCTATTTTTATTTGTAACTCTGACAAGATTTATACAAATCTAAGAAATACACAAACTCGTGAGAAGGTTTTCAAATTGTGATTTAAAACCAATCAAACAGCATATATCCACTATATAACAATCAGGGCGGGTGTGTAAACAACGTCCTGTGTGTATTGTGATACACATGTGTGTGACGTAGCGACGTGTCGGATTAGCGAGACTCAATTAGGATCAGCAGAATTTTTAATCATTAATCTACATCAGCTAATTGGGATTAACTCGGGAGTTATCTCCAGGAGTTTATAGGAACCAGTAGCGGCGGTGTGTTGGATCCCCGGCAGCGGGGTAGTATAGCCCGGTATACACGAGCGAACCTGAACACGTGCTGCCCGGTACACATGTCAGTGAACGTACAAGTGTATGTGAGATCTGGGGGTACACAGGCGATCCAATATATATTATTACCGCGGTACAAACACATACACACACACATATTATATATACAAAGCAATAACGCGCCATATATATATATATATATATATATATATATATATATAACGAATGAAGACATTAAGACGCTAGTGTCTCTTTTCACGGAAATATAAAACTTGTACTGTCCTTATTGCGATGCAAAATATTGGGAGGGCTCGGCTCATCAGTGTTGAACCCTCCCAGCGGTTTTGACGATTTAATCTACCATTTCTGCCTTAATATAGTACTGGAAGTACAAAAACCGCGTGTCTCAAAGTCGTCTTAGCATTCCTCTTTTTGATCAACATTCTCATTTCTGCCTTAATATAGTACTGGAAGTACAAAAACCACGTGTCTCAAAGTTTAGCATTCCTCTTTTTGATCAACATTCTCATTTCTGCCTTAATATAGTACTGGAAGTACAAACACCGCGTGTCTCAAAGTCGTCTTAGCATTCCTCTTTTTGATCAACATTCTCATTTCTGCCTTAATATAGTACTGGAAGTACAAAAACCGCGTGTCTCAAAGTCGTCTTAGCATTCCTCTTTTTGATCAACATTCTCATTTCTGCCTTAATATAGTACTGGAATTACAAAGACAAAGCTCTAAACGGCCAATGAATACGAAATAAAAGATATAAAATTTATTACATTGAAAGGCATGTGATACTGCCAATTTTTGCCTTGCCCCCTATAGGATATATCTTAGGTCCATAGAAGATATATGGGAAACCACCCAATTATAATTGGACCCATAGAAGTGAATAGATTCCACTGGAAAGACTGATGGTCGGCCATCTTAAATTTCAAATTAAAGTGAAGCTGCCGGTTTTAAAATTCCGTCCTCATCCCACAACGTCATTTCTCCAAAAAATAGCGGCTAACAATTGACTTTCTTTTCAATTTTATTCATAAATATCAGTGTTTTTCCATAATGTTAGGTTTGAATTTATAGCTTTGGAGTTCATTTTCCCGCCAGAAGCAGCTTGATTTCTTGAGATCAAATAAAGCAGGTTTTAAATGCGTGAAAGGTGTTAAAGAAAGAATTTGAGGAAATTAAATTGATAATTTTAATATCTTCAAATTATCAAATTCTTTATGGCTACTGATAGTTATCGGAATAAATAAAAACAAAAGTTTTTTTATATCTTCGAGAACGTTTCAAAACAATTTGTTGATAAATTGAGAAAAGAAAAGAGCAAATTCGCATCTGTTCGAGGCTCTTTTCAATTTTTTTTTATAATTGGTGGAAATTCTGTGAACAAAAGTTTTTCATCTGCCAAAGAGGCAGTTCAAGTTTACAATAATGTATTCTGAAGGGCGGATAGTAATAACGTGGTATGACCAATATAATAATATATGCCCATCATTATCTTCCTGTGTGAACAAAATAAAAGATAAGAATTTGAATATTCACTGAGTGAAATATATCAAATATATTTCATTCCAGGTTGATATGTAGAGGATTGCCCGGAGGTTTATTGACTGATGTCCAGTTTGCCATAGAATATTTCAGATCTCATCCAAGAATGATGTTTTATTAGCAAAAGAACACAGAGATTGAATCCATTTATATCTTACACAATATAAATAGTTGATAAGTTTCAAAAACCAACATTAATATTTTTCGAAAAGAAAGAATAAATAATATTAAGGTAAAAGGTTTCTTTTAATTTTGATTTTCGCAAGTTTCGCAAATTAAAAGACAACCTTTATATTATTTATTATTTCTCTTTCGAATAATTTATAAGTAACTATTACTCACATAAATATTTTTCGAAAAGAAAGAATAAATAATATTAAGGTAAAAGGTTTATTTTAATTCTAATTCTCGCAAGTTTCGCAAATTAAAAGAAACCTTCACCTTTATATTATTTATTATTTCTTTTTCGCGAATAATTAATAGATAACTATTACTCACATAAATATTTTACATAATTTAAAATGAAAAATAAACATGAATCTATGCTGACTATATATACATCTATGAGAGATGCGTATATAAAGTGCTATAAATATATGAAAAATGATTGAAAAATCTAAAAGATAAAATGTTCAGGTGTTGATATTAAACATGAAAAAGGCATATCCTAGCCAGGAGCACATGTGCATTTCAGATGACAGAGCGCCATCTAGTGGAACAGAAATCAACTAAACATTGATATATTTAGCTTGTTCCCGATATTTTCTTGATTTATCAAGAAATTGGGTTGGCCAAATATCAGGGAACGGGCTAAATCAATGTTTAGTTGATTTCTGTTCCACTAGATGGCGCTCTGCCATCTAAAAAGCACATGTGATCCTGGTCAGGATATGCCTTTTTTATTTTTAATAT
This sequence comes from Cordylochernes scorpioides, assembly GCA_030710605.1. Classification (NCBI taxonomy): domain Eukaryota; kingdom Metazoa; phylum Arthropoda; class Arachnida; order Pseudoscorpiones; family Chernetidae; genus Cordylochernes; species Cordylochernes scorpioides. Next base: position 189,836,827 of record CP092863.1, on the reverse strand, counting down.
ATATATATATGACATAATAAAAATATGATTTTTATTATTCATAAAATAATTAAAATTCTATAATCACAGAGTTAAATTTTAAAATGAAAAGGAATCCTTAACAAAAGGATATAACCTAATTTTACTTTTATTGTAAATAGATAATAACATTGTTAGTTGTATGTATGCAAAAAACTTGGCAAAACACATATATCTGTAGGATTCATTCATTACAATGCTTCAAGTAAAACACAAACGCTCGAGTACCGGGTTCTTCATCAAACGTTCTTACTGCTAATTCTGATTAGGAACTCTGCTTGAAAGTTTACGCTTTTCGTGAACAATGTGATATAGTCATTGATGCTGTACTTGATTTAGTTACATTTCTATCTATTATAAGGCGATAGAGTTTCATCTATATATAAGAAATGGAAGAATTGAAGTACGAATGTTTCTTTAAAATATAAAACAAACTCTACTCTTCTTGCTGCGATGAAAGATTATATTGGAAAGGCTTGGTTCCCAATATACATTTTTATCGCAGCAATGACAACAGAAGTTTGTTTTATATTTGAAAAAACCTTCGTGCTTAAATACTTACATTTCTTATTTCTATCTATATTTCTGACAGGAATCTAACTTTCTCTTCGCATCAGGACGCAATAAAATTCTAGAGGTGTTCTGGTACATTTGTAAGTGAAAAGTCGAACTGCTTTTCACATGTGTAGACATGTAGTGCACTTACATTAAAAGCAGTCATCTACTTCTATCCACCATGATTATCACGGCCTGTTCCACGTGTACTAGGGATAAGAAAAAAAATCTAAAGAAATGTTCTAAATAATAATGTTTATGAATATTTCCACGATATAAAGATTTTAATTTGAGAGAGTAAGGAATTTCATAAGATCTCTATATTTCAGTGGGTATCAGTTAATAGAGAATGTGAGGTAGAGAGAATTTCTCTTAAAGAAATTAATTACATGTATAATTAAATTATAGTAATTATGGTTTACTCATTTAATTTCTTAAGATATTAACATTGCTCACGCGACAGTTGAGTTCGAGGAAATCTAGGAAGATGTTTATAAACGCTTGCTGATTCAAAAATAGCGAATTACTTAGAAGCCAGATAAAAACATTTTAACTTGTTGCTCCATTTTTTAAAAATATTTTAGCCAACCACTAATCAGGAAATTTAGCTTGTGTAATTTAGTTCCATCCAAACCATATTGTATTTTTATAATTCAAACTGTTTGATCTTATTTTATAAATAAAACAACTTCCTCCTATCCTTACTACGAAGGAATAATATTGGGAGGATCATTAGTAGCAAAACTGCTGGAAGAAGTCAAAACTGATGAGTCAGACTCTCCCAATATTTATATTGCAGTAGGGAAAAGTAACAAGTTGTGTTTGTGTGTGATTAATTGTTAAAAATAGTTTGATTTAATATATATAGATGGCGCGATTATCCATTATATCATATTATATTAACAAATCCTCAATTTTAGATTATATTGGGTATAGTTACTGTGTTGATGCCATTCCTTTTTGTTGATGATACGGAAGAAAATCAAATTTACGGGGAAGAATCGCTCAAAAGCAATAAAATAATTTTTAAAGCTTTTCGTATTCTCTATTTTTGTATGTTGATTATGCCGTTATATGATTTATATATTCATGTTGTTTTATACGTATGCTCAATGTATTTATACTCATTATGCCTATCCTTTATGAACTTAAAGTAACTATTACAATATTTCAATTTTCATGATAATAAATATATATAGGATAAGTAAAACTGATTCCTCTAAAGGAAATTTTGTTGTAGGACTAAAATGTCTCATGGGAGAGATAAAGGTGTACGCTTACTAGAAAATTATAATTTGCGAAAATGGTGATTTTGGCGATGAAAATTCTTCTTTATATAGAGGATACGCTAGCGGGATTGTCCTCTCATGAAGATTCTACTGAATATTAATGGGATAATTATTGGATAAAATTGATTGCTTACTGAAGGTAATTTGAGCACGCAATTTGCATACTATAGAAGGAAACTATTTAGAGCGAATATTCAATAAAATAACTTACTGCTCTTCTTTATGCGAAAGAAAAATTTTGGAATGAGTCATCAATGATAAACTCTCTCAAATGTTTTGCTGGTTTGATCTACCATCCCGCTAAATATTGTATCAGAATTGTCTGTCTATATATCCGACGCACCATTTCCTCCATCGCAATACGTACTATATAAAGTTACTTTTATTAAAAACAAAAAATCATCCATAACAATTTCATTTATCAGAAAGTAAAAGGTTTTTTAAAGAGCTTTCTACTGCTCCCCTCCTCCTTTTTCAAGCACATATTTCAAAGGAGAAGGGGGAGCAGTAACAAGCTTGCTAAAAACATGGGCTCAGCTGTCCCGGCTGATAGTACCCTAAAGGTTCCTGATCCAGAGATCCAGGAGGAGTCTCTACTCCATGTTAGGAGCAGCTACACATGGCGTCTGTTTCTCATGTCAGAGGTCCATTTCTTTTAGAGCTAAGTCGGCCTGCCACTGAGTAGTGCTCCCAGTCTTAATGATAAAGGCAGATGCATCTACTTCACCCACACCATAAAATTTCTCAAGCTCTGTAAGCTTGATACCCTATTATGATTGAGTGGGGATAAGAAATAATAAGAAGAAAGTAATTTATTGAGAGTAAACCAAAAAGCTTAACTTAAGTGAATGAACCATCTACGGCTCATCACAACCGACCCAGTTACCGTTTAACTTCTGATTGAAAGAGGCAAATGGTCGACAGTCAAATCAATGTAATCCACTAGCCGGTATGAGTCGATTTAAGCTTCTTATGGCGTAGACCCTCAGCCCAGTGTGATACCTCGATGCTACTGTAGTAACAAGTTCGCTCTCAAATGGCTCGCTATCTTCTTCCATTTATATTGAGGTATTGGAAACTATAATGACTTTTATATTTTGTAAATATTTAGTCTTTTCTATATAAATATCATTCTTTTGTTTCAATACGACATCTATTTATTTACTTTCTTTGTATTTGAACTCTTCATTCAATCTTATTTATAAATGTCATTTTGGAAGGTGTTCTCTCGGAAAAATTCTCTTCAGAATATTCCATCAATATATATTATCACTTTTTTTAAACATTCCATTTTGTATTTTCAAATAAAAATTTATTCTCAATTTCTAAAATCAAACGTATATTTTGAAAGGTTGTATTTTATATTTCGAAATTATCTCTTTTATTTGTATAACATTTTTATTTTATTATTAAATCTCCAATATTGAACATTATATTTTATATATTGTGGAAAAGAGAGAGAGATTGAGATTTAAACAACTTTTATTTTAATCGCCAATATAAAATTATATAGTACAAGAAAAAAAATTATATTACAGATTTAGAAAATAAAAGTAAAATATATATAAAAATTAATAAATATTTACATCAGGCATCTCTGAAGGGACATCTGAATCGTGTCAAATGCTCAAAGCCGTCCTGAATTCGGAAAGGTCCGTCCTTATAACGGGGTTTTGTCCCAAACGTGCTCAATTGCATCACCGAGGGATACATACAGGAGTTTTCTTTTTTCAGGCGAGAGATCATAGAGGATTGATTCTCTTTCAGGGCGGAACAGAACCGCGGACACCACGTCCTCTTAATCAACCTTAAACCCATAGAGAGGGGCTAGAGTAGGGTAAGCCTTTAGTAGTTTGAAAGATTTTCCAGTGGCAACCTCTCCTCAATGGCCTGAGAGAGAGATATGTCTTCGTCGCGAGGGTATCAGACTGGATGGATGAGTCAGTCATGGCTTGGATCTCTTCTGCAGGAGCCGCCAATGGCTCATTATTGGTCGAGGAAGGCTCTGGTCGTGATGGCATTTGGCTGGTGCTCGGCGCCGAAACAGGAAGCTCGGGGGCCGGAGTCTCGTCGGGACGGACAGGGAAGTTCGCCCCGGGGCGAAGGCGCGGCAGGGCTGGAGGGTGTTGAGGGGTCTGCTTGAAGGGTGCAGACAATTCCGCAGCTGGTGTTGAGAGGTTAAGGTTGTTGGAGGGCATGGCTTGGATGAGGGAGGCCTCGACACCGGAACTTGCTTCTTTTCCTTGATGTTTTCGGCTCCAGATTTTTTTAGAGCACTCGTTGTGGGGATAGACTTGAGGGTGAGGTCTTCCTGCTGAGCATTGGATGCCCTTGATGGAGGTGGGGCTGTCTTCACAGCAGTAGTAGGTGAGGTCTGTTGGGATCTGTGGTCAGCAGGTGTAGGTGATGTAGCCGGCATGGTATTCGAGGCGGAGGGTGGCTTGGTCCAGCCTTGTGTGCGGGCAGCAGGAGCTTCAATAGGGAGCACCAGCTTGTTCTCTTGGAAACCAGTCTTACGAGGACAGTTTGCGCGTTTGTGTCCCTGCTTATGGCACAGGGAGCACTTGATGCCATAGGTCACATAGAAGTGTGCAACCACTCCCTTGGACTCGACATCCAGCCGGGCAGGGATATGGGAAATTTTCACTCCGTCGGGCAGAATGATAAAGGCCTCGCGTCGAGCATCAGCCCAGTAGGAGTCCTCTAGTTGCATCATCTTCTGGATGATGGACGTGACCTGTCCGTATGGCCGCAGCGCAGTGACGAGGTCAGAGTCCTCTACGAAGAAGAGCACGTTGCCGAGGACAATTCTCTCGGCCCTCTTCCTGAGGTGGAAGGAACGCAAGGTGACGTCTTCGATGTTGAGTCCCTCCTCTATCAGCTTGTCAGCGAGTTGAACGCTGGAGAGGCCGACCAGGCCGACCATCTTTGGCAGTTGGTAGATGGTGCCCCAACCCAGTTTGGTTTCAACGCCCGGAAATACTCCTCTTGCGTGAAGTCTGGGCAGAATTCCTAGGTAGACACACTGGTCCGCCTGCCCTGCTGCCGACCTTGCTCGGAGGTGGCCTGCTTCTGCATGGTGGTTCTGGCACTCGTGCACCCTTGCTGGGTCTTGGTGTGGCTCGTGGCCTGCTGCTGTTCAGAGGCATTCACGGTGCCTGAACACAGCCCTTTTTGGCACCCGACTTGACGTAGTCAGGATCATGCGGCCTCTTCTTGGAACCGCCCACCTTGGTGAAGATCACATCTTGTCTTTCGATACGCTGGTCTTCTTGTTCCGGGCAATCAGCTCAATCGCGGTAAAAATTTGCATGTCCGCCGCCGGCTTGCTATTTGCATCTTTGCCATTAGTTAATTCTGAATGACTTTTCAGTCATTCCAGAATATTTTGTCGATATCTCGGCGGAAACCTGGCCGTTTTCGATATTATTTATATGAGCTTGCAGCCCATTATTTTGGCTTTCAGCCGGTACCCCATAGGGGTTACAAATCTTCATTTACTCAATCTCTATCCCATAAGAACGCGGAGCTCGCGCGCCGCGTGGCCGCAAGGCCGAGAGAAAGAGAGAGAGAGAGAACATTTTTCATATTTAATCAAAACAAAATCTTATTTTACAAATTTTATTACTCATCATTATTCTCTCATTTCCTCTTTCGTGTAAATAGGTTTGTAATTGTTTTCAATCAAAATAAACTTCCTTGTCATCCTTACATTTGTCTTCGCTATATATTCTATGTCACAATACTCAATGCCTGTTTTATTTTTATAATCAATGTTACAAATTAGGATATCTTATATATATATATATATAAATGAATGTTTGTATGTCCGGTATACAAATTCGCAGTAGTTCACTAATTCAAACCAAAATTTCCATACATAGGTAAAAAAAAAAAGGGGGGGGAACACGATAGGCTATTTTTAAAAATATATAAATCAATTATTAAAACTATATATTCAAATTATTATACTTAGCTCACGAACAGCGCCCTCTATCAAAGATTAGATTAAATTATGCTGATGCAAACAAATAGATAATGCTAATAACAAACAATTATAAAAAAAAATCGTATCTAAATATATATCACTCGGGTAGATATGCACACGGGTCAATCCCGGGGCGAAGCCTGGGTCACCCGTCTAGTTAAAAATAAAATGAACATATACTAACCGCTCACATGATAATTTTAGATGATGGAGCGCCATCTAGTGGTATTAAAACAACTAAACTCAATATATATTATATTGAGATCATTCCATTAAACATATTTGACCAACCTGTATTGAGGCGTGAAAATACAACTATTTTAAATGAACAGTTTAAATATTTTGTGACATATAAAATAATTGTAGAAAGACTATACAATCGAATTAACTAGTTTTCAACCTCTTTATCGTTCCTATGTTTTATTGAATCACCACCATCTTCCATAAAGGAAAGTGTTTTATGAATTTCTAACTTCTACTTATACACGACTTTCTAAAAAACATTTAAAGCACAAATATTCGTATATGCCGATTATAATATGAGGTTATAAAAGTAAAAATATTTAGTAAAAATAAAAAGAATAAAATCTTTATATTTAAGCTTGTCACACACATAGACAAAGGTATCATATTCCAGAAAATGCTCTACGCCATTAATGGCTAGAATTACTCCTGAGGAAGGTGGATTTGAGTCACCGAAGTGTTGAGATAATAGATTCTAGAGTTATAGAGTTGAGATTCTTCCTACACAAAACCTTCAGCCATCTAACGATTTCTATAGCTATAAAATCTTCTATTAATAAGTGCCAATATATCTCATCAAAAGGAAAATGGACTGTAACGATTTAAGGAATCTCACAGCACAATGTTTTCTTATGTGACAAGAACTCATAGTCTCGTGTGAGGATGCCCCAAGGGCATCTATTTGTGGGTAAACTCCACATCAATAAGTAGATCGAAATGGCTCTTTAATGGCCGTCACTGGCCAATCAGGTGCTCTCCGTCTGCTGACAATTAGTTGATGACGGTCCATTAAACAGAGGTTTCATCTACCTCCCCTCTGAGGGATACTACCGTAAAAACACTGATTCTAATGTGAATCTTTTTTTGTCGATTAGGAGGTTCTACTTCTTCATCTTGTGTTCTAGCTCTATTTGGATCTTTTAGGTGATTACAACATTGTTCCTGTTCAGGAATAATAATATCCTTAATTTTCTCTGGTGATTGAAACTTATATAAATCTTTCTTATAATTTGTGAGCTTGCACTTCTAAATATTGTATTCTATTCCTATTTGTATATTTTTATGATCCAACATTGCTCCCGTTTATAAATAATATGTCATCCATAATTACTCTGGGGATCAATTCCTATGTGAATCTTTATTACCGAATGGAAGGTTATACTTCTGCACATTGTATTCTGGATGTACCTGGGTATATTATTTATCATTGCAACATCGTTCTAGTTTAGAAAGGATATCGTGAATAATCTGGTTATTGATTCTTATGTAAATATATTTAACCACGATAAGAAAGTTACACTTTAACACATTGTAAAATCTGCATAGACTCAGATATAATTTGATGATTCCAACTTTGTTCCAACTTGGGAAGAAAATGACGCACTTAAATACTCTGGTGATATCATCAGAATCTGTTCTATCGATTGGAGGGATACACCTATATAGCTCGAATTTTATACTTTGATCTTTTTTGCTGGTATTTAACGTTAATCAATTCCGAATTGTTTCAATTTAGGAAGAGCGAAAACATATAATTAGAAAGAAAGATATGGGAAAAAATACCCTATGCTATATTGCGATAAAAAAGGGTTTATGTGTAAACAAGCTGTTACACAAGAAGCTCCTTTTTGTTCTTTGATATTGGCACAATATATTAATAGTAATCAAAAAGTTGTTCTATATAATACCCTATATCTTTCAACGTAACATGTCAAACATTATCAATATTTTCTATGATTCATGGACCTATGAGAGAATTTTCTTCTTATATACTACAGTTCAATAGTTCAACAGAAAATTTGAGAATGTCGTTTAGAAATGAGTAGAAGACACGTAGTGTTTGTTATGCCTTATCATAAAAAACTTTGTGGTTAACGATTAATTTATTGAGACTCATAGGCGAATCCAGATGAGACGAGAAAGGCTATTTGTTTTCTATTATTATTAAGATTTTGTGTGTGTGTGCATATATAGTATAGTTAGATAAAATATTAAATTAATCAAAGGTTTTTGAATTTTTAAGGGAGAATTATTTTTTAATGATCACAAAAAAAAAGCTGAACTGGCAGATGGTATGGCCAGTTATTTTCTCTTTTTTCTGATATTTTATTTTTTGTTTCTCGCCTTTGATAGCAATCATCTAGACTGCGGTGGCCGTAGGAACAAAGCTATGATTGAAAAATAGAAAAAAAAAGGAAATTGTGTTTATGGGACTGAAAGTGTATAATGTATTGTTCCGATAGAAAGCGCAAACCATCAGAAACCTTGAGTTACATGATCAGGAGAATATTTTATGAAAATTCGAAACTATTATAGACGCGTATGATTCTTTTAAAAATTAAACAAAATCTATTGCCCTTACTGCAATGGAAAAAATAATGAGAGGGCCTGGCTTATCAGTGGTGAACCTCCCCAGAGGTTTGCTAGTTTAATCTACCATACCTCTGTTATATTGCATTTTTCGATCTTCCTTTTATAGTGAAACTGATGCTAGACTCCTGGAATGGGTATTTTAGCTGAACAATGGAAATAAACTTTGATTATTTTATCTTTAAAATCAGTGTTGGGAGCTTGTTTCCTGACACTAGTAGCCCGGACTTCCTGTAGCTCCTACTGCCTTCTTTCTGGTCTCAGGTGTTGACGATATGTGGCGGAGCTTAATTTTGGACTGTAAGTTACGAGACTAGACCGGCGGATTGCCTGCCGAGAAAGTTGTTCCTTCGCAAGACTGCGATGTAGCCCGCTTTATGACTAGAGGAAGTACGCCTCACACGAATTTGCTAACACACTCTCACTTTATTCAATCATCCACTCATTTATATACACTCATATTTACATAACTAAAAGGAAAGAAAGAAGAATTTGCATGACTATGAATCAATGCAGCCTAGCATGTGATTTACATAGCTAGGCGCAAACAATCAGTGTATTTATAAATTGGCCAACAAAATCTATTGATATATGGAAATATAGTCGTTGTGTGTGTTCGAATATTTTTACTGATTCGAAGGTTACACCTTGAAATATAAAATTTGAGTGGTAGTGAGATTTTAATACATATTGGTAAGTTGCACTTTTATATTAATACATATATCGTGTTTGATTTATGCTTAACTTACTGATTAAAAAATAAAGAAGTACCTAAATATATGATTTACAAACGTTATTTAGAATTTTTATATATTTATAGAGAACTAAGAGAAAACGACTGTAGAAGAAAATATTAACTCGAAAGCTTGAAGAATTCAAATAAATTATTAAAGAAACGTATTGCGGAGAGAGAGAGAGAGAACGGGATTCATTATTTTATAGATTTTCTGTAATTTTCTACGCGATGGAACCTAAGATGAGGAGTCATCATATCGGCCGAGTCTTACAGAAATACATTGTAGTTGTGAGGAAAGGTAATTACAATTTGATATCCATTCCACATCTCTCATTCTCGTAGAAATCAACGTACAATAAATGTCCACTTTTTAATCTTATTTATCTTTATACGGTGCCATGGAGACTATATATATGGGTATTTTAAAGTTTGTTGAGGGGTTATGATGTTTATAGATTTCTAGTGATGGCCTCCATGCACAAGAGAAAATGTCCTGGGGCTGACTCCTTCTTGCAGATGGTACAGGTTGGGAAGATCTCACCCCACCCTTAAATTTGATTTGCCTAGTGTGTCCCCTTTTGACACTGGACAAGCATACAGTATTTCTACGTTTTAGGGTAGCATTGTATCTTAGGTATCTCAGATACTATTGATACTATATCTGATACTGATATATACTACTTTTGACTGAGGTTTGAGGAGCTAAATCAGACTACCACCTCCTAGAAGGCCCGGTGTCCCCTGGATAACCAACCAACGACAACAGTACCAAAAACCTACCATGGAGTCTTTCATTAATTAAAAAAACATTAAATAAGTAATATATACAACCTCGCAGATAAGGGTAAATGCTTAAATTAATATATCATAATTCTATATGTGGAGTGTTATTTCCCATATAGAAAAGTCAACGTTTTAACGAGTTTTCATAAATGCCAAATTTCACCAATCTACTGGATCGTTCTATTTAGGCCCTTTAATCTATATCAACACTAGAGCAATAACTCAATAAAAATATTTATTATTCTTTGAATTTAAATTAACTTTAAGCGTATTTGGGTACATTCAGGCTTGAACAGCCTTTTTTCTTTATAAAGAAGCTTGGAGACTTTCTTTGTAGATCAAATACGAAGAGCGCCAGCAACACAATGACTAGGAAAAACAGCCCTAAGCGTGTACGTTGTTGATTCGCTTGTTAATTCAGGAAAGAGCATAGGTCAAATTCCGGAGAAATAAGAAAACTTCAATTTACTATTTATTGATGAATGGCGCTCTCCCATCAATAACTTTAGTTGCATGAACAGAAGAAGCTTTTCCATTATGTTGTCCCGAAGATATTCTTCTGCAAGACCTTTTTAAAACAATATCGTACAAATAAAGCCACTCTAATTTAAAGTTCTATTTCGGCTATTTATATTAATATCAACAAAATGTATTCTTACATTAATATGCATGATATTTCAATTTTAAACATTTGAAAAAAATGACAAACACGCCGGAGGAATCTAGATGAAAGAGAAAGATGTCTTAAGAAACAATAAAGAATAGTAATGTTGGTTGTTAAGAAGGTAAAATATTACTTTTATTTGCCTATTATATTCCACCTTTAGAACGGGAGCTACACAATCGGCTACGTTCAAGGCTGAATAAATTTGGCAAACACAGACTTCATTCCGTTCTAATATCCGTTGGCAGCGGTTACGAAATAGATGAGGTTCGATCTTCGATAGTAGTTCTAAATTTATCGGGATTGATCAGGACGACAAACTTGGCCTTGGTGGGCTCTCCTTGCTCTGTACTGTGGTGTAGAGACACCTAACTTAGTCTTGGTGTGCCCTCCCTGCTTTGTACTGTTCCTCTAAACGTAGAGACACCTATTTTGCCTTAGTGGGCTCTACCTAGTCTGTACTGTTTCTCTGGATGTGGAGACATCTAGTTTGGCTTTGGTGTGCCCTCCCTTGTTTGTTTTAGGCCTCTGGGTGTGAGACTCCTAGCTTGGCCTCGGTGTGCCCTCCCAGGCCTGTACGTACCTCTGGATATGGAGTAATCTAACTTTGCCTTGGTGGGCTCTTCCTGGTCTGTACTGTTCCTCCGGATGTGGAAACACCTAGTTTGGCCTTGATGGACTCTCTCTGGTCTGTACTGTTCTTCTGAGCGTGGAAACACCTAGTTTGGCCTTGGTGGGCTATACAGTACCAGTGGATTTAGCCTGTGAAAGCATTATGTGTGATGACGCCATCAGAAAACCTCATGTCAATTAATCATATGAATAATTCGCACATTAAGTAATAATCTCGATTAAATAAAAATGATTATTTTAGAATTACAAATATATTCTCACAATGAGTATCTTTTATTTATTATAAAAATATTTGTAATTTTAAAACTTTTTCACAATTTTATCATGAATAAAAATGATTATAATGATGATAATATAATAGATTAAAAAAAGAATGTTATGCACAATAAAATGTACATTGCAGAACTGTTACAGTAACGGTGTCCGCTTGAAGATCGTCAGCGGGTCTCCAGCGAAACCAAGCATTCCACGAAGAACCCGCAAATTACGTTTTTCGCCACTAAGATCAGAGGGAACTTTCATTAGATCTTTCATAGCAGACACAAGCAAGTTTTCACTGAGGTATATTACAACGCGAAGATTCTCGGGCCGTTGACTACGGAAGCAACCACTCAAATGTTAATCAGGAACCAATTAGACACATATTCGAAGTGGCATCTCATCCAGGTTTCTTTCTCTCACTCGGGAGCTGGACATTAATGTGTGTTCCTTCCCCACCAGCTTTCACATTAATCATCAATTAGCGCACATCGGAATGTACAATAATTTGGCGGCCGTAATGTCGCGGGAGCTTGGCACCTTCCCGTATTTCATCTGAGTTAGATTATACCCGGGATAAACCAGTGCCTGAATGGTTCTTCGACCACTGATCTCATCTTTTTCCTCTCATAATATTCCATGTACTGGTTCTATTGACCTGTGCAATACCTCGCAATGTTATTCCAATGCACATTGGTTCTTTAGTCCATTGGCATTATTATAGGAGCGAGATGTCTCACAATTTTGAATTTGGTCTACCCATGCCCACTTATTAAATTGATCTATAAGTTCCATATCACCGTTGTTCCAATTACAGAAGTCCTCCGAATTTATAATGTAAGCTATTGTACAATCCACACTGATTCTATTGATCTATAAAGTCCATCGCCTTTGTTCCAATAGCGAGGAGTCCCAAAATTTAGAATGTGGACTACACATGCACACTGCTTCTATCGATCTATAAAGTCCATTATCGTCATTCGAATAGCATGTAGTCCCAAATTTTAGAATGTAGACAACACATGCACACTGCTTTTATTGATCTATAAATCCATTATCGTCATTCGATTAGCATGTAGTCCCAAATTTTAGAATGTGGACTACACATGCACACTGCTTTTATTGATCTATAAAGTCCATTATCGTCATTCGAATAGCATGTAGTCCCAAATTTTAGAATGTGGACTACACATGCACACTGATTTTATTGATCTATAAAGTCCATTATCGTCATTCGATTAGCATGTAGTCCCAAATTTTAGAATGTGGACTACACATGCACACTGATTTTATTGATCTATAAAGTCCATTACTGTCGTTACATTAGCGGGGAGTCCCACAATTTAGAATGTGGACTACATTCTGCTTCTATTGATCTATCATCGCCGTTGTTCCAATAGCGGGGAGTCCCACAAAGTATGAGAAATCGGAAAGTCCTCCGTAGTCGGATCAATAATCTTGTGTAAAACAGAGAGTATTTTCCATCTGTCTCATTGCCTTGAAAATAGAGAAGATATATAGATAGATGAAATAATTAGATGTGATATACATATTATGAAAAGATGTCAAAGCATTTTTAAAATGGAATTCTTCGTCACCTATTCTATTGAATTTTTAACATATAATTTTAATTTAATATTTAAAAATAGGTAACAATGAATGTGGTAATAGAAACCATTTTTTTATTCCAACAAATAAATAATAATTAGCCACATTAAATATCAAATTATCAGATTTACAAAATATTCTGTCTTTTTTTAAAGCTAGATCACCTTCTATTATAAAATACTAGACGAATGGCCAGGGCAACGCCCGGGTTTAACCCGAGTGCGAATATATTTTAAAAACGTTTTAATTCAAATACTATTCGTTACAATTATAAATTGGCGCCATGGATGTCACTCTTGTGAAACGTCCCGTTCCAAACTGTGTGTTTTTAAAATGTTTTAACTATATATAATATAACGGTATAATAACGGTATAAAGAAATAATGAGCCTATAGCCTAGTGGTCATGGCATCTGCCCGGTAAGCGGAAGGTCGTGGGTTCGATTCCCATCCCTTGACACTTTTTTATTTTATCCATTCTGACCAAAATCTATCCGTGAACTTCACACAGTGAACTTCACACAGACAGAATAAGGCAATTATATAAGTAGATCTTCATCTTGTCTACACTTTGTATACATCTTGCTTCCTAGGGTTGCCTAGAGTGGCCGCTATAGACAGGGTGGTCTGTATAGACAGGTGGATGTATCACACAGCTGATAACAGGGTTGTCTAGAGTGGTCGCTATAGACAGGGTGGTCTGTATAGACAGGTGTATGCATCACACTGCTGATAACAGGGTTGCCTAAAGTGACCGCTATAGACAGGGTGGTCTGTATAGACAGGTGAATGTAACATACTGATGATAACAGGGTTGCCTAAAGTGACCGCTATAGACAGGGTGGTCTGTATAGACAGGTGGATGTATCACACAGCTGATAACAGGGTTGTCTAGAGTGGCCGCTATAGACAGGTGTATGTATCACACAGCTGATAACAGGGTTATCTAGAATGGCCGCTATATACAGGATGGTCTGTATAGACAGGTGGATGTATCACACAGCTGATAACAGGGTTGTCTAGAGTGGTCGCTATAGACAGGGTGGTCTGTATAGACAGGTGTATGTATCACACAGCTGATAACAGGGTTGTTGTCTAGAGTGGTCACTATAGACAGGGTGGTCTGTATAGACAGGTGGATGTAACACACTGCTGATAACAGGGTTGTCTAGAATGGCCGCTATAGACAGGTGTATGTATCACACAGCTGATAACAGGGTTGTCTAAAGGGGGGCAGGGAGGTCACGTGTTCGCCGGCAGCCAATGGGCGCGCATTCTATCCGTGAACTTCAGACAGACAGAATAAGGCAATTATATAAGTAGATAAATGATTTCAAAATTCTTTTGACATCTTCCATTGGAACGCATTTGCTCAATCAACTGAACGAAATCAAATTGTAAAAATTCAATAAAACAAAAGATAAATATACAAAAGATAAAAAAATAAAGATAATATTTTACAAGGCGTCATTTTTCTTACATGCTAAAGTGTATGTGTCAATTACCATATTTCTGTGTCTTAGTTTCTAGAATTAATCTACTTATTTGATTTACGTCATTGAGTCTCGAAGTAAGGCAGTATCATATTAAAGCTAATGGGGGGAATTTTATTCTTGGAAAATAATAATAAATAATTAATTAATAAATAAATAATACATTTGAAAAATAAAAATTTTATTTAATTGCACTCTCTAAAAAGGAAAAAAATATTTTATCTTCTGTCATTGAGCAATTATATGTATCTGAGTGAAAATAAAAGCGGCGGGGGACGATCATCATGAATTTCAAATCTAATGTGATTTAATATGTGGCAGCTGATTAGCGATTTTTATATCTTTGCTGTATTTTACCTCTTCTCTAAATATGATCGTCGCCCGCCGATTTTATTTTCACTCAGATACATCTAATTGCTCAATGACAGAAAATAAAATAAAATATTTTTTCTTTTCTAGTGCATTTAAATAAAAACTTTTCTATGTATTTTTATTTATTAATTATTTGTGAGTTTTTATTCATAAATTTACAAATCTTAGAGTCAAAACTTCAATGGGGATTAGGCCTTAAATAAACGGAAGCTTGCTCGCAGCGGATTGGTTAATTCCTTGTAAAAGGCGTAACATAAGACTTAAAAAGAAATATAGAAATTTGTTCTTTATTGGCCACTCCGACCACCTATAAGTCTGACATTTGTAGACCTGAATTGTTCATTGGGCTGAGGGAGTTTAAAAAATTTCATACTTCTATGTTGTCTGGAAGCATATCAAAATTAAATTAAATATTTTGAAAGGCAATTTGAAAATGTGTCCGTTCCTGGCCATTCTGACAACCGCGAAGTTTGAAAATTTGTTAACTTGCATTGTCATCAAGTTCTAATAAGTGTACAAAATTTGAGAATTCTAGGTGCTCTAGAAGTTTACTAAATATCGATTACAAGATTTGTGGACAGACAGACGGGCAAACAGACAGACGTGGAGTTAAATAATGGAACATGAAGTTAAATAAAAGATTTTAAAAAAAGATCGCACAACTACTTTAACCTAAAGAGTGTATTCAATACAACATATTTGTATAAGTTTTCGAACTCTATCGCTCTTTTACAGATAATAAACCTTTTGCTACCAAAAGTATGATATGTAATACAGAAGGAAATCTTCCGTTTATATAATCTCTCTTCGTATCTTCGTAGCCAAATGTTGAGAACCTGTGGAAGAACGGCTGAAGGTTGAAGATAATAGAATTTGATGTGATAGAAGAAACTCTACCCTAAAGTAATGCTTTCGTTTTATTCACGCCAAAACATGAAATACCCATATATAAAATAAATAAGCACGAATGGTTATTTTTCAAATGAACAAACTGCAAATGAAACATTCAAGCGATCTGGGAGATTGAATTAGCAAAACCACTGGAAGAGTTTACCAATAATGAACCAAATCCCCTCCAATATGTTTTATAGCAGCGAGGACAGTAGAAAGTTTGTTTTACTTGAAAATAATTCACGCTTAATGGTTTTATATCTCATGTATAGGTAGCAAGTTATTGTCTTATATATTTTTAAAATGTACGGTTGGGTTTTCCCCATTAGAGAGACAGCCTAAAACATGGTTAAACCCCGTCTCTTCTGCAAATGGTTTAGTGACGGAGGCACATATACAGATTGTTATTTCTTACATTTTGTAGATTTGCTAAATTTCTTTAACATGTAATTTTTTTATTCCTTTTAAAATTAGCGATGATATAAAATACATAGACCTTTCATTAATAAAGAATAGATATTAGACTAAATTAGGGAATTCTTGTCGTGTGATTTCTCTCTCTCTCGGCCGTGCGGCCACGCGGCGCGCGAGCTCCTCGTTTTTCGCCGATGGAGGCGAGGGATATTGAGCTGACCAACCAATATGCCTTATAGGCGGAATTCTCGGCTAAAGAGCTATCCAACTGTGTAGGTCTTGTTGACAGAGACCAAGAAATGGCCGAGTTATCGGATAAAGTTAAAAATTCGATAATTGTTGGTGTTAAAAGCAACAATGAAACAAGAAAACTGCAAATTTTGCATCAAATGCTAACATCAGCTATTCAAATTGGGCTGATCATGTTGAGGCTTTGGAAAATACATCTATTTCCGAAGGTTACCAAAAGCCAAAAGGCGCTAAAAGAAAGGACTGGGACCCCGAAGGCAATCCAGCTAAGGTCCCAAAGGCTGATAACATCCCAGCAAGGCCAAGTCAACCACCAAAAAGGGTGACAAGAGACGCTGTGATACAGCTGAAGAACAACCGACTACAGCAGGTTCTGAGAAAGGCCAGATCAGCGGCAGCATCATTCGACCAATGCTGATACATTGAATACTGCGGTGACTTCAGCCCAGTGCAGTACATCAAGGCACTGGAGGAAATGCTGGGAAAAGGCGCGGTCTTCCAGCTGATGAAGATGTCCGGCGAGGTAATGGTCGGGCTGGCCAACGTTGACTTGGCGGATCGCTTGGTTGAGGGGGCTTCACCATCGGAACCACCTTCCTGAGAGCCTTCCCATATAGGCAAAGACCAGAAAAGATAGTAGTGGGGAATCTCCCACTTGCCATAAAAGACGAAGACGTCATCGCGGCGCTGCGGCCCTACTGCAGGTTTGTCTCCCTGACCCATGAGGTAGTGGCTACACCTGGACCACCGGCAACAGGGAGGTCTTCATCCTTCTAAATGATGGAATGAAACTCCACCAGCTCCCTTCCAAGCTGGTTATCGTCTCGAAAGGAGAAGTAAGAAATAAGATCGTTCTACGCGAAATCCTCAACAGGGCGATTGAGCGTTTTAGGGACAGGAACTCCGTTATAAGCAGTGGCCTGTACGAATTCAGGGCGGCTTGTGACCCTTGATATGTTCCAGACTTCCCTTCAGAGGGGCTTCGTCTGGTGTAAATATTCGTGTATATATATATATATATATATATTAATTTTTATTTCTGTTTTATATGGCTGTATTGTAGTTTTCTTTTTATTTGCTTGCTGTTGACTGGGTGTAGTTGTTCGGCCTTGTATAACCTTGTATGAACATTGGAATAAAGTGGTTTCAATCTCTCTCTTTGTCTTCCTCGTCTTCAAACTTTGCAAGTCCCTTATATTGATTGCGTTTTAGCTTTTAAATTCTCGAAGAGGTCAAGTGAAAAAAGAGAACCATCATATTATTTCGGAAAACTTGGTTCAAGTGGTCGATTCAATTTTAGCTTATATAAAAATTAAAAAATCCTATATTTAACTCTCTCGTATCGAATATTCTCTCAACTCAAGCCAAGCCATAATGAATCTTTCAACTGAAACATAGTCTTGTTTAGAGACCATTTCTTAGGAGAAACTGCATTTAGCCATATGTTTTAAGATGGCCTCTCAAGGATATCTAATCTGTATGTTTATATTTATCAACGTTATTTTAAAATGCCTATAGAACAAAGTTGAATGTTGAAGATGTTTAAAATAGCTATAACTAAGTTCTAAATCAATACAAAACTTTCGCTTCCATCTAATTTAGTTAGACATTGTTTTGTGAAACTCCTCACTCACAAATGAATATCCAATTAAGAAAGTCACTATGTGGCGTTACATTATTGATGTGCGGTCAATAGCCTTGAGATTTATTATCTCGATCATTGACAACATAGCAGAGATGTCAGTGCAAGTAAGTCATCTCCTGTAGAGCCCAACTTCTCGTAAAAACATCACCCTGCTACTATCACACTAATTAGGATAATCCCAGAATTTCAAAAAGCCATCAACAGAATGGAGGGGTGATAGATTGGAGTTAATTGGAAGCCAAAGATAGAATCAATCGAGGCGGCTTTCATAATTAAATGGTAATTAGGAAGGCCCATGTGTCAAGATGGTATCTGCAGCGTCATAAATCACAGCCATGGACTGGGAGATTGGTATCGCCACAGTGACATCTTGATGCCAGAGCAAGGTAACTGCGCATCAGCCCTAATATTTTAAAATCAGAACTTGGGTGTGGTCGATGTGGAGTCCAAGAGCTCGCTGGCAAATAAGGTTGACAAATGAAACAATCTTTGAACCTGTCAATCATCTGTCACAATTTTTGTTTCTTGAAAAAAAACTAATCTGCCAACTTAGGTGATTTGTTCAAAGCATTCACATTTTATTTTTTATACAAATGCCGGCTATGGGAGATTTGGTGGGATTGGTTCTTTTATGTTTACATTCTGATTACTGCTCAAACTCTATAATACCGTCAGTAGGTGCTTAGTTGCGGTGTGTTGCTTCATACCTAGCGATTTCGGGTATAAAAAAATACTTTGTTACTTCAATATTTGTATTTTAGTTCATTTTTCTACTTTTATTGAATTAAATTAATTATTCTTTTGTATCTAGATTTTGTTTGGTTATTTTGGCACAATTAGTTAGGGATTATATATATAAAGTGTTAGGCCAAAATATTGCAAATGTCAACATGATGTACCCTTACCAGAACCAGTCGAATCACGAACATATGGATTTAGGGTTATGCGGCAGGATCTTTTGTTCATTTGGAGTTGGATCTTATTATATACCGACTGTCCGACAATCCAAAATCCGACATTCACGATTTAGAGTAAAGGATGAAAAATTATAAACCTATATTTCAACCGGAGGCGATATCTCTATAAACTAAAATCCCAACTGATTAAAATCCCGAAAGGGACGAAATCCTGACAAGGACGAAATGGGAATCTAGACAGGAATAATTTCAAGACTGTTTATAAATCTTGATTAGCCAAAATCCCGAAAAAGAGGATGGAAAATAAATCTCAACATTTATAAATGAGAAGAATACACTTTCGATATTTGTTGCTATCTCTCAGAACAGTCATTAGAAGAATGTACATGAAGGCAGTTGAAGATATAGTTGTAGTTATATAGGCTATTCAAATGCTAAAAGATATTGTGTGGTCAAGTTAATAAACAGAATATCAAGGGACGTCAGTTCGGCCGTTTTAACCTTAAGGGCAGCAATGGTATAAATGATGATTAAATTTGATACGATAATATATTTGCAAGAGGTCGTATAGAATGATTTATCCTTACACTCTTATCAGAGAAATCGTTCACAATATTTTTATATAAGAGCGTTTCATATCTATATAATTTATCTAGTGAATACGTTAACTAAAAGAATAAGGACACATTGTTCTCTGCCAATTTTCAAGAACATTGAGAAACGAAATATCATCAAAAAACTACGAAATAATGGATTTCCAATAGATTTTATATAGAAACATTTTTACAATCCATCCCGCCCTATAGAACAAACAATATACCGGGCAAATAGTTATCTACAATATTCACCTGCTAATGAAATATTATTCCATAAATTGAAGAATTATGGCACAAAATGCTTATTTAGAAATTCCAGAACCATAGGCCAGAGAAACCCAATAACCAAAAATCCAATAATAATACAGAGTCGAGAAACAAGCAGAACGCCATATACCCCATCTCCTGCCGACAATTCAACGCCTCTTACATAGGAGATACCAGCAGATCAATAGACACAATAATTAAAGAACATAACATCAATATCGAAAACCAAGATAACAAATCATTAATATTCCAGCACGAAAATTCTACAGGACATCAATTCAACCTACAAAATGTCACCTGTCATTTCCAGAACATATTCTCCAAATACAATAGACTCATTCTAGAATCAGAAAAATGATCTACCCCCATAGTTCCAGCATATATAACGCAGATAATGTCCACCCACATTGAAACTGTCCCCATAACCGTTTAAAACTGAAGACTATTTTTATATTTGATTTTTAAGAATTTATTTCTGTGAATCTCTATTATATGTATGTTGCACGCCTTTGCGGAGCCAGTGACCTGATGAAGCGCGATCGCGTGAAAGCTTGCCTCCCAATTTCTGAATAAAGAAACTCGGCAACTTTGTGGGTTCGATTCCCGCCCCTGGACACTTTTATTTTTCCGTTCGCCATTACTCTTCACATTTTCACCCTTTCATACGTCATCCAATCATATATAGACCATTACTCTTCATATATTCAACCTTTTCATACGTCATCCAAAAAGTTAGAAATAGTACATATTTCTCTTTGAAATTAATATTGATTTTCACAAAAAAAGAAACTTATGCGGGGAGGCTTTAAGTATTACTTTATTTTCATATTTATTCAATTCAATTATATATGTGATATTCATGTGCCAAAGATAGTATCTCTAATCCTAAAAATTCATTAAACCAATGCATTCGGCTTATCACTCCAGTAAAAAAAGGCAATGGTAGTGATAAAGAACGATCCACAACATCAGTTTTGGAAAATTCAAAGGCCAACCTGTATACCATGGTTTCAGGTTATGGCCCTCCTTTCATATGGCTTTCGATTTCATAATCGAATTAGTCGAATTGACAAAAAGGTGTTTAAGCTGATGAAGTAGCCAGGCCGATTTTAAGGCTAGAATGTACTGGTGGAAATAAAGATTTTTTCACTTCAGATTTAATATACAAGAAGTTCAAGACACAAGCTTACTTAGAACTCTATATAAAATTAACTATATATAGAGAGATTATTTATTTTTAAAATGAAACCAATTTCTACTCCTTTTACTTGCAAAATGAAAATATTGGAAGAGACTCGCTTATAATTTGTGAAGTCTTCCAGTGGTAACTCTCGAATTACAGTAAGGGCACTAAGAAACTGTTTTAATTGTAATAATTAACAATCGCGTTAAAAAGTTTCAAATTTCAAATACAGATGGCGCTCTTTTACCTTATACTTATTAGATATGGATAATGTAGGTGAGACATGTCTGAAACGGTGACCTCGACACGGAAGGTTGTTTACCAGTTTATTTATTGGTGGTGTCTTGTCCATGGAGAAGATCAGATCGGTACGTGCACCCTGATCACAATACCAGCCAACAAAGGTGCCTTGTTCGTATGAATGTCCTCTTTTGATGTCTGCTATATAGAGGGCTGCAAGGATGGCCGGGCAACTGTATATATGGTCCGAAGTGAGTTGGGTGTTGTGACAGTTAATGCAGTTTCTGTAGTCAGGTCAGGGTTTATCTTAATTCTTCTAAAAAATGTCCTGTTCTGATTCTTGATATTGTTGCCGTTAATTCTCTGTTAATGATGAGGTTGCATATGGGCTGGGGTATTTTGGTTTTTGTAATGAGTTTTGCTTTTGCTATTGTATTTGCGTCTTTCAGTGTTATTGAACTAGTGGTATATTAATTTTCTCTAGGAGAACGATCAGTACAAAACATTTTCTCTGGCAACGAAATAAAGGTACTCCGTTTACCATTAATCTCATTGCCCTTTTATAATCATTTATTATTTCCACCAGAATCAATATGGCGTGGGTCCTGTTCGATAAAATCAATCTTTAGTTTGATTCAATTATAAGGAATAGAAATCAGAGGGGTTTAAATCAACGATTCAATTCAACGTTTAAAATGAAATAGCTTTCTCTATACCATATTAACGAACTTTTTATTTTTTTTTTAGAATTGAACGCTCGCCTGCTAAATAGAAGAAAGCCATCGCTTTAAACACACACATATATTAATTTATATTAATTTAGAATTAATATGTATACACACAATTATTTACAATTACACTGTTGTTGTACATAAATCTCTCTCTCTTTCATAGATAAAATATTAATCTATAATATTATATATAATTATTAGCTGTATATATACTGAATGTAATATTTAAATCAAAGATACAATTCTTTAATTGGCCTTGTAGAACGAGTGGTGTACGCGTGCTCGCATGTTTTAGTAAAAAAACACAAACATCCTCGATAAAGAGAGGCGAGTTGCCCCTCGAAATATTGGAACAATAAAATAATCATAAATCCAATATATGCATCTTTTTAAAATATATTCTAGTGTTTCATTTAATTCTATTAAATAGGTTTCAATTGAGAAATTTCGATATAACGTCCAAACATTTGTTGCATATGCTATGGCCAGAGAAGTGTTTTACAACAATTGGTGGGGACCAATCAGAGAGCGCCAGTTCAATAAAGAATTCTCCAATTACACTCGTTCTCTTCCATATTTCATCAGGATCACTTGAGTGAAAACCTGAGGTTCCCGATAATCTTCCCTTCAATTGACCCCGTGTCATCTTGTTTATCTAGATTAGCTGGTTATTGGAATTTAATTCACACTGAGTAGTAGCCATTATTACTACTCCTGATTGATTTTTATCATATTATTATTTAATGAATATTTTTTTCTTCCTAACGAAGCTACAAAGTGCTTATTTCTCTCTCATGTTAAATAATATATATTGTAATTTATGTATTTTCAAAATATAAAAAAATAACATAACGAAAACTCAGCCTTCTTCTATCTGTAAAAATAATTATATTAACTTGTTTCCAGTGTATATTAAAAGCAGAGAAGAGGGCAATGATGTTTTAGATTTTCGAATACTAGGTGTGTGAAACTGTATATATGTGATGCCAGCTTGTTCTGGACCTAAATCACCACCGTTTAAAATTTGCGAACCCACAAACCATATTTTATTAAGTCTACAAAATAGACCTTTAATGTGTAGATATCATTTTACATTTTAAAGGCTTGATTTCGAGCTAAAATATCTTCAACGGGCCTCTACGTAATAAGACAAACCCAAGCTTGGTATATATCCCTCTATATATATAAAAGTCAGTATATGTATGTTTGTCAGCTATACACGTCCACAATACTTAACTAATCTGGCTGATATTTTAAGAGTATATTGAGTTGAATCTGGAAAACCTTATAGGCAAATATTCAGGCTTCTATCTCTAATATCCTTTGAGTTATTAACAAATTATTAACAATTTTTTCCTATTTCACTCGCAACCACGCCTAACTGCGAGAAGTAGAGTTGGGGAAGGATGGACCACGTGGGGCGACGGGGATTGGTGGAGCGGGACGTTTCACAAGAGTGACCATGAGTGACGTAATGACGAAGTAGAGACAAGAATCAATTGCTATCATTAATTGTATATATCAAATTTAAAATATATTCATAAAAATCAAAATAATGCATAAATTTACATTTTAATTTTTATATTTTAAAAGCACAAAAAGTTCGGAGCGGGACGTTTCACAAGAATAACATCCACAGCGCCAATTTATAATTGTACGAATAGTCTCTATATATAAAAGAAAGTCGTGAAAATTGTTACACTATTTATAACTCAAGAAGGGCTATACCGATTTGGATGAAAATTGGTGGGGAGGTAGCTTAGAACCAGCAGACGGACATAGGATACTTTATATCCCGTTCGATCGCGTCAAGAACGGCTGAACTGTCAAATACCTTCATTTATACAGTTGTATCAAAGGCGCATGCGCGAGCGCGTACTCAACGAGCTTTCCCACGAGCTTACGGGTTGCATGCTACAAGGTAGGATCAATAAATAAGGTGAATTATAATTTATAAAAAAAAAAAAAAAAAAACGATATTGAAAATTAGGACTTGATTTATTCAAAATAATCACCTTGGCTTTCTATACATCGTCTCCATCGTTCTGGCAACTTGTAAATACCCTCTTTATAGGCACTCTTAGGAAGCGTGTGAAAAAAATCTTGCACCACTTTCTGGACATCTTCATCCGAGTCAAATCGCTTTCCCTTTAACTCCTTCTTTAGTAGTCCAAAAAGGAAATAGTCAGAGGGGGCTAGGTCTGGACTATATATGATGCAGGATGTTCTAAAACTTCAAAACCTAATTTAATTATTGTAGATTCAGTTTTACATGATGTATGCGGCCTTGCATTATCATGAAGGAAGAGAACACCTTTACTAAGCTTCCCTCTTCTTTTGTTTTTATACCGGGCTTTAGCTTATATACAAGAATGTCACAATAAAGGTCGCTGTTCATACGTTGCCTTGAGGATAAAAATTCAAGACAGATTGGTCCATCAACATCCCAAAAATTGTTAACAAAACTTTATCGGCCGAACGTTGAGACCTGAGGAACATGTAATTCGTCCATTTTTGAACTCATTAACCCATTTATAAATTTTTTTGAGACAAACAAGACTCACCATAGATATTTTTCATTCTTTGGCATATTTGAGATGTTTGAATACCTTCTGCATTCAAGAAACGAATAACTGCACGTTGTTCAAGCGTGGTGAAATCCTTCAAGGGAGCTTCCATTTTAGTTTATTTATAAGTCTCGCGCCGCGCATGGGGAAAAAAGAACAGAACACCTTAAATAGTCTCTCGATGTTATATTTTAATATTCTGTGGTTTAAATTATTTTTGCTTTTTTAATTTTTAAGAAATAAGATAATTCACCTTATTTATTGATCCCCCTTTGTATAAAGTAAAGTTTAATTTATGTTAGAAATATTTCTCCTTTTTTAAATAAATACATTGTGTATTATTGTTTAAATATCAGCTTTAAATATATCATAAGAATACATCTTATTAAAAATTTAATAAATGTTTTCAAAAATATTGTTTCTAAATATATTTAAACGAATATAACAATATTTATATACGTTTATAAATCTATATATAGGTTTTCTACTTGTAAATAGGCATTTTATTATTTTTCATTTTAATTTAGAAACTTTCATTTTTATTTAGACATTTTAAATTATAATTTAGACACATGGACATTTCTATATATTCTTTATCCAAGAGCACTTTGAAACAACTAAAAAATATCGAATAGAGTTTTTATTATACGAAAGAAGCGCTAGAAATGGAAATAGCGATATTTGACATCATTTTTAAATCAGGTGAATTATTAACCCTTAATTAAAGGCGCCCGTTTTTAGGACGTAGGTATCGCGCCGAGCTTCCCGAGCTCGAACTTTATGATGATAAAAAATGATAAAATTATTTTTCAAAAAAATAAAAATTGTATTTTACCTTAGTAGATAGACAATAAGGATTAAATTGGTTGCAAAGTTAAAATTTTTATTTTCCTAATTACCAAGTAATGCATAAAAATATAAAAACCTCTAGAAAAGGCAGAGATATTCGCAGGCTTTGCGAAAATTCTTTTGTATCTAATAAATCACAAATATTCACTGGCAATTTTGGAAAATTTGGTTTGAATGTTCTTTGCAAATGTTCTTATTGCATTTACAGCAAGTCAGTGTTGACATGCGGTTCTTGGCGCAACGGCAAATATAGCACCGTTTTACTAGCCATTTTCAGAGAAAAAAAAACTCTAAAATTAAACCTATATATTAAAAATTCAATATATTATAAATTTAAAAATTGAATATGGATAAATAATTGAAAAAAAGTTTTAAAGGATTCCACAAAACGTACCAGTGACGAGCGAGAGGCCAGGCATCAAGGTGAAACCGTAACCAAAAGTGTTACGTCAGCACTCGCGACGCGCTTTTGAGGCACGCCGACAATTTTTTTTATTTTTACACTCTTCTGCTGCCATTGAAGTTCAAATATGGTTTAAAATGTCGATCTGCTGAATAAGTACAACTATGAAATTATCTCTTTTTTTGCATTTTCAAAATTCTCTCTTTTTTTTTCACTTAAATTCATCTGATTTTATGTGAATTAATTCAATAGATGACTTTTTCAGGGCTATTTTAAACTCTTTTATTTTGCATTGCTAAGTAAAAGTAAAATCTACATCGCTTAATGAATTTTTTCATGTCTAATTCCTCCTTTCTTTCTTAATTTCTAAATTAGCCTTCTTTTTTATAATTTTAATCAGCAGAATTATAATTGATGTTCAATAACTTATATAAAAGTTTTTGTATAGTTTCGTTCTGTAAGCATACCAACCTGATAAAAGTTTCCTGTTTTTCTTTTGATATTGCTTTATACGAACCTTTAATCATTTTGAATCAGTAGAAATCAAATGATAGCCATAGGTCATAGCCATTCAAAAGTTGGTTTAGGTCGTCAATCCTTCGCGAACAAATAGAAATATCCACTCTCCGCAGATTTTTTAAATGATATCCCGTGTCGTTGTTTTCTTTTTAATTTGAGAGCCACCCTCGCTTGCTGCAAATCCTTTAATTCCAAGAGAATGCGCAAAAGACTTTAACATGAAACCTCCGACGGAACGTTTTGTCCTCTACATTGATGAATCGACTTAACCAAGCTCTCATCTCCGCCCTTTGGGCGTTGGAATTTGATCTCTTACTTTGTTTAGTTTGTTCGCGGGCTGGTCTGGCTTGAGAAAGTCGCCGTCAACATTTTCCTTCATATCTTAATATATTTTCAGATAGAATCTTACATATTAGTAAATCAAGTAAAGAAGAATTTCATCACAAACTCGTAAATAATTATTTTAAATACAGCTATTCACAAATGTTGGTTTGTGGCAAGATACTATTCCTTCAACTTCCAATTACCAAGGGGACCAATTAATATTGCTTTTATTCAACTTATCGAGTGTTTTTCAAGAGACCGGGAAAAAAATTTAAATTATCGAGAGATTCAAATTTACGAGTTTCAAATTATCAAAATATCTATTATTTTGTACATATGTTATATTCAAATGACATATATGTAGGGATAATTGTATTGTTAATTTTCATTTTGATGTAGTGTATACATTTGAACATCAATAAATTATGTTTTAGGTATCAAAACTGCCTTTTTGTTCAAAGAAAGCAACGTTTGAATGGGTACAGCTAGGTGGAGCAGATATTCAAACATAAAGTTATCTTGCCAAGTATAGATTCAGTAGGGATTGGATGTTTGCTAGAATTGTTTTAAAAAATGTTCGTTAGACAAACCTTTACTCGGGTAAAAACCGCGCGAAGCCGGGTACATTCGCTAGTATTTGAATAAAAACATTTAATCGAGTAAAATCCGGGTGTTGCCTGGGTCATTCGGCTAGTAATTATAAAAATGTCTTCTCATATCTACATGTGAGAAACGAATTAGGCCAAGGCTTTTATGGTTTGAAAATATATTAAATATTTCAATTATGATTTTTAATGTGCTTGAACTCAAATAATGAAACTATTTTCCTATTGTGATATGATCTTGTTGCCTTGTAATATCGATGCTTGGAAAAGCAATCTGTTGTTGGGGGGATGTTAATAACATGGTCATCTCCTAGGTTGAATTCAAGGCCGGTGTCTAATATAGACATTGAGTTTGATGAAATTGTTCGGGGTTCGTAAATTAGTTATGATAATTACTAAGCATATAAATTGACAAATGGAAATGATTCACCTCTAATGAGGCAGGTCATTCTAAAGAAAGTATATTTATTTAATAAATAAATGATTTTTCGCTGAATAGTTTCTATTATCATAACTGTGTGTCATTATGATGTTGTTATTGTACGGAATGTTCTAATACTACATCCAATAGTGCAACCCACCTGACAGAACTCCCGGGCCAGTCCAGCCAACGTCACTAGCCTCTCCCGCAGCGTAGGGCAGTTGACGCCGTAGCGAGTCCGCAGCTCCTCGCCGTCCAGGCGGCAGAACTGCCGCAGAGGCATGTCGCCGGGGATAGGCAATGGTCCCAAGGCCTCGTCCAGCCGGTGGGCCGCCAGGAAGCCGCCCAGAGTAGCGGGCCCCGGGCCACTGAGGCGGAGAGGGGCCGAGGCTGCTCGAGGCACGGGCTCACCGCGGCGTCTCGCCCTCCAACCCTCCGTCATCTGACACAGCAGCCGATGTCAAGCGACACATGTCTTGTTCCAAAAACACTTTATTAGGTACCGCTCAAAAAATAAAAGCAACCTAGTTTATGATATTTAGAACAATGAATAATATGTGAAGGTTATTCACATATTAAACAAAATGTTTAACACGGGATTTGATCCCGGTTTATGGATGTCGGGAATCGAGGGTGTTACCCACTCGTCCAATGACTCTTGACACATGTTTTCTCACTAACGCTTATATGCGTTAATTTTTAGAATCCATGGTACTGTAGTTTTGAATCTAAAAGCAGCCGTTTTGTCTGGTCCTTAACAGGTATTTGGAATTATTTCAGAGGGATTCTAAATAAACCTATTATCGAAATGAAATGCAAAACAAGTATGATTGAAAAATTAAAATATTCGATACAACTTTTAAAAACTATTATATTTGTCTATTATATTCAAATTGTTAAATTATATCTTGACAGCTAAGCAGAAGTGAATGCGATAGACAAACGTATTTCGTTTTTAAGGTTGTATGGAATATTTTAATTCTCGATTTGAAAGTATTTATGAAAAATTCGTACAAATAAGGCTCCTGATGTATCCCTATTCCATCCATGTTCTCTCCACCATGGTCTTCTTCTTCTTCTTTCTTATCTCCACTCAAGCACACTAAGGTATCAAGCTTGTAGGTATCGTAGGCATCGTAGTAGGTATCAAGCTTGAGATTTTTGATGGTGTCCACCATTGTGAAGAACAGGGAAGAATGAACACTCAACACCTTTTTGCCACATCCACTTTTCTTTCGAACATTAAATAAACGATGAAAGAAGTGACCCGTTCTCTGATCACAAATCAGACCATTCTCAGATTAAATTGATATAATCAGAACCAAAATCGTTGTGTTTATTTATTTTTTAAATATAAACTTTCTTTTTTGAGGAATATTATATAAATCCAACATAATCAAAATTCTTATATAATAGCGAAAATAATTCTTCTGTGTGTATTATCTAGTTGTATAAGATACCTCTAGAAGGAAGCTGAGAAGCCAAAGAATCTGATATAAGATTTGTGTGAAGGAAATTCAGCAATTAACATTTTGTAACTAAACTTCAAATAATGCCCCTTGCATATTTCTTCAAAATATTTTAATTTCAAATATACCCCAAACATAGATAAATCAACATGTATTATACGCAACCTATTAATTTATTGTAGAAAAAAGAATTTATTTCAAAATGACATATTTACTCAAATAGATATTTTAAACGGTGTTCTGTTACAATTTAAAATATTATTCAAAGATGTTTTTCAATCGTAACAAGAAACTAGGCAAACGAATATTTATACAACCTCCTAAATGATATAATAAAGGATTCCCAATATTCTAATCGAAAACAGAAAACCGATAAACATAGAAGGGAATATATTCGAACACTCAGCGATATTTATAAATAAATAAACATTTTTTTTATCACAGAAAGATCAATAGTATTTTACAATCAACGCTATAAATTCTCCATTCTCTCATTCCAGAAAATGTCCATTCTCACAATAAAAGCGAAGCGACAATCAATACCACAACACCTATCTGTGCATTACTTAAATACCGCGGTGGTTTAATCACCAAATAAAATTTTAATCTTAAAACGGCACACATCGATTGGCCCATTACAGAAATTGCCGAGTGTCCCATCATCCGGAAGTTAAGTTGAGTCAATTAATTTGCATCTTAATGGACCATTTCCTCTTCCAGGCGGTTATCTCAAATATTTGCGTTAGAATTCTCGAGTCATTGTAGAGTGAAGTTTATTTGGGTACTTGTGGCCCTCTAGTACCGAGTGAGTGGCTGGGATAGGGGCTGGTAGATAAGGAGAACACATTTATTTTATAATGATCTAATTGCAACACAATAGTGCTTGTTTTAGCACATTTGGACTTTTTGTTGTAGTTGGTTTATAAATATATATATATTATGAAACATATAAGACAATATAGCGGCATATTCGTCCTATCGTATCGTCGTATATTTAATCAGATGATTGCAACAGATTTGCATTTAATTTATATCTGTCAAGGAATCCCTTGGAGTGTGTGTCCTGGAAGTTTGTCCCTAAGAGCTTTGTATACTTTTTCCATCAAGACTTTATCGTCATATCGTCTATAGGAATATCGTTTTCTTTGAGAAGAGTCTTGGCTTTGACACAGCGGTGGAATCCTAGAGTCAGTTCCAGAAAATGTATTCCACAACAACAATGGTCTGAAGATTTGCAAATGATCTTCAGTGTTTTCCCTAAAATGCCCAGCATATCCAACAAAATGTCACTAAGAAATTAGAAAAAAATAAATCTCAGAATGACACAGCAATTACTAACTACCAGGGAGGCAATGAGGCAAGTGTTTACAAAGTAGTAAAATATAAATATCAAGAGTAATATAATCCGTTCAAATCCGTACAAATAGCTTTGTATTTTTTGTTGAGGGGCACAATACATTTGAAAACCCAGAGATAAATTAATGGTGGAACTTCAACATAGTGTTCATGTCAGAATCAATGCTCGGTCAGTTTCAACAAATCAATACTAACGAAACACTAAACAAACAGTTTATAGATAACCTTTTTTTATTATATCAATTGGACCACTCATCTGACTTTAACGCCACAGAATCACATAGGCGAAACCAATTTAGAAGGGATTTCATTGCCTCGAATCTTTTACCGTGTTTTATAATAATTATTATTCCTTCTCAACCCATAGGTTGGTTATCAAGATCCTCTCTAAGCTTCCTTTCCATGACCATCCTTTTGGTCATGTCATATCCTATTATCTCCTGAAATTGTCCATTAAAGTAATTCTTGGTCTTCCTCTTCCTGTTCATCCTTCCCTACACTCATCCAGCATTACCTTTTTCCAATCAAGTGTCAGACAATATGTTCAAATATGCTGAGTTTTTTCTCCTTTTAACCGTCCCTATATCCTCACCGATTATTTTAAGGAAATCTTCATTTCTTAATTTGTTAATCCACGGTATCCTCATATTCCAGCCAAATGGCATAACTTGTAAATCTGAAGCTCAACTATTTCTGTCTTACTAAGTGTCAGGTCTCAGAGGTATTGTTATATTTCGAGCGATGTTGGCCCTTATTGAACTTCTATTGAAATTCAGACAATCCATCGGCACAATATGGTAGACCGTTGTATAAATATTTTACGTTTCACACATATAGCTTAGAAATTTGGTGGTGGTGTATTTTAAATCAAAATTTGTTACCCGAGAAAGTTCTGGTGTGTATTAGCTAGGTTTCCAATTTTGTATAATATTGACATTCTGGCCTCCTAATTGTTTCGCATGCCAAGGTACCAACAAAAGTTAATGAAGTCAAATATGGCTGCTATTGGAGCCCTTCCGCCTAGTCATAAAAACTTGGTATTAGATTAGAAGCAGGCGCTGAGAAATTGGCCCAAGTTTGGGAAACTCTTATTGGCCCGTGCGCCAAGTGGGAATTTGCAGCCATTAAAGATATTTAATGTTTATTTGATATTCCTCCTCCCCCTTTTTTAGAGGAAAAACTCAAATAACCTTATTTAGAATCAAACTTTAGTTTTGGTTATAGCTGTAGGGTAATAATGTGAAAGATTGATTTTAATATACATTTCGATGTTTATAAATGTAAATACATACATCATATTTTTATAATAAATTTATAAACTATATCCAGCTGTGTCCCTCGAATTCTGCTC
>CP092863.1:189776204-189804721 GCA_030710605.1 Cordylochernes scorpioides | reverse complement strand
TTACATAGTATTAATACATATGCAACCTCAATATTAACAGAGAAATAACGACAACAATTTCAAGAAT
Organism: Cordylochernes scorpioides; assembly: GCA_030710605.1. Lineage (NCBI taxonomy): Eukaryota > Metazoa > Arthropoda > Arachnida > Pseudoscorpiones > Chernetidae > Cordylochernes > Cordylochernes scorpioides. The sequence goes on along the minus strand of CP092863.1, from coordinate 189,804,654 downwards.
CAGAACAGGACATTTTAAAGGAATGAAGATAAACCCAGACATGACTAGATCCTACAGGAACTGCAATGACTGTCACAACACCTAACTCACCCCGGACCATATATACCCGGCCATCCTTACAGCCCTCTATATGGCAGACATCAATCCAGAAGAGGACATCCATACGGCACCTCAGTTGGCCGGTATTGTGATCAGGGTGCATGGACCGATCTGATCTGCTCCATGGACAAGACACCACCACCTCAGTTGGCGGTATTGTGATCAGGGTGCATGGACCGATCTGATCTGCTCCATAGACAAGACACCACCACCTCAGTTGGCGGTATTGTGATCAGGGTGCATGGACCGATCTGATCTGCTCCATGGACAAGACACCACCACCTCAGTTGGCCGGTATTGTGATCAGGGTGCATGGACCGATCTGATCTGCTCCATGGACAAGACACCACCACCATATAGTATTAATAGTGAGGTAATATCATGCATAGGTTGTGTTTGTGTTATTGATGTTCATTCTTCTTTTATCATGACTTTAATGAGTCAACCAACCTTTAGTTAATTATCTAATTAGAGTATAAATGCATTTGTTACTTAGTAGTTGCGTATAGAATTAGTGTCTGTATCCGGGTATTATTTCTTCAGTAAAATCCATACATATTTTACTGCAGGATGAGATATATCCACCACTATCTTCCATGTCCTCCAAATGATATTTTTTATATTAACTATGGTGTTTGAAGATAGGCAATTTCGATTAAAATTCTATGTTCACACTTGGTTATCACATGTATCTTCAATAAATGTTACTGTAATATCTTTCAGAGTTATTGTCTCAATCCGATATACATGCTAAAAGGTGCAACTTCCTTAAGTTTTGTCCATGAGTGTATATTGGTTATCTCGTGTGTCTTCAATAAAGGTCACTGAAATATCTGTCAGAGTTCTTGTCTGAATCCCGATATACATGCTAAAAGGTACAACTTCCTTAAGTTTTGTCCATGAGTGTATATTGGTTATCTCGTGTGTCTTCAATAAAGGTCACTGAAATATCTTTCAGAGTTATTGTCTGAATCCCGATATACATACTGAAAAGGTACAACTTCCTTAAGTTTTGTCTATGAGTGTATATTGGTTATCTCGTGTGTCTTCAATAAAGGTCACTGTAATATCTTTCAGAGTTATTGACTCAATCCCGATATACATGCTGAAAGGTACAACTTCCTTAAGTTTTGTCCACGAGTGTTTATTGGTTATCTCGTGTGTCTTCAATAAAGGTCACTGAAATATCTTTCAGAGTTATTGTCTCAATCCCGATATACATGCTGAAAGGTACAACTTCCTTAAGTTTTGTCCACGAGTGTTTATTGGTTATCTCGTGTGTCTTCAATAAAGGTCACTGAAATATCTTTCAGAGTTATTGACTCAATCCCGATATACATGCTGAAAGGTACAACTTCCTTAAGTTTTGTCCACGAGTGTTTATTGGTTATCTCGTGTGTCTTCAATAAAGGTCACTGAAATATCTTTCAGAGTTATTGACTCAATCCCGATATACATGCTGAAAGGTACAACTTCCTTAAGTTTTGTCCACGAGTGTTTATTGGTTATCTCGTGTGTCTTCAATAAAGGTCACTGTAATATCTTTCAGAGTTATTGACTCAATCCCGATATACATGATGAAAGGTACAACTTCCTTAAGTTTTGTCCACGAATGTTTATTGGTTATCTCCTGTGTCTTCAATAAAGGTCACTGAAATATCTTTCAGAGTTATTGACTCAATCCCGATATACATGCTGAAAGGTACAACTTCCTTAAGTTTTGTCCACGAGTGTTTATTGGTTATCTCGTGTGTCTTCAATAAAGGTCACTGAAATATCTTTCAGAGTTATTGTCTGAATCCAGATATACATGGTATGAGTGTATATAATAATGCACAACCCACTTGACATACATAATATTTACAAGAGCGTGAAAATTCAAATTCTTGGGAACGATGTCGTGCATTCAGTGTTTGATTAAATCATAATAACTCATTTTGATGTTAAAAAAGCGGTCGCTCAGAGAGGTGGCTTTCATGAGAAGTTTCTACTGACTGTATAGTCAATCACTTTTATTTATCCCTAGTAAACATAGTACAGGCCTTGATAATCATCGTAGGTAGTTAGCAACTGCCTTTATTGTAAATGCACCACATGTCTACACACGTGAAAAGCAGTTCGAATTTTGCATCTACAAATGTATCAGAAATCCGTTTGGTTACTTGCACTCGCTGGTGGGGTTGGACTTTTGCAAGATAGACATTCATTTAAACAAGCTAACTATTGTTATCACACGAAATGTTGATAACATCAGACGAATATTGGACGGGAGATTGCGTTGATAACATGAATATTTCGATTATTCTATGAATTATTTAACGGAAAATTAAATCAATGAATAATTCCTATAAAATAATTTGACCATTGACCGTCGATTAATATCTATTATGCAACAATTATTATTTAATAAATCTCGTGATTTGAGATACACTTTCTATTAAATTATCTAATTCTATATAAATCTTTAATATTCAATCTCTATTAATAATGGATTTCAATAGATGGGGTATGTAAATATAATTGAATAGAGAAAATAATAATATTGATTTATATGACAAGTTTAAGACATCAAATAATTTCAAATAATCCATTTTTCTCAATAAATAAAATCAAATGTTTGTTTTTGTTCGATTATTGGTTTGTCCCAGATAGGGTTCTCTTCAATGTACAGGGTGATCCAAAAGTCCCGCACAACTTTAAAAATTAATAACTCCGCGAATATTTGCGTTAGAGCAATGCGGTAAACACCATTGTGTTCAGGATGCAATGGGATTTTTTATGGCAAATAATGAAAAATTCGAAATTGATTTTAGTTACAATTTTATTCACCAGATGGCGCTCTACCAGATTCAGATATTCAGCGGCCAAATTGTTTGATAAATTGAAAAATATAATTGAACGACACGTATTTTTCCTTTTTGAATACCAGGAAATAACCCTAATAATATCAAATAACAAATTAATAAAACACCACTTCGCCAAAAGTATAAAGAATTGGTTAACGATTTTCAAATACAATCAGAGATATGTAAAATAGGCAAATGCAAATTAAAACATGTAGCAAAAATATTTATGTTTTATATGGGGTTTTGTGAAATAGATTGAATGTTTGAAAAATACTGCTGATATCAATACACGAAATTTTGATATGTTAATATAGTACCAAAAATTATGATGGCACTACTAATAGGATTTCTTGCTATAAGAAATGTGTAGTTTCTTGACTAATTGGAGACCTTTGACTATTTAACTGGATATTTGGCATGATCCAACAAATGAAATATAGAGGGGAGTGACAAAATATATTTGTCGTACTTTATTCCAAATATCCTATGGGCTTGTCAAATGTTATCATTGTTTATTATACTGTACACAATTTTAAAAAATGTTTCCCCTCAAATAAAAATAATTTTTAAATCGACCTTTTGCGTTGAAAAACGTGGTAGTAAAATCATTTTGTATTATTTTTTTTTTTCACAAAATTTCTAAAGTTATTGGTATACAGAAAATATTCCTTATGCTATTTCTTCTAATGAGCGAAAAGCGAAAACTAAACATAAGGGGAAACATTGTGTGTACCAGTGTTATTCGAGAAGTTATAACACTCTAGTTTGCACGACATAATATGTGAGCAAATGACAAACAAAAAATTACTGTTCACAAATAAAAAAAAGATAGTCAAGATGTGAGGACAGCATTTATTATCCCCATATCCCAACACAAAGAGCTGCAAAATATTGGTAGATAATATAATACATGGCGGCTTATATAACACATGAGGTAACTGCCTTCTCTCTTGTATTAGGTCACAATCCTTGCTCAATGTGGCACCCTTCATTCTCAATCACCGCCTGCAGACGATAAATGACAGAATGGACAGCATTAAATAACATATCTGTTGAAATTGATAAAACGTGCCATCTGATAGAAGCCTTCAACATGGCCAATGTGGTAGGCCAGCATCGATAAACACACGATTTAATGTACCCCCATAAACAAAAATCGCAAGGCGTCAAGTCTGGTGATCTTGGAGGCCACTGGTATATAAAGTGGCGACTTATCACACGATTTTCACAGAACGTATCCGTCAGCAATTGTTTGGCACCTCGGGAGATATGAGGAGGTCCTCCATCTTTCATGAATGTTATTTCGCTTAGTGCTTTTGCCCCGCAATATGGGAATACCCTTTTCTCTCAAAAGTTGGGCATAACGTTCATCAGTTACAAAAACGGTTTTAAAAGTTCTTCCATTGATTTTTCAAAGAAAAATGGCCCAATAATAAAAGAAGTGAACCCACACAAAACTGTAACTCTAGGCTGGTAAAGTGGCATTTCTGTAAAAATCCTAGGGTTGTCTGTTGCCCAAATGCGGCTGTTTTGAATGTTAAATTCTACGTTTAGAGAAAAGTGAGCATCATCTGTCCACAGAACATTCGACAGCCAGTTTTCATCAATATCAAATTGCCGGAAAACCCATGCAGCGAATTTTTGACGCATCTCAAAATCGCCAACTTTCAGCTCGTGAAATCTTTGAATTTTGTATGGGTACACATAATAGAGACATTAAGTGAAGCGTCTTCGGATATCACAATAATACTCGGCGAATTTAACGCCAAAAGTTCAATTTGGGGATCACCTGTCCTGGATAACAAAAGTCAGCAGGTTGAGGACATGCTAACAGACCTCGACCTTACACCGTTAAATAACGGAGAGAACACCTATCTAAGTCCACAGGCACAGAATCCGCAATAGACATCACAGCGATAAATTACAACATCGCACCCACAACACAATGGAAAATCATGAGAGGTGCAATCAGTGACCACAGACCAATTTTAACAACCCTAAACTTCAAAATTGAGAACGTCCATTAGAATAAAAGAACATGGAACTTTAGGAAAGCCGACTTGAAAAAAATTCACAGAAAAGCTTGAAGAACTGTGCAACGAAAAATTGAATTACAGAACGCTTGACAAAAACTTGGAAAAATTCTCTTCGAACATTTCAAAATCTGCAAAAGCATCGATACCTAGAGGTAGACGTAAAGACCTGTGGATACCTTACTGGAAGGACCACAACATCGAGGCAGTGATTTCAGAGAGAGAGACAATATCAATGAACTTCTTAAAAAATAAAACAGAAGAAAAGAGAAAGAACTCATTGAAATTAGTCACAAAATAGAACAAGAAATTTGGATATGCAAACAAGAAAAATGGCAGAATTCTGCGAAAAAATGGATCCAAGAAAGGACAGCCAACACTGGAATATGATTAGAGTGTTAGAGAACAATCAACACCAACACCAATCCTCCAATACTCTAACCGATATGAATAGAACAGCGCGAACGAGAACAAACAGATGGCTGACATAATTGCTGAATATCTTTCAAGCACTTCCATACTCAACTATACGAATGAAGACAGGACTCTAAAAATAATATAAACCAGTTAGTTAAACAAGCAAGAAACTTCCATCAACAAGATATTTTCTCGAGAGACTTCACACTGAATGAGCTAAACTTATCAATAAAAAAATCCAAGAAGTCACCAAGAGATAATCTAATCTTTGGTTGAATGATCAAACACTTTGAAGACAAAGCTAATAATCAACTCCTACGAATACTGAACATTTCATGGCAAACTGGTAAACTACCAAAGAATTGGAAGATATCAATTATAGTGCCAATACTGAAGCCAAACAAAGATGCCAAGGAATACAAGAACTATCGGCCAATTGCTCTCACCAGCAAACTTTGTAAAATACCAGAACGAATTATCCACTCTAGGCTCAGAGTCTGGCTCACTAACAATAATAAAATAAACCTCTACCAAACTGACTATAGATCCCAGCACTGTACGACTGATCAACTGTTTTACTTCTGTCAATCAATAATAGATTCTTTCCAGGAAAAACCGCCAAAGATGACCACGGCTATATTCCTTGATATGACCTCAGCTTTTGATCGAGTGTGGAGGGAGAAATTACGTGAAAAGCTGCACAACATCGGAGTAAGAGAAAAACCTTAATCTGAATTGCAGACTTCTTAAGGGGAAGAAGGTTAAAGGTTCGGGTCAATGGAGAATTTTCCAAGGAAGGAAGAACATGGGCTGGTGTAACTCAGGGATCTGTGCTCAGTCCTCTACTCTATCTGCTATATATTAACGACATCTATCCTTACCTCACTGAAGACACAAAGGTTGTCTGTTATGCAGATGATATAGCCATATGGCACACAAGTAGCAGCATAGAAAAATCGTAAAAAATACTGAACACATCAATGAGAGCACTGGAGAAGTGGGCAATGGAACTCCAAATGACCATAAACCCAATAAAACCAAACCTATGCGTCTTCTCCACTCACAGGGAAAAAGGCATAAATATAACAAAAAAATAAGCATAAACAAACAAATGATTGATAAAATTAGAAATCCATAATACCTAGGTGTGATACTGCAGTCCTGTATCTTTCAAGTTGGTCTCGAGGACCACGCCATCACCATCTCCTAAGCGGCAAAGTACGCGATCTACGTATTCATCGTAGATCGCAAAATGCGTGGTGTCGCTGGAGACCCACTGGCGATTCTCCACAAACTCTGCAGCGCTGGAAGAGGCGCCATATTCATTGTACATAGTGTATTAAATGCATATTATCTTTTTTTAATAGTGCAGACTGTGCATGTATTGACAAGATGTCAACAAAATTATTTTAATTATTATTGATGAGGAATTGGAATTTTCAGAACACGTAATTAGCACCTCAAATAGAACTATCAGAAAACTAAACATTCTGAGAAGGCTATGTGGAACAAATTGGGGAGCAAAACCCAGAATTCTCAGAACAACATATACCACCTTAATAAGGCCGATAATGGAATATGCAACACCGGTCTGGGCTCCCTCAAGCTCATCACTAAAAGTAAGACTAGACAGTGTTCAAGCAAAAGCGGCCAAAATAATCACTGGTGCTGTTTCATCCACCAACAATGAGAAAATTCAGAGAGAATGTGTTCTAGACCTACTCGCTCGAAAGCAGAAGACAAAATAAAAACAACTTGGATCGGCACTTCGGAAACGAGGAACCAAAGGACGAGATCTCTCTGACCACTTGTGGTTTGGTAGATCCGCCCTTTTCTGAGAATGAGGTGAAACTGACGGCTTTCAAGTTCGGGAAAAGAAAATCTCCTGGTCCCGAAGGGATCGATAACACGGTCGTGAAAGCCCTGGTAAGGATGCACCCATCGCTTCTTTCCAGGTTATTCAATAGGTGCCTGGACACTGGTACTTTTCCTGAGGCATGGAAGGTTGCCCGAGTAGTGCTTCTCGAAAAGTCTGGTAGAAAGGGTAATTCTCCTAATGATTATCGTATGCTTTCTTTACTAGCGTGTCTAGGTAAGGTCCTGGATAGCCTACTAGCTCAGCGACTGAAGCACTGGCTAGAGAGTAATGAGCTCCTTTCCTCTTTCCAACATGGTTTTAGGGAAGGGAAGTCCACAACCACAATTCTGAACGAGGTGTTAGAGGGGGTTGAGATGGGCTTAAATAAGGGTGCTTGGGTTCTTTTCGTGGCCCTGGACATTGATGGTGCGTTCAACTCCATGAGCTGGAACAAGCTGATGAGAAATTTGATGGACATGGGTTGTCCTGATAATTTGTGCAGCTTGGTTCGTGACTTCCTGAGGGATAGACGGATTAGCCTCAGTTTTGGTGGGCGGAAGTTGGAAAGAAACTGTGCTAGGGGTTGCCCCCAGGGTTCTTGCTGCGGACCTATTCTGTGGAATATCCTGGTAAACACCGTTTTCCAGGAGGAGCTCCCTGAGGGAGCCAGGCTGGTTCTCTATGCTGACGACCAGTTCCTCATTGTTGAGGCTGCTTCGAGAGCGAAGGCTGAGAAGTGTGTTGAAACTTCTCTCCAAATTCTCTCGAACTGGGCCCATGACTCTGGCCTTAAGTTCAATGTCTTCAAAACTAAAGCCCTCAGCTTTAAGCCTAGGGACATAAGAACTAAAAGGAAAGGGATCAAATGGGAACACAAGCCGGCTATCGGGATCGAAGGACGGAGAGTAGCGTTGGTCAATAGGATGACCATCCTGGGGGTGGTCATTGATGACAAGATGGGTTGGCAATACCAGGAGGAGGAGATGGTGGCGAGAGGCAGGGAGGCGTTGTGCAGGCCTGTCCTGGTTGGCTCTCAAAAGGGGGGGGGGGGGGAGAAGGAGGGTACTATTTTTAGGAACCTCTGCCTCTCCTGTGTCGAGCCAATCCTGCTATATGCTTCCAGGGCTTGGTGGCGCCGAAACAGAGATCAGAAGGTGGCGACTACTCTAGAGAGAGTGCAGAGGACAGCGGCACTCAGAATCACACGGGGATATCGCACTACCAGCAGTGAGGCCTTTTTGGTCCTCGCTGGGCTTATTCCCCTGGAGTTGAAACTAGAGGAGGAGACCATCAGACAGAAGATCTAAGAGAACAGGGAAGATGCCCTGGGACTTGAAGCGGGTGCCCTGGAATGGAAGAGGGACCCAAGAGAGCCTCCGCAGTGGTTGCCAAAGTGGAATTGGAGTCCTGGAGAGCCGACAGGGAATGGCACGGATGTTTTCACTGATGGGAGTAGGTCTGGAACCAATACTGGAGCTGGGGTAGTGATATTCACTAATGGAGAGCTGATCTTCCAAGAAAGTTTAACACTCAGAGTGGACGAATTGGTCTTTTCAGCCGAGCTGGTTGCGATCAGGGTAGCCCGCAGAGTGTGTGCCGAGAAGAACTTCAGCCCGGACCGCCTCTATTCAGATTGTATGTCGGCCCTCGTCGCCATCAATCTGGAGAAAGGGCAACTCGCGCATCAAATAATCCAGGAGCTGGAGATGATGACGCGGGCTCCGGAACTCCCTTGGTTTAGGAGACACAGCATCATCGAAGGTAATGAGTTCGCAGACAGTATCTCTAAGGCAGGATGCTTAAAAGGTAGATCACTGAGGACCACAGTGACCAAGAAAGAAGTTTATAGGAGGATCAGGGGGCACGTCCAGGACTTATGTTTGGATAGATGGAGAAACATTGTGAAGGAGAGAGAGTTATTCAATGGGGTAACAACACCCAAGTACCTCTGTAAGGTAATGTCCCACAAACTCATTAGGGTAGTTCGGGACATGGGCTCTTCGCCAAGTCTCCACAGATTTGAAATTAAGAGCAATCCTGATTGCGTCTGTGGAGAAAGGGATGTGAATGCACGCCACTACCTCTTGGATTGTCCAAGGGTAGTGGGTGTGCAGGAAGAGAGAAGGAGGGCGAGGGGCGCGATCGAGAGTGAGCTGCTGAGAAATCACAGCAAGCTTCTTGAGAAAGCCCACGACGTGGCAGCTGAGCTTTTCCTCAGCTGTGAGTGAACAGAGTCGACCGGGGTCTGCCTCCCCGCGGTCCCTGCTGGACACAGTAGATAGTTTCCTATTTTGCTGTGATTAAAGGCCACCGGTATAGAAATCCTTCCAGACACGTTGTCTGGGAGGTGGTGTTTCAAGGTACAATGTCCAATTACTAGCTTGGATACCGTTACTTGGCTTATGAGTTGAACAGAATAGCAGCGAAGGCATGCTTCGCATGCCGGCTTGTGGACCGAAAGGTCTGGGTGGCCATCTGCTTCTAGGGTATACCAACTGTGCTTAGGTGGGATCCTCCAGTTCTTGTTTATTTTGGCTACTGTTTCTATTTCTTTAAAAGTAAGTTTATTTTTCTGTAGCAAGGGTTCTTTTGTGCCTTTTTTCGCTAGCGCTTCAGCAGCTTCATTGCCTTCAATGCTAACATGTAAGAGTATCCATTGAAGGTGAATTTTTGAGGTATTGAGAGTTTTTGGAGATAACCAATTATGTTCCTGCTTACTTTGTCTCTAAGTTCCCCTGTGTGACTAAAGTGTTGTATGGCACTTCTACTATCAGTAAGAATCCATATATCGTGATGTTTAATGTTTCTGATGGATTTTAAGACTTCATAGATGGCTATAAGTTCTGATCTGAAGACTGAGCAAAATTCTGGGTTTCTTCTGTTTATTTTCTCAATGCCATTTGTGGTTTTAATGAGAGAGCCACTGCCAGTGTGTCCCAACTCATCTCTGCTACCATCGGTATAGATAGTTATTGCATTTTTAGGAATTTTATATTAATTATTTCTAATGATAATTGTTTTAAGTATTCTGGATTTTGGTATTGTCTGTTGGTGGTTTCATTTAAAGTGGCATTAAAAATAACATTTTGTTAGTGGTTCGCATGGAGATATTTTTTTCAGCTAAATAATTATTTTCCACTTTATATTTTAAAAATCCATTTCTTTTGGCCAGGTGGAGAGGACCTTCTTTTTTGAGTCTTAGATTGGATTCCCAATTAAGTATGTAATTGAAAGTTCTGTGTTTGTTTTCATAACTCTTGATTTTGTTTATATATTTTGGCAGATTGTAGCTTATTCTATTCTTTAAGGGCATAATGTCTGCCTCGTAAAGTACAATATCATTAGGGCAGGGTTTTCGAAGACCTGTAATAATTCTAGCTGCACTTAGTTGTATCCTTTCCAGTGATTTTAGATTTGTTTCAGATGCTGTACCATAGATTTGATATCCATATTCCAGGATAGGTCTCATTAGAGATGTGTAAGTTAATTTTATTGTTGTTGCTTCAGCTCCCCACTCTTCCTGAAATATATTTCAAGATTTTTAGTCGGTCTCTTCCTTTTCTAACAACTCCTTCAATATGCTTACTGGAGTTGATTTCTGGATCCAGGGTGTAGCCGAGATATTCAGGATGTTTATTATATTGCAATTGTTGTTTTTTCATAATAATATTTGGTCTTATTTTGTATAGTTTCTTATCGGTAGTAAAAAGACAGGTTTCAGATTTTTGGGGGTTAAATTCTAATTTATGTTTATTAGCAAATTTTTCTAAGTGGAGAAGAGTCTTGTTAAATCTCTTTCAGTTTTTTTCCAGTTAGTGCTGCTGCTCCATAGAATAATGTCATCAGCGAAAAGTCCAATATTGATTTTATGTGAAATTTATTTTTCTATGCCTGCAATAAATAGGGTGAAGAGAGTTGGGCTAAGGACTGATCCTTGTGGTAATCCTTGGTACAATTTGAAGGTTTTAGATAGAGTGCCATTATATTTTATCCTGATTTATATATTTTTAAGAGAATAATTTATCCAAGTGATAGCTTTTCCATCAATTTTGAAATGTTTGTATAATTTTGTAATTAACTTGTTTTTCCATACCCCTTATCAAAAGCTTGTGTAAGGTCTAAAAAGCAGCTATGGTGTGGTTAGTTGGTTTTTCGTTTTGTGCATCTTTTACCTTTTGTGTGAAAAATAAGAGTTGGTCTATTGTCCCATGTCCTTTCCTAAATCCATATTGTTCTTCTGGTAAGAGATTTCTTGTGTCGGGGTGGTAGGTGAGTCGTCTGAGTATAATTTTTTCCATTAATTTGCAGCAAATATTTGTTAGGGAGATAGGTCGGTAGTTTTTTGGGTCATCAGCAGATTTGTCAAGTTTTTTAACGGAAATTATTGTTGCATTTTTACAGTCTTGAGGCAATTTTCCAGTTTTCCAGGAGTTATTGAAAATATTAAGAAGTCTTTCTTTGCCAATTTTGCCCAAGTTTGATATCATTCGGCCATAGATTCCATCTGGCCCAGGAGTCTTGTTTAGGTCAGTGTTTTCTAATGCATAAGCTAGCTCTTTCATATTGATTTTTTTCATGGAAAATATTATGAGTGCTGGTGACATTTTTTACAGTCATGAATAATCTTTGGGGCCTTTTTTAAACCTTGATTTTACTACTTATTTGATATGAATTACCTAAAGGATTGGCAGCAATTTTGTCATTAGTTGCTGGTGTACCATCTGTATTCTTAATCATATTTGTGTTTTCAGTTTGTGGCTGGACTCTGTCAATTTGTTTTGCCCAATTCCAAAGTTTTGTATTTGGGTTTCTTGGGTTCAGGTTTTCACAAGTTTGTTTCCATTTTTCCCTTTTCATATTTACGCATAATCTTTTTTTATTTTTGTAATCACAATGTTCAGTTCAGTTCTACAATATTTTTGGTTTTGGGTGCACTTTTTTGTAGTTCATTTCTTTTAGTTATAAGTCTTTGAATATTTTTTGCCTGGTGTGTATAATTTGGAATCCATTTCTTAATATTACCTCTTGGTATTGAAACTTTGGCTGCTTTAATAAAGGTGTTTTCGAAAGATATCATATTAGCCTTTTTGAAGTTCCAGAATTTTTCTTAATTGAGCTAGTTTTGGTCTTGGTGCTAATTTCTATCAAATTAGGCAAATTATCACTTCCAAAACTTTTTAATATTTTCTATTTGCATTTGTGGAAAATGTCAGGATAGTAAAAACTTATATCAAGGGCTTGTGCAGTATTATAGCTTGTAGGAATGATGGGTAGGATTCCCATCATTTAAGCACATGAAGGCATTGTCGTCAAATATGTTTGATAGTATTTTGCCTCTTGGGTTTGGCGTAGAACATCCCCATAGTTGATGTTTGGCATTAAGATCACCTACAATAATAGTGTTGTCTGTAAGAAATTGAGCCATTGTTCCATCGTCAATAAATGTATTGTTTGGAGGGTGATACATATTGTATATGTGGATGGCTTTGTTTTGATTGAGGTAGACTTTGATACCTTGGGCTTCGAGGTCTAATGTGTTTGTAATATTAACGGCTATGTCCTCATAGTACAAATTCTTGATTAAAATTGCTAGGCCACGCCCTTCAACAGCATATACAGATGGATCTTCAGACCTTACCCTGAGTAATGGAGGGGCCGGAATTAACATAATACTGCAAGATGAAACAAACATCAAAATAAAAGAAGGAGCAGGACAGATTTCGTCAAACTTCACTTGTGAACTGACAGCTATCTGGAAAGCCCTTGATGTATGCCTTAACCAACCATCCCTGCATCAAGCAGAAGGAATTTTAATATACAGCGACTCCATATCCGCTCTAGAAGAAATTCAGAAGGGCAATACTAAAATGACACAGAAAATACACTCGTTACTTACCCAACTGGAACCATTGGAGAATAACTGCATTCTACAATGAATCCCTGCCCATGCTGGGATCAGGGGTAATGAAATGGCATTCGAATTGGCAAAGGAAGCCAGAAAGTTGAGCCAAAGGAAAGAACAAATGTCATTATTTGACGCTGATTCTTTGTCAAAATACAAGATAATTAAACGAAAAAATAAGAAAAGATCGAAATGCGAAATAAACTCTGAGAGAAAAATGACAAAAACTATAACAAGACTTAGAACAAAACACTATAAAGGAATGACAATACATCCAGATGGCACAAGAACCTATAGGGCATGCAACAATTGTCCTGGTGTGGAACTTACACCTACCCACATATTCTTATAGCCAGCAATGGCCGCAGCCTTGCAAAAATTAGACATAGCCCCTGAGCAGCAGCTTTACACACCTAAGATAGTGGACATTGCTGCTGCTGTGATGGAGATACATGGATACATCTGAGGCTCTTTATTGGACACGACAACAACAACGGCATTCCAGAGTAAAATAAATTATCAGAGATAGATACATATTTTTCGAATGAATTAAAATAAATATAATCGATACTGAGTGAGAGTTGAATTAAAAATATTAGAAATTTATTATCTTCGGAAACAAACCGTATCTAAAATATCAATTTTCCTTTTGCTACATGTTTTAATTTGCATTTACCTATTTTACATATCTCTGATTGTATTTGAAAATCGTTAACCAATTCTTCATACTTTCGGCGAAGTGGTGTTTTATTAATTTGTTTTTTTGATATTATTAGGGTTCTTTCCTGGTATTCAAAAAGGAAAAATACATGCCGATCAGTTATATTTTTCAATTTATCAAACAATTTGGCCGCTGAATATCTGATTCTGGTAGAGCGCCATCTGGCGAATAAAATTGTAACTAAAATCAATTTCGAATTTTTCATTATTTGCCATAAAAAATCCCATTGCATCCTGAACACAATGGTGTTTACCGCATTGCTCTAGCGCAAATATTCGCGAAGTTATTAATTTTTAAAATAGTGCGGGACTTTTGGATCACCCTGTATTTTACGTAACGCGATGAAATTTACATACGCTATAGAGTTAGGGCCTTCAATTATTCACTGTGTTGTGTTATACACTTATTGACAAACCTTAAGGAAGTTGTACCTTTTACCATGTATATCGGGATTGAGACAATAACTCTGAAAGATATTACAGTGACCTTTATTGAAGACACACGAGATAACCAATATACACTCATGGACAAAACTTAAGGAAGTTGTACCTTTTACCATGTATATCAGGATTCAGACAATAACTGTGAAATATATTACAGTGACCTTTATTGAAGACACACGAGATAACCAATATACACTCATGGACAAAACTTAAGGAAGTTCTACCTTTCAGCATGTATATCAGGATTCAGACAATAACTCTGAAAGATATTACAGTGACCTTTATTGAAGACACAAGAGATAACCAATATACACTCATGGACAAAACTTAAGGAAGTTGTACCTTTCAGCATGTATATCAGGATCAGACAATAACTCTGAAAGATATTACAGTGACCTTTTTTGAATACACACGAGATAACCAACATACACTCATGGACAAAACTTAAGGAAGTTGTACCTTTAGCATGTATATCAGGATTCAGACAATAACTCTGAAAGATATTACAGTGACCTTTATTGAAGACACACGAGATAACCAATATACACGCATTGACAAAACTTAAGGAAGCTGTACCTTTTAGCATGTGTATCTGTATTCAGAAAATAACTCTGAAATATAATTGATACACAATGAACTTTATTGAAGACATACGAGATAACCAAGAATGAACAAAAATGCCTGTCTTAAAAAAAAAGACTACCGGCAACATCAAAGATTTTTACTATCTTAATTTTGTCCATTGGTGTATATTCAACTTAAGAATATGCAAATTATATAGGTAACGATCTTATATGCATATTTTCCAGGATTGGGAATGATTATGATTGTCCTATATTACGATGCACTAGCGCGCCATCTGTTATCAAATTACGAAACTATTTTAGGCGCGTAATATTCTTTTTAAAATAAAACAATTTCTACTGCCCTTACTGCAATGGTTCTCCCTTCAATTTTTCCATTGCAGTAAGGGCAGTAGAAATTGTTTTATTTAAAAAGAATATTTCGCGTCTAAAATAGTTTCGTAATTTGATATTCATATATGTCATGTTACCACTACTGCTATCCGTCCAGGGTAGCCTAGTGGACATGGCATCTGCTCGGTAAGCGGAACACTACTGCTATCCTAATAATGATAACTTTAATTTTAAACAGTTTCGAAGTTTTTCTCAAAAAATTGTATTAAATAGTCTATTTATATTCAAGATAAAATTGTGAAAAGCATTTAAAAACTAAAAATATTTCTCAAAGTTTTTTTCATTATTATAAAATGAAAGCTTTCAAATGATGATAGCTCTTGATCAGCTAGAATTCACACAAAATAAGTTTATAACCGAAATTTAAACAACCATCAACGATATCTCTAAAATATAATGATTTTAAAAAATGTTTTCAAATTAAATTTTCACCATTTTCTATATTTATATTAGCTTTCATACATTGCATTTATTCGCTTTGATTAAAATAGTATATTTACAATTTTTCTTTATTCCAAAATGTAAGGATGCAATTTTATATCCATCGCTAAAATTTAATGATTAGAAATTTTATAAAATAATCAAATTAAAATGTTTCAATAGCATCAATTTACATTAATAAATAAAATATATTACAACAGTGTAATTTTTTAAAGCCATATTCTAAATATATATTATAACGTGGTTAATCAATTTACATAATTTAGATTGTATTTTCTTGCAAAAGTCCAACCCAACCAGCAAGTGGAAGTAACCAAACGGGGTCCTAGCACATTTGTAAGTGCAAAGTCAAAGTGCTTTTCAAATGTGTAGACATGTGGTGTACTTACAGTAAAAGCAGTCGCTAACTACCCACCATGATTATCATAGCTTTAAGATAAGAAAGAAGAAGAAATTGTGTTGATTTACATAAGTTTTGAATTAAGACATAACTATATAAATGGGCCTAAATACAAAGGTAGACAGTTACAGAGAATAAAATCTGTTCGTGTTTACCACTCCTTTCGTCTATTTTTCAATGCGACAATATATTTATATGTTAAATTTATTTTTTTATAATATATAAATATTTTTTTCAAATTTGACCAAAAAACAAAAAGCTTTTTTTTTTAATTATTATTTTGTTCTGTTGTAAATAGATTTGTTTTTTATTTTGTGTTGGTTAAATGTGTTTTTTTTTAAATAAACTTGTGTGGTGCATTTAAGTTTATTTAAAAGTAGAAATATATTTTAGGCTTTATTTATTTAAATGGCTTTTATTATATTACACCGTATTAGATACAAACTTAAGAATTACAAGTTAACAATCAAATTATATGATGATAAATTATATGTTATGATATATATACAATATATCGCAGAATCTGTGGATTTACTATTATTATTATATTAATATATTATATACAATATTATATTATATAATTAAAATATAAATATACGACAAAACTCATTTGCCAAAAATATAACATTATATAGTTAATTTGTTTAAAAATAAAATAAGCATATTTGCTAATAATTGATATTTCATTCTTTTTTTTTTTTTTGTAAGTAAAATTTGCATTCGACAATCTAAACATTTACTTTATAATTTATTACTTTTTATTCTCTCCACTCGTAATATAAGATATATATATTTAGAGGTCAACGTCAGTATCACTATAAAAGGAAAACCGAAAAATTGCAATATATCAGCGGTATGGTAGATTAAACTGGCGAAACCGCTGGGAGGGTTCACCACTGATGAAACAGGCCCTCCCTTTAATTTTTCATTGTAGTAAGGGTAGTAGATATTGTTTATTTTTTTAAAGAATCATACGCGTCTATAATAGTTACGTATATCCATAACAGATGGCGCGCTAATGCATCATAATATATATATATATATGGGTATCTTAGAGAGAAAAATGTCCAATAGCAGTGAATGTTGTGATGAAATCATTTACCCCTTTAGTTCAATGCTTACTTAAAGCTTATGTTCATAGTTCATCTAAAATACCCATTCCAAGAGTCTAGCATCAGTATCACTATAAAAGGAAGTTCGAAAATGCAATATAACAGCGGTATGGTAGATTAAACTGGCGAAACCGCTGAAAGGGTTCACCACTGATGAACTAGGCCTTCCTTTTAATTTTTCCATTACAGTAAGGGCAGAAGATATTGTTTATTTTTTTAAGAATCTTACGCGTCTTAAATAGTTTCAAATTTTCATAACAGATGGCGCGCTAGTGTATCGTAATACTCACTTTAATTCAATCGAAAGTCTGACTAATTAGGGTGTCGAATTAAAGAAGTGAAATCATCCAGCTTCTAGAGATGACTTAATCTTAATATTGCCACATGGAGAATTAGGGAAGACAAACTTCAGAATGACACAGAATTTTTTTTAAGACAAGAACAAACTATGAGTGATAAACAAAAGATAAGCAATGAGGGAAGTTTTCAGAGTAGGAAAATATAAACATTGAAAAAATGATACTTTGTTAATAAAATAATAAATAATTTATTGTAAAGATAGAGGCTGCCTGGCCGGTATTCATATTTATATGAAAAATAGACACTTCGGCCAGTTGGAGGTTTTTATTTTTGTCGAAACGCCTTGCCAAATGCTTTATTTTCATTTACTTCTCCTGACGAAGCCAAAAGATTTTTGTCGAAACGTTGAGAAAATAAAAACCTCCAACTGGCCGAAGTGTCTATTTTTTATATAAATTATATATTTTTTACAGTATATTGATATACAAGGAGAGATATATAATTGTTTTGTAGAATTAGAGAATTCAGTCTGTATATATGGACAAAGTTCTTCTAATGCTCTTTCTGTAATAACAAATAATCATTTTTATCGTTTGTCATTTAACTTTTGCAGGTCAATGAATGATGGCAACATTTAGACAATTTGACAATGACAATAATTTTATTGGCATCTTGTCAATACATTCAAAATTTCAGAGTCTGCATTATTCAAAAAAGACAATTATATTTCATTCGTTGCATTTAGAGCGTTCCTATTCAAATAAAATTTACATACAAAACTACACCTTTGCCGGTCTCAAGACCGGATGAAAAAGGAGGAGGGGGAGCAGTAACAAGCTCACTAAAAAACCTGGGTTCAGCTGGCCTGGCTGATAGTACCCTGTAAGGCTCCTGATACAGGGATTCAGGATGAGCAGCGTTTGTACTCCATGTTAGGAGTTGCTGCACATGGCGTCTGTTCCTCATGTCAGAGGCGGCCATTTCTTTTGGAACTAAGTCGTCCTGCCACTGAGTAGTGCTCCCAGTCTTAATGACAAAGACAGATGCATTCTACTTCACCCAGTCATGATGGTTGTCAAAGCTTTACAAGCTTGATACCTTAGTATGATTGAGTGGAGATAAGAAAGAAAAAGAAGAAGATTAACACACAAGCCAATAAGGTCAAAGTAATAAAACCAAATCCAAATAATTATTGTGGGACGTTTCGGTAACAACGTTGTTACCATCATCAAACACTATTTATTTAGATTTGTTCTTATTACCTTGTATTTCTAATCTATAATCCAAATTGTGTCTTGTAAAGCTATTACATTCAAGGTAAAAAAAAAAATAAAACCAAATACAAATAAATATTGTATGAACGTTTCAGTAACAACGCTGTTACCATCATCAGATACTAAGGCCAAGACAATAAGACCAAATACAAAAAAAAATAGTATGAACGTTTCAGTAACAACGTTGTTACCATCATCAGACACTTTTTATTTAGATTTGTTCTTATTACCTTGTATTTCTAATCTATAATACAAATTGTACCTTATCACAAGCCATTAAGGCCAAGGTAATAAGACCAAATACAAATATATAGTAGGTGACGTTTCGGTAACAACGCTGTTACCATCATCAGACAATATTTATTTGTCCAGGGTAGCCTAGTGGACATGACATCTGCCCGGTAAGCGAAACACTATTTATTTAGATTTGTTCTCATTACTTTGTATTTCTAATCTAAAATCCAAATTGTGTCTTATCACAAGCCATTAAGGCCAAGGTAATAAGACCAAATACAAATAAATATTGTATGAGCGTTTCGGTAACAACGCTGTTACCATCATTAGACACTATTATTTAGATTTGTTCTTATTACCTTGTATTTATAATCTATAATCCAAATTGTACACTATCACAAGCCATTGAGGTATTCAATTAAAATAGATATGTCTGTGGTTAGATCATATTTTGAGAGGGATTAAGAACTGGCCGTATCTCAGCTGATCCGGCTAATTCTGGTTGGATCCATTGGACTGGAAATTCCCGCTGGATTAAATCCGCCAAGTCCGGGGATGTTTGTTTTTTAAATCCCTCCAGTCCAGATGAGTAACCTGGAGGTATTTGTAATCTTGGAAGATTTTTTTCTGTGTCGGGAGAGAGGAACAATTTGTCTTCTAATTTAGCCAAAGGGTTTTTAGATTGAATATATGGCTGTAACTCTTCCCTTGTATACTCTGATATTGTGGTGTTAACATACTTTATGATACAGAAATATATTTTAGCGTAGAAATCGAGTCTTGGAATATCTTATGATATGAAAGTATTTATTGATGACGTCAGCACGACTAGTCAACAATTATAAAACAAGCCTCAACAAAGCTATCTACAGCTAGAGAATATTGAACAAGCAATCTATGCGACATATATGATAATTTTACGAATACATATATATATTTAATATTTATATTATAATTTTAAAATTATTTCAACTGTGATATTATAACACTATGCGGCGCTGAGTTTGTGTATACAAAAATGTAATGTCTTAATAAAGGTTGGCGTTCAGCCAACCGAAATATTGGCAAAATGAATCTTTTATTAAATTCAATTTATGCCTTTTTATTATATTTAATATATATATATTATATAATCTGAAAACTCAAATATTTCTATATTTCAAAAATATATATTTTATTTTTATTCATTGATATTTTTACTTATGGTTATCATCGTTTTTAGAAAGACTTTCAGTTTTGTTGTAAATATGCGTAGTTAACATATCTATCTTTTTAAATCACTAATATAGGATTAACTTTATAAATTCTATATAATGTGAAAATAACTAATGTGTATTATTTCCTCAAGTAATTAAAAATAAAAGCTACTTGACGGTAAATAATTATATTTTTCTTATCACGACTGCACCTTCAACCCTTTATCTTATCGATCCTTTGTCTTATCAACCCTTTATCTAACAACAAACAAATTATTCAAAACATATATATATATATATTATATGTATATATTATAGCCGGGTAATTGGCGCTCGGCGCTCCAGGAACCTGGGTTATAAATATATCTCTATATATTATATACTATGGAAGGTACAAATGGTCAAATATCAGTAGAGGTACACCATAAATATCATAGCAACCATTGGAGACTAGACCTTTAAAGGACCTCTATCCTTGGTAGGTACAAATGGTAAAATATCTCTAAAGGTACACCATAAATATCATCATAAATTATTTCTTCGCCACAACATTATCAGATAGAATTTAGAAGATCCATTGATTGTATATAAAATGTATAATTTACCGCGAACCTATACTTTGTTATATAAATTAACGTTATAGTTCATTGTGCATTCTGTTGTTAAATATGGTACAAACCCGCTACTTGGTGACAAAATCAAACTTTTCCTGTGGGTGTACTAATTCTCGAGTTGAAACTCATATCCTTAAATATTACAAATATAAACTGGCGAGTGTTGGCCCACCTAGCTTTAAGACAGCAATAAATAGAGCTTATTAGTTAGTGCAGAGATAAAAGTACACTCATGAACAAAACTTAAGTAAATGGAAAGTCTTTGATATTGCCGGTTGTTTGTTTTGTCTTTTGAAGAGACAGGAAATTTATTTCACACTTTGGTTATGGCGTGTGTCTTCAACAAATGTCACTATGTATCAAATATCTTTCACAGTTATTCATTGAACCCCGATATACATGCTAATAGGTACAATTTCCTTAAGTTTTATCCATGAGTTTGTCTTCAATAAAGGTCACTGTAATATATTTCAGAGTTATTGTCTGAAACCCGATATGCATGCTGAAAGGTACAACTTCCTTAAGTTTTGTCCATGATTGTAAATAACTTTTTTGATTTGACACGTTTTTGATAAGCACTTCACAAAACCACTCGCCATAGGTATCTCCAATTAATTCAACGATTTGGGAATCAGCATAAAAATAACCCTAATAAAAAAATAGACTAATGGATATAATATATTTTTGAATAATATTTCAAAAAGCGTAACACTTTATAGAATGATATAAACATAAATTTTACATATACAAGACTACTTTATATATTTAGTCTTATTGATTTGCATATATTAATAAATAGTATATTCCGCACAATTGGGAGGTTCCAACACTGATGTGCCAGGCCCTCCCAATATTTTATCAGGACAATAAGGGCAGTATGGATCGTTTAAGTTTGAAAATTCATTTTCGTGCTATAGAGTATATTTCTAAACAAAGGATGCATCGTATTCATATGTAAATATGTTTTCTATGTAATTATATATGCAAATATGTAGAAATCTAAGTTTAATTATCAACAACAAAATTAATGAATCAATAACTGTTTCTATCAGCTTATATAGGTAACAATTTAGACAAATTTATAAATACAATATAATCAATTATAATCACAATTTGCCTTAATTGTGCTCAATATAAAATGCATAATTGTGAAAGTGTACCTTACTTAAGGCGTGAATAATAAAGAAAACAAAAGACTTACTTACATATCTACAGAAAGAGCCGGCCAACGGGACACAACAACAATTGGTTTTATAAAGGGAAAGCGGCGACATCCGGCGATCGTCTTAACAGAGTAGTTTGCTCTAGATATTTTATTTTAAAATAATATTTTATATAACATAAATATATATATGCAAATATATGTAAAAGAATTAATTATCAACAACAGAATCAATAAAAACAAATGTATTTATATACTCAGCGCTTATTTAGGAAACAATTTAGACAAATTTATTCAAATATTTAGTCTTAAATGATGGCAAATATTCAAATATGTTTAAAATTCAATCATCAACAAAAAAAATCAATAAATTAATCGAAACAAAACACTCAGTATTCATCTGTTTATCGCTTATATAGGGAAATATTTAGACAAATTTATAAAATATTTCGATTTTAATATAGAAAAATATGCTAATATGTCTAAGATTTTATCAACATCAACAACAAAATCACTAAAACAAATGTATTTATCTTTCCATCGCTTATATAGGAAACAATTTAGACAAATTTATTTAAATCTTTAGTTTTGAATAATGGCAAATATGCAAATCTAATCATCTACAAAATCAATAAATTAATCAAAACAACACACTCAGTATTCATCTGTTTAGGGCTTATATAGGGAAATATTTAGACAAATTTATAAAATATTTCGATTTTAATATAGAAAAATATGCAAATATGTTTAAGATTTTATCAACATCAACAACAAAATCACTAAAACAAATGTATTTATCTGTCCATCGCTTATATTGGAAACAATTTAGACAAATTTATTTGAATCTTTAGTTTTGAATAATGGCAAATATGCAAATCTAAGATCTAATCAACTACAAAATCAATGAATTAATCAAAACAAACACTCTATATTTATCTGTTCAACGTTTATATAGGGAAGAATTTAGATAAATTTATAAAAATAATCAGTTTTGAAAAATGTTTTCAAACTAACAAACCAAAAGCTTAAATTTTATCACTATATAGCAGACGTCGTTATGTCAACTTCCAAGAGAAACACATTAATTTAAAAAAGCAATACATATATAAATTTACGTAGTATATCACCAATGTTACATATTGGCATCGAAAACTAATCGTTCTATCATGGTGAAATTATTCTATGCAAATTTATAAAAAATGGGAGTTTTAACTAATGATTTGTGTTTGCCTCTATAAATCACCATTTTAATAAAAGTAATTGATGACAGACACACACACGCTGGGGTCGAGATTAGAAGACAATTACTTGCCAGAAATTGACCGACAACCCTGCTATCTTCCCTCGTCATTGGCTAAATAGGTGAAAGATGAGTCCCAACCTCAGCCATTAAATAATGCCCTAAATTTGGTTTAAAATTCATTTATTTCTCATAAAGGTTTACATTAATTGTTTTAGTGAATCATCGAGTTGGCAGATTTCTTTTAAAAAATAGATTAACGTTCAGTTACGTTTTATTCCGATAGATGGCGTATTCCAATTTGGAATGATCGTTTAATGTGTCACCATCTTATAAATGTATTTTAAAAGGAAATCTGTCAGTATAGTCCACACCAACCAATGGGTAAAGATGCTACTCTGACATCTAATAACTATGTTGTACGATTATAAACTCAAAAGGAGCTTCTTCTATAGAACATGTTTATTTCGACAGATCTGACTGCTACAGGGCGCGTCCCCAGGTGGCGGATAGGAGAACGACTGTCAGATATGAAGGCCAGCTGTGAAACAAGCAGAATAACTCTGACAAATAAGCAGTCGCAGACTAACAGCAGCATTGTTAGCAGAGGCGAAAGTCCTCTTTAAAAATCCTGAGTTCACCTGACTGGGTTGATAAACCTCAGCAAGGGTCCCTCTACAGGGATACAGAGAAGCAGTGTCTGTACTCATGTTAGCAGCAGCAAAGGCTTTCATGTTAGGAACGGCCTCAAGCTACAAGCAAAGTCAGACTTTCACCAAAGTGTGCCTGGATCATGGTGCCATGATCAACGAAAGCTGCACCCCTACACTCCATTCCATGAGACCCATGGAATTCGTGTAATCTTTACACAAGAGGATAAGAAACAACAACAACATGTGTATTTCGCTAGCTTCCGAACGATGTCGTTCTTCAACGGATCTTTGTCTTTACGCCATATGTCGTTCGACAGCTAGAAAAATAAACATGTTATATAGAGGAAGCTCATTTTGAGTTTATAATCTTAAAATATAGTTATGGTAATGTTGATGTCTACACACATTTAAAACTATAAAATATATCTGGTTCAATATATGGAAATAAAGTTTATTTGCCCTTATAAGTGCAAATTCGAACTGCTTTTCATATGTGTAGACATGTGGTGTACTTACAGTAAAAGTAGTCGCCTACCTCTCCCATCAATATTATCATGGCCTGTACCACGTTGTTGTTGTCGTGTCCAAAGAAGAGTCTCAGATGTCTCCATGCATCTCCAACACAGCAGCAGCAATATCCACTATCTTGGGTGTGTTGCTCTTCATTGGAAAATGGGTGCCGTTGCCACGTTAGTCACTTTGGAAACGAACCAGAATTTGGTCGAATATTCCAAGGGTCCAGGGGGGGACCGCAGGGAGGTGTGGTCGGACTTCTCCCCCCCTGTACTACGTGTACTAGGGGGGGGATAAGAAAAAAAGAAAGGTTATTTAATTACTGTATATACAATTCCTACATACACATAGCTTATACCGTATATACCTTGAACAACCTCTAAATCAATCTCTATCACAATTCCAGTGTTTATATTTTATAGTTTATATATCAGAGTAAGCGGGTGGAAATATGTAAAAATTGCTGTTAAAGGTAATTTTAACTTATCATGGAGTTTCACAGGGTTGAAATATCTTTCGAAGTAATTAGGAAAGTTGGAATTCCAAATAATTTGCCATATTCTAGCCATCAATTCTGGAAGCTATTTCTCAACTGTCATGGTGTTTGTGTTCGTTTTGTACCTATATAGCGCTATTTACTCCTATTATATTATATACATGTTATATAAAAAAAGAGATTTTCATTGTTATGTGATTAATTATTGTAGAGGAATTATTCGTCATTTGCTTGATCCCGGAATTCATGAGTATGTGATATTGTTTTGCAGTCATGGCAATAATTAAATAAAATTAATAAAAATAGTTATCAAAAATAGCTTTAATGGGATATATAAAAACATAATTTTATAAAAGTATTGCCTGTCTTAAGTCGAATAGAACAAGGAAAACAAAACATTATTTACATAATGTGAAAATCAACGAGAATACGCATTGAAAATAATAAAAAGCAAATATTTATAACAAAATTTAAAATCATTACGGCAAACTAGAACCATATAGCACTATAATTTTAAAATAGAAAAAAAAAATAATAATAAAAAAAAAAACAGATAGAACATAACGAACCAAGTATTTCCAAGTGGTCACCCTCCCAAGTACTGACCGGGACTAACATTGCTTATCTTCCCTCCCTGATGTCAACCGGTGTTTCAATTGGGCTGTGACCAACGAAAGCTACGGCGGAGAGGTCCGCGAAGAAACTCAAAAGAAAAACCACGATCGGTAACCCACCTAGCGTTATCAGCGCAAGTCCAGGTATCGATCCAGGATTGTAAAAAAAAAAAACGACCAAGAAAACCAAAGCCTCACAAAAGAAAACCAATTCTTCCCTAAAAGTCCAGGGATATATTGATTTTTAAGCATATTTGAAGATGCTTCGATTAGTAAGGACAAAACAACGAACCTCTTCATAATCTTCCAACCCAATTTTTTATCTACAACAAGGAAATGTAGAGTGCTGTTCTCCGCTTTTTTAGCAGAAGTGATTTTTTTTTGTTGTCAATAGATTTCGGTTAATTGGATGTTTTATTAAATTTATAGGGATTACAGCTACTTGTTTTAATAATAAGTAATCTTAGTTTTTAATTGAGTGCACAGTCTCTTGAGAGTTTAAAACAAGTTTTAGATATATTGAAAATACGGACGGTATACTGAATTTATTCCTCCGATAAAACATGTGTTAGTTTTTATATAATTTTTTTTATTGATAATATAAAATATATTTAATGTATTTGAGGTTTTGTTCTTTTAACTTATTTTGATAAAGTTTGGAAACATATTTTCTAATCAAGCAATTTTGTTGCGTTAGTGTCAATCTTTAAACAACTACTTAAGTGTTAGGCGATAACGTTGTTGTTGTTGTTGTTGTTGTCGTGTCTAATGAAGAGCCTCAGATGTCTCCATACATCTCTATCACAGCAATGTTCTCTATCTTGGGTGTGTAAAGCTGCTGCTCTGGGTCTATGTGAGATTTTTGTTGTTGTTGTCGTGTCCAATGAAGAGCCTCAGATATCTCCATTTATCTCTATCACAGCAATGTTCTCTATCTTGGATGTGTAAAGCTGCTGCTCTGGGTCCATATCAATTTTCTGTTGTTGTTGTCGTGTCCAATGAAGAGCCTCAGATGTCTCCATACATCTCTATCACAGCAATGTTCTCTATCTTGGGTGTGTAAAGTTGCTGTTCTGGGTACATGCCAATTTTCAGTTGTTGTTGTCGTGTCCAATGAAGAGCCTCAGATGTCTTCATACATCTCTATCACAGCAATGTTCTCTATCTTGGGTGTGTAAAGCTGCTGTTCTGGGTCCATGTCAATTTTCTGTGGTTTTTGTCGTGTCCAATGAAGAGCCTCAGATGTCTCCATACATCTCTATCACAGCAGTGTTTACTATCTTGGGTGTGTAAAGCTGCTGCTCTGGATCCATGTCAATGTCCTGCAAGGCTGTGGCCATTGCTGGGCATGTTAATATGTGAGTAGGTGTTAGTTCCACACCAGGACAGTTGTTACATGTCCTATAGGTTATTGTGCCATCTGGATGTATTGTCATTCCTTTATAGTGTTTTGTTCTGAGTCTTGTTATAGTTTTTGTCAGTTTTCTCTCAGAGTTTATTTCACAAGGCGATAACCTGCCATCTATATATAAAAAAATGGAAGAATTAGAGCTCGAATGTTTCTTTCGGGCATTAAACAAATTTATACTGTCCTTAATGCAATGAAAAAATATTAAAAGTGTTTGGCTTATCAATGGTGAACTCTCCCAGCGGTTTTGTAATTTAATCTACCAGACCGCTTCTTAGAGCTCTAATACTGTATTGGATCATTCTGCTTTTACATGCTACACTGACGTGGGTATCGTATTTTCAATCTTCATTTCAGCCTATATTGGTAGAATCATTCAATACAGTATTAAAGCTCCGAGAAGCGTTCTGGTGGATTAAATTGACGAAACCGCTGGGAGGGTTCACCACTGATGAGCAAAGCACTTCCAATATTTTTTCCTCGCAGTAAGTACAGTAGAAGTTTGTTTTATATTTAAAATAAAACTTCGTGTTTTATTTCTTGACTTTCTTATAAACGAATACATGCAAACTTTGAGGTAATATTGATAACATGCTACCATTGATTTGTATATTGATTCAAACTTAGTAGTGAAATGATGTAAGAACTTGGTGGTGCCCAAGACATGTGGTAATATGTGAAATAAACTCTGAGAGAAAACTGACAAAAACTATAACAAGACTTAGAACAAAACACTATAAAGGAATGGCAATACATCCAGATGGCGCAAGAACCTATAGGATATGTAACAACTGTCCTGGTGTGGAACTAACACCTACCCACATATTTTCATATCCAACAATGGCCGCAGCCTTGCAGAAAATTGACATGGACCCAGAGCACCAGTTTTACACACCCAAGATAGAAGACATTTCTGTGATAGAGATGTATGTAGACATCTGAGGCTCTTCATTGGACACGACAACAACAACAGAAAATTGACATGGACCCAGAGCACCAGCTTTATACACCCAAGATAGAGAACATATATGTATATGTATTTTATTATATATATATCATCTGATATTCAATATCGTATAAGGAATCGAAAATATTAATTTATTTAAATGAAAATAAGCCATCAGAGAGAGATTGAATTTACTTTATTAAATCGTCAATATGAGGGTATATATATATTGGTTTAAATATAAAATGAGAGAATTTAAAAGGAAGAATGTTTCTTTTATACATAATACAAACTTCTACTGTCCTTACTCCGATGCCTAAATATTGGGAGGGCTTGGTTCATCAGTGGTGAACCCTCCTAGTGGTTTCGCCAATTTAATCCACCAGACCGCTTCTCAGAGCTCTAATACTGTATTGGACGATTCTGCTTATATACTCAGCACTGAAGGGTGGAATCTCAGAAATGGTTTTCAAGAAAACTATGGACATAAGCTTATAGGACAGTAGAATTACATTCAAATATTATAAGTTTTAAATAGAATAAAGACTTGA
>CP092863.1:189460445-189776104 GCA_030710605.1 Cordylochernes scorpioides | reverse complement strand
TAGAATTACAAATATATTCTCACAATGAGTATCTTTTTATTTATTATAAAAATATTTGTAATTTTAAAACTTTTTCACAATTTTATCATGAATAAAAATGATTATAATGATGATAATATAATAGATTAAAAAAAGAATGTTATGCACAATAAAATGTACATTGCAGAACTGTTACAGTAACGGTGTCCGCTTGAAGATCGTCAGCGGGTCTCCAGCGAAACCAAGCATTCCACGAAGAACCCGCAAATTACGTTTTTCGCCACTAAGATCAGAGGGAACTTTCATTAGATCTTTCATAGCAGACACAAGCAAGTTTTCACTGAGGTATATTACAACGCGAAGATTCTCGGGCCGTTGACTACGGAAGCAACCACTCAAATGTTAATCAGGAACCAATTAGACACATATTCGAAGTGGCATCTCATCCAGGTTTCTTTCTCTCACTCGGGAGCTGGACATTAATGTGTGTTCCTTCCCCACCAGCTTTCACATTAATCATCAATTAGCGCACATCGGAATGTACAATAATATTTGGCGGCCGTAATGTCGCGGGAGCTTGGCACCTTCCCGTATTTCATCTGAGTTAGATTATACCCGGATAAACCAGTGCCTGAATGGTTCTTCGACCACTGATCTCATCTTTTTCCTCTCATAATATTCCATGTACTGGTTCTATTGACCTGTGCAATACCTCGCAATGTTATTCCAATGCACATTGGTTCTTTAGTCCATTGGCATTATTATAGGAGCGAGATGTCTCACAATTTTGAATTTGGTCTACCCATGCCCACTTATTAAATTGATCTATAAGTTCCATATCACCGTTGTTCCAATTACAGAAGTCCTCCGAATTTATAATGTAAGCTATTGTACAATCCACACTGATTCTATTGATCTATAAAGTCCATCGCCTTTGTTCCAATAGCGAGGAGTCCCAAAATTTAGAATGTGGACTACACATGCACACTGCTTCTATCGATCTATAAAGTCCATTATCGTCATTCGAATAGCATGTAGTCCCAAATTTTAGAATGTAGACAACACATGCACACTGCTTTTATTGATCTATAAATCCATTATCGTCATTCGATTAGCATGTAGTCCCAAATTTTAGAATGTGGACTACACATGCACACTGCTTTTATTGATCTATAAAGTCCATTATCGTCATTCGAATAGCATGTAGTCCCAAATTTTAGAATGTGGACTACACATGCACACTGATTTTATTGATCTATAAAGTCCATTATCGTCATTCGATTAGCATGTAGTCCCAAATTTTAGAATGTGGACTACACATGCACACTGATTTTATTGATCTATAAAGTCCATTACTGTCGTTACATTAGCGGGGAGTCCCACAATTTAGAATGTGGACTACACATTCTGCTTCTATTGATCTATCATCGCCGTTGTTCCAATAGCGGGGAGTCCCACAAAGTATGAGAAATCGGAAAGTCCTCCGTAGTCGGATCAATAATCTTGTGTAAAACAGAGAGTATTTTCCATCTGTCTCATTGCCTTGAAAATAGAGAAGATATATAGATAGATGAAATAATTAGATGTGATATACATATTATGAAAAGATGTCAAAGCATTTTTAAAATGGAATTCTTCGTCACCTATTCTATTGAATTTTTAACATATAATTTTAATTTAATATTTAAAAATAGGTAACAATGAATGTGGTAATAGAAACCATTTTTTTTATTCCAACAAATAAATAATAATTAGCCACATTAAATATCAAATTATCAGATTTACAAAATATTCTGTCTTTTTTTAAAGCTAGATCACCTTCTATTATAAAATACTAGACGAATGGCCAGGGCAACGCCCGGGTTTAACCCGAGTGCGAATATATTTTAAAAACGTTTTAATTCAAATACTATTCGTTACAATTATAAATTGGCGCCATGGATGTCACTCTTGTGAAACGTCCCGTTCCAAACTGTGTGTTTTTAAAATGTTTTAACTATATATAATATAACGGTATAATAACGGTATAAAGAAATAATGAGCCTATAGCTAGTGGTCATGGCATCTGCCCGGTAAGCGGAAGGTCGTGGGTTCGATTCCCATCCCTTGACACTTTTTTTATTTTATCCATTCTGACCAAAATCTATCCGTGAACTTCACACAGTGAACTTCACACAGACAGAATAAGGCAATTATATAAGTAGATCTTCATCTTGTCTACACTTTGTATACATCTTGCTTCCTAGGGTTGCCTAGAGTGGCCGCTATAGACAGGGTGGTCTGTATAGACAGGTGGATGTATCACACAGCTGATAACAGGGTTGTCTAGAGTGGTCGCTATAGACAGGGTGGTCTGTATAGACAGGTGTATGCATCACACTGCTGATAACAGGGTTGCCTAAAGTGACCGCTATAGACAGGGTGGTCTGTATAGACAGGTGAATGTAACATACTGATGATAACAGGGTTGCCTAAAGTGACCGCTATAGACAGGGTGGTCTGTATAGACAGGTGGATGTATCACACAGCTGATAACAGGGTTGTCTAGAGTGGCCGCTATAGACAGGTGTATGTATCACACAGCTGATAACAGGGTTATCTAGAATGGCCGCTATATACAGGATGGTCTGTATAGACAGGTGGATGTATCACACAGCTGATAACAGGGTTGTCTAGAGTGGTCGCTATAGACAGGGTGGTCTGTATAGACAGGTGTATGTATCACACAGCTGATAACAGGGTTGTTGTCTAGAGTGGTCACTATAGACAGGGTGGTCTGTATAGACAGGTGGATGTAACACACTGCTGATAACAGGGTTGTCTAGAATGGCCGCTATAGACAGGTGTATGTATCACACAGCTGATAACAGGGTTGTCTAAAGGGGGGCAGGGAGGTCACGTGTTCGCCGGCAGCCAATGGGCGCGCATTCTATCCGTGAACTTCAGACAGACAGAATAAGGCAATTATATAAGTAGATAAATGATTTCAAAATTCTTTTGACATCTTCCATTGGAACGCATTTGCTCAATCAACTGAACGAAATCAAATTGTAAAAATTCAATAAAACAAAAGATAAATATACAAAAGATAAAAAAATAAAGATAATATTTTACAAGGCGTCATTTTTCTTACATGCTAAAGTGTATGTGTCAATTACCATATTTCTGTGTCTTAGTTTCTAGAATTAATCTACTTATTTGATTTACGTCATTGAGTCTCGAAGTAAGGCAGTATCATATTAAAGCTAATGGGGGGAATTTTATTCTTGGAAAATAATAATAAATAATTAATTAATAAATAAATAATACATTTGAAAAATAAAAATTTTATTTAATTGCACTCTCTAAAAAGGAAAAAAATATTTTATCTTCTGTCATTGAGCAATTATATGTATCTGAGTGAAAATAAAAGCGGCGGGGGACGATCATCATGAATTTCAAATCTAATGTGATTTAATATGTGGCAGCTGATTAGCGATTTTTATATCTTTGCTGTATTTTACCTCTTCTCTAAATATGATCGTCGCCCGCCGATTTTATTTTCACTCAGATACATCTAATTGCTCAATGACAGAAAATAAAATAAAATATTTTTTCTTTTCTAGTGCATTTAAATAAAAACTTTTCTATGTATTTTTATTTATTAATTATTTGTGAGTTTTTATTCATAAATTTACAAATCTTAGAGTCAAAACTTCAATGGGGATTAGGCCTTAAATAAACGGAAGCTTGCTCGCAGCGGATTGGTTAATTCCTTGTAAAAGGCGTAACATAAGACTTAAAAAGAAATATAGAAATTTGTTCTTTATTGGCCACTCCGACCACCTATAAGTCTGACATTTGTAGACCTGAATTGTTCATTGGGCTGAGGGAGTTTAAAAAATTTCATACTTCTATGTTGTCTGGAAGCATATCAAAATTAAATTAAATATTTTGAAAGGCAATTTGAAAATGTGTCCGTTCCTGGCCATTCTGACAACCGCGAAGTTTGAAAATTTGTTAACTTGCATTGTCATCAAGTTCTAATAAGTGTACAAAATTTGAGAATTCTAGGTGCTCTAGAAGTTTACTAAATATCGATTACAAGATTTGTGGACAGACAGACGGGCAAACAGACAGACGTGGAGTTAAATAATGGAACATGAAGTTAAATAAAAGATTTTAAAAAAAGATCGCACAACTACTTTAACCTAAAGAGTGTATTCAATACAACATATTTGTATAAGTTTTCGAACTCTATCGCTCTTTTACAGATAATAAACCTTTTGCTACCAAAAGTATGATATGTAATACAGAAGGAAATCTTCCGTTTATATAATCTCTCTTCGTATCTTCGTAGCCAAATGTTGAGAACCTGTGGAAGAACGGCTGAAGGTTGAAGATAATAGAATTTGATGTGATAGAAGAAACTCTACCCTAAAGTAATGCTTTCGTTTTATTCACGCCAAAACATGAAATACCCATATATAAAATAAATAAGCACGAATGGTTATTTTTCAAATGAACAAACTGCAAATGAAACATTCAAGCGATCTGGGAGATTGAATTAGCAAAACCACTGGAAGAGTTTACCAATAATGAACCAAATCCCCTCCAATATGTTTTATAGCAGCGAGGACAGTAGAAAGTTTGTTTTACTTGAAAATAATTCACGCTTAATGGTTTTATATCTCATGTATAGGTAGCAAGTTATTGTCTTATATATTTTTTAAAATGTACGGTTGGGTTTTCCCCCATTAGAGAGACAGCCTAAAACATGGTTAAACCCCGTCTCTTCTGCAAATGGTTTAGTGACGGAGGCACATATACAGATTGTTATTTCTTACATTTTGTAGATTTGCTAAATTTCTTTAACATGTAATTTTTTTATTCCTTTTAAAATTAGCGATGATATAAAATACATAGACCTTTCATTAATAAAGAATAGATATTAGACTAAATTAGGGAATTCTTGTCGTGTGATTTCTCTCTCTCTCGGCCGTGCGGCCACGCGGCGCGCGAGCTCCTCGTTTTTCGCCGATGGAGGCGAGGGATATTGAGCTGACCAACCAATATGCCTTATAGGCGGAATTCTCGGCTAAAGAGCTATCCAACTGTGTAGGTCTTGTTGACAGAGACCAAGAAATGGCCGAGTTATCGGATAAAGTTAAAAATTCGATAATTGTTGGTGTTAAAAGCAACAATGAAACAAGAAAACTGCAAATTTTGCATCAAATGCTAACATCAGCTATTCAAATTGGGCTGATCATGTTGAGGCTTTGGAAAATACATCTATTTCCGAAGGTTACCAAAAGCCAAAAGGCGCTAAAAGAAAGGACTGGGACCCCGAAGGCAATCCAGCTAAGGTCCCAAAGGCTGATAACATCCCAGCAAGGCCAAGTCAACCACCAAAAAGGGTGACAAGAGACGCTGTGATACAGCTGAAGAACAACCGACTACAGCAGGTTCTGAGAAAGGCCAGATCAGCGGCAGCATCATTCGACCAATGCTGATACATTGAATACTGCGGTGACTTCAGCCCAGTGCAGTACATCAAGGCACTGGAGGAAATGCTGGGAAAAGGCGCGGTCTTCCAGCTGATGAAGATGTCCGGCGAGGTAATGGTCGGGCTGGCCAACGTTGACTTGGCGGATCGCTTGGTTGAGGGGGCTTCACCATCGGAACCACCTTCCTGAGAGCCTTCCCATATAGGCAAAGACCAGAAAAGATAGTAGTGGGGAATCTCCCACTTGCCATAAAAGACGAAGACGTCATCGCGGCGCTGCGGCCCTACTGCAGGTTTGTCTCCCTGACCCATGAGGTAGTGGCTACACCTGGACCACCGGCAACAGGGAGGTCTTCATCCTTCTAAATGATGGAATGAAACTCCACCAGCTCCCTTCCAAGCTGGTTATCGTCTCGAAAGGAGAAGTAAGAAATAAGATCGTTCTACGCGAAATCCTCAACAGGGCGATTGAGCGTTTTAGGGACAGGAACTCCGTTATAAGCAGTGGCCTGTACGAATTCAGGGCGGCTTGTGACCCTTGATATGTTCCAGACTTCCCTTCAGAGGGGCTTCGTCTGGTGTAAATATTCGTGTATATATATATATATATATATATATATTAATTTTTATTTCTGTTTTATA
This sequence comes from Cordylochernes scorpioides, assembly GCA_030710605.1. Lineage (NCBI taxonomy): Eukaryota > Metazoa > Arthropoda > Arachnida > Pseudoscorpiones > Chernetidae > Cordylochernes > Cordylochernes scorpioides. The sequence goes on along the minus strand of CP092863.1, from coordinate 189,769,998 downwards.
TGGCTGTATTGTAGTTTTCTTTTTATTTGCTTGCTGTTGACTGGGTGTAGTTGTTCGGCCTTGTATAACCTTGTATGAACATTGGAATAAAGTGGTTTCAATCTCTCTCTTTGTCTTCCTCGTCTTCAAACTTTGCAAGTCCCTTATATTGATTGCGTTTTAGCTTTTAAATTCTCGAAGAGGTCAAGTGAAAAAAGAGAACCATCATATTATTTCGGAAAACTTGGTTCAAGTGGTCGATTCAATTTTAGCTTATATAAAAATTAAAAAATCCTATATTTAACTCTCTCGTATCGAATATTCTCTCAACTCAAGCCAAGCCATAATGAATCTTTCAACTGAAACATAGTCTTGTTTAGAGACCATTTCTTAGGAGAAACTGCATTTAGCCATATGTTTTAAGATGGCCTCTCAAGGATATCTAATCTGTATGTTTATATTTATCAACGTTATTTTAAAATGCCTATAGAACAAAGTTGAATGTTGAAGATGTTTAAAATAGCTATAACTAAGTTCTAAATCAATACAAAACTTTCGCTTCCATCTAATTTAGTTAGACATTGTTTTGTGAAACTCCTCACTCACAAATGAATATCCAATTAAGAAAGTCACTATGTGGCGTTACATTATTGATGTGCGGTCAATAGCCTTGAGATTTATTATCTCGATCATTGACAACATAGCAGAGATGTCAGTGCAAGTAAGTCATCTCCTGTAGAGCCCAACTTCTCGTAAAAACATCACCCTGCTACTATCACACTAATTAGGATAATCCCAGAATTTCAAAAAGCCATCAACAGAATGGAGGGGTGATAGATTGGAGTTAATTGGAAGCCAAAGATAGAATCAATCGAGGCGGCTTTCATAATTAAATGGTAATTAGGAAGGCCCATGTGTCAAGATGGTATCTGCAGCGTCATAAATCACAGCCATGGACTGGGAGATTGGTATCGCCACAGTGACATCTTGATGCCAGAGCAAGGTAACTGCGCATCAGCCCTAATATTTTAAAATCAGAACTTGGGTGTGGTCGATGTGGAGTCCAAGAGCTCGCTGGCAAATAAGGTTGACAAATGAAACAATCTTTGAACCTGTCAATCATCTGTCACAATTTTTGTTTCTTGAAAAAAAACTAATCTGCCAACTTAGGTGATTTGTTCAAAGCATTCACATTTTATTTTTTATACAAATGCCGGCTATGGGAGATTTGGTGGGATTGGTTCTTTTATGTTTACATTCTGATTACTGCTCAAACTCTATAATACCGTCAGTAGGTGCTTAGTTGCGGTGTGTTGCTTCATACCTAGCGATTTCGGGTATAAAAAAATACTTTGTTACTTCAATATTTGTATTTTAGTTCATTTTTCTACTTTTATTGAATTAAATTAATTATTCTTTTGTATCTAGATTTTGTTTGGTTATTTTGGCACAATTAGTTAGGGATTATATATATAAAGTGTTAGGCCAAAATATTGCAAATGTCAACATGATGTACCCTTACCAGAACCAGTCGAATCACGAACATATGGATTTAGGGTTATGCGGCAGGATCTTTTGTTCATTTGGAGTTGGATCTTATTATATACCGACTGTCCGACAATCCAAAATCCGACATTCACGATTTAGAGTAAAGGATGAAAAATTATAAACCTATATTTCAACCGGAGGCGATATCTCTATAAACTAAAATCCCAACTGATTAAAATCCCGAAAGGGACGAAATCCTGACAAGGACGAAATGGGAATCTAGACAGGAATAATTTCAAGACTGTTTATAAATCTTGATTAGCCAAAATCCCGAAAAAGAGGATGGAAAATAAATCTCAACATTTATAAATGAGAAGAATACACTTTCGATATTTGTTGCTATCTCTCAGAACAGTCATTAGAAGAATGTACATGAAGGCAGTTGAAGATATAGTTGTAGTTATATAGGCTATTCAAATGCTAAAAGATATTGTGTGGTCAAGTTAATAAACAGAATATCAAGGGACGTCAGTTCGGCCGTTTTAACCTTAAGGGCAGCAATGGTATAAATGATGATTAAATTTGATACGATAATATATTTGCAAGAGGTCGTATAGAATGATTTATCCTTACACTCTTATCAGAGAAATCGTTCACAATATTTTTATATAAGAGCGTTTCATATCTATATAATTTATCTAGTGAATACGTTAACTAAAAGAATAAGGACACATTGTTCTCTGCCAATTTTCAAGAACATTGAGAAACGAAATATCATCAAAAAACTACGAAATAATGGATTTCCAATAGATTTTATATAGAAACATTTTTACAATCCATCCCGCCCTATAGAACAAACAATATACCGGGCAAATAGTTATCTACAATATTCACCTGCTAATGAAATATTATTCCATAAATTGAAGAATTATGGCACAAAATGCTTATTTAGAAATTCCAGAACCATAGGCCAGAGAAACCCAATAACCAAAAATCCAATAATAATACAGAGTCGAGAAACAAGCAGAACGCCATATACCCCATCTCCTGCCGACAATTCAACGCCTCTTACATAGGAGATACCAGCAGATCAATAGACACAATAATTAAAGAACATAACATCAATATCGAAAACCAAGATAACAAATCATTAATATTCCAGCACGAAAATTCTACAGGACATCAATTCAACCTACAAAATGTCACCTGTCATTTCCAGAACATATTCTCCAAATACAATAGACTCATTCTAGAATCAGAAAAAATGATCTACCCCCATAGTTCCAGCATATATAACGCAGATAATGTCCACCCACATTGAAACTGTCCCCATAACCGTTTAAAACTGAAGACTATTTTTATATTTGATTTTTAAGAATTTATTTCTGTGAATCTCTATTATATGTATGTTGCACGCCTTTGCGGAGCCAGTGACCTGATGAAGCGCGATCGCGTGAAAGCTTGCCTCCCAATTTCTGAATAAAGAAACTCGGCAACTTTGTGGGTTCGATTCCCGCCCCTGGACACTTTTATTTTTCCGTTCGCCATTACTCTTCACATTTTCACCCTTTCATACGTCATCCAATCATATATAGACCATTACTCTTCATATATTCAACCTTTTCATACGTCATCCAAAAAGTTAGAAATAGTACATATTTCTCTTTGAAATTAATATTGATTTTCACAAAAAAAAGAAACTTATGCGGGGAGGCTTTAAGTATTACTTTATTTTCATATTTATTCAATTCAATTATATATGTGATATTCATGTGCCAAAGATAGTATCTCTAATCCTAAAAATTCATTAAACCAATGCATTCGGCTTATCACTCCAGTAAAAAAAGGCAATGGTAGTGATAAAGAACGATCCACAACATCAGTTTTGGAAAATTCAAAGGCCAACCTGTATACCATGGTTTCAGGTTATGGCCCTCCTTTCATATGGCTTTCGATTTCATAATCGAATTAGTCGAATTGACAAAAAGGTGTTTAAGCTGATGAAGTAGCCAGGCCGATTTTAAGGCTAGAATGTACTGGTGGAAATAAAGATTTTTTCACTTCAGATTTAATATACAAGAAGTTCAAGACACAAGCTTACTTAGAACTCTATATAAAATTAACTATATATAGAGAGATTATTTATTTTTAAAATGAAACCAATTTCTACTCCTTTTACTTGCAAAATGAAAATATTGGAAGAGACTCGCTTATAATTTGTGAAGTCTTCCAGTGGTAACTCTCGAATTACAGTAAGGGCACTAAGAAACTGTTTTAATTGTAATAATTAACAATCGCGTTAAAAAGTTTCAAATTTCAAATACAGATGGCGCTCTTTTACCTTATACTTATTAGATATGGATAATGTAGGTGAGACATGTCTGAAACGGTGACCTCGACACGGAAGGTTGTTTACCAGTTTATTTATTGGTGGTGTCTTGTCCATGGAGAAGATCAGATCGGTACGTGCACCCTGATCACAATACCAGCCAACAAAGGTGCCTTGTTCGTATGAATGTCCTCTTTTGATGTCTGCTATATAGAGGGCTGCAAGGATGGCCGGGCAACTGTATATATGGTCCGAAGTGAGTTGGGTGTTGTGACAGTTAATGCAGTTTCTGTAGTCAGGTCAGGGTTTATCTTAATTCTTCTAAAAAATGTCCTGTTCTGATTCTTGATATTGTTGCCGTTAATTCTCTGTTAATGATGAGGTTGCATATGGGCTGGGGTATTTTGGTTTTTGTAATGAGTTTTGCTTTTGCTATTGTATTTGCGTCTTTCAGTGTTATTGAACTAGTGGTATATTAATTTTCTCTAGGAGAACGATCAGTACAAAACATTTTCTCTGGCAACGAAATAAAGGTACTCCGTTTACCATTAATCTCATTGCCCTTTTATAATCATTTATTATTTCCACCAGAATCAATATGGCGTGGGTCCTGTTCGATAAAATCAATCTTTAGTTTGATTCAATTATAAGGAATAGAAATCAGAGGGGTTTAAATCAACGATTCAATTCAACGTTTAAAATGAAATAGCTTTCTCTATACCATATTAACGAACTTTTTATTTTTTTTTTTAGAATTGAACGCTCGCCTGCTAAATAGAAGAAAGCCATCGCTTTAAACACACACATATATTAATTTATATTAATTTAGAATTAATATGTATACACACAATTATTTACAATTACACTGTTGTTGTACATAAATCTCTCTCTCTCTTTCATAGATAAAATATTAATCTATAATATTATATATAATTATTAGCTGTATATATACTGAATGTAATATTTAAATCAAAGATACAATTCTTTAATTGGCCTTGTAGAACGAGTGGTGTACGCGTGCTCGCATGTTTTAGTAAAAAAACACAAACATCCTCGATAAAGAGAGGCGAGTTGCCCCTCGAAATATTGGAACAATAAAATAATCATAAATCCAATATATGCATCTTTTTAAAATATATTCTAGTGTTTCATTTAATTCTATTAAATAGGTTTCAATTGAGAAATTTCGATATAACGTCCAAACATTTGTTGCATATGCTATGGCCAGAGAAGTGTTTTACAACAATTGGTGGGGACCAATCAGAGAGCGCCAGTTCAATAAAGAATTCTCCAATTACACTCGTTCTCTTCCATATTTCATCAGGATCACTTGAGTGAAAACCTGAGGTTCCCGATAATCTTCCCTTCAATTGACCCCGTGTCATCTTGTTTATCTAGATTAGCTGGTTATTGGAATTTAATTCACACTGAGTAGTAGCCATTATTACTACTCCTGATTGATTTTTATCATATTATTATTTAATGAATATTTTTTTCTTCCTAACGAAGCTACAAAGTGCTTATTTCTCTCTCATGTTAAATAATATATATTGTAATTTATGTATTTTCAAAATATAAAAAAATAACATAACGAAAACTCAGCCTTCTTCTATCTGTAAAAATAATTATATTAACTTGTTTCCAGTGTATATTAAAAGCAGAGAAGAGGGCAATGATGTTTTAGATTTTCGAATACTAGGTGTGTGAAACTGTATATATGTGATGCCAGCTTGTTCTGGACCTAAATCACCACCGTTTAAAATTTGCGAACCCACAAACCATATTTTATTAAGTCTACAAAATAGACCTTTAATGTGTAGATATCATTTTACATTTTAAAGGCTTGATTTCGAGCTAAAATATCTTCAACGGGCCTCTACGTAATAAGACAAACCCAAGCTTGGTATATATCCCTCTATATATATAAAAGTCAGTATATGTATGTTTGTCAGCTATACACGTCCACAATACTTAACTAATCTGGCTGATATTTTAAGAGTATATTGAGTTGAATCTGGAAAACCTTATAGGCAAATATTCAGGCTTCTATCTCTAATATCCTTTGAGTTATTAACAAATTATTAACAATTTTTTCCTATTTCACTCGCAACCACGCCTAACTGCGAGAAGTAGAGTTGGGGAAGGATGGACCACGTGGGGCGACGGGGATTGGTGGAGCGGGACGTTTCACAAGAGTGACCATGAGTGACGTAATGACGAAGTAGAGACAAGAATCAATTGCTATCATTAATTGTATATATCAAATTTAAAATATATTCATATAAAAAATCAAAATAATGCATAAATTTACATTTTAATTTTTATATTTTAAAAGCACAAAAAGTTCGGAGCGGGACGTTTCACAAGAATAACATCCACAGCGCCAATTTATAATTGTACGAATAGTCTCTATATATAAAAGAAAGTCGTGAAAATTGTTACACTATTTATAACTCAAGAAGGGCTATACCGATTTGGATGAAAATTGGTGGGGAGGTAGCTTAGAACCAGCAGACGGACATAGGATACTTTATATCCCGTTCGATCGCGTCAAGAACGGCTGAACTGTCAAATACCTTCATTTATACAGTTGTATCAAAGGCGCATGCGCGAGCGCGTACTCAACGAGCTTTCCCACGAGCTTACGGGTTGCATGCTACAAGGTAGGATCAATAAATAAGGTGAATTATAATTTATAAAAAAAAAAAAAAAAAAAACGATATTGAAAATTAGGACTTGATTTATTCAAAATAATCACCTTGGCTTTCTATACATCGTCTCCATCGTTCTGGCAACTTGTAAATACCCTCTTTATAGGCACTCTTAGGAAGCGTGTGAAAAAAATCTTGCACCACTTTCTGGACATCTTCATCCGAGTCAAATCGCTTTCCCTTTAACTCCTTCTTTAGTAGTCCAAAAAGGAAATAGTCAGAGGGGGCTAGGTCTGGACTATATATGATGCAGGATGTTCTAAAACTTCAAAACCTAATTTAATTATTGTAGATTCAGTTTTACATGATGTATGCGGCCTTGCATTATCATGAAGGAAGAGAACACCTTTACTAAGCTTCCCTCTTCTTTTGTTTCTTATACCGGGCTTTAGCTTATATACAAGAATGTCACAATAAAGGTCGCTGTTCATACGTTGCCTTGAGGATAAAAATTCAAGACAGATTGGTCCATCAACATCCCAAAAATTGTTAACAAAACTTTATCGGCCGAACGTTGAGACCTGAGGAACATGTAATTCGTCCATTTTTGAACTCATTAACCCATTTATAAATTTTTTTGAGACAAACAAGACTCACCATAGATATTTTTCATTCTTTGGCATATTTGAGATGTTTGAATACCTTCTGCATTCAAGAAACGAATAACTGCACGTTGTTCAAGCGTGGTGAAATCCTTCAAGGGAGCTTCCATTTTAGTTTATTTATAAGTCTCGCGCCGCGCATGGGGAAAAAAGAACAGAACACCTTAAATAGTCTCTCGATGTTATATTTTAATATTCTGTGGTTTAAATTATTTTTGCTTTTTTAATTTTTAAGAAATAAGATAATTCACCTTATTTATTGATCCCCCTTTGTATAAAGTAAAGTTTAATTTATGTTAGAAATATTTCTCCTTTTTTAAATAAATACATTGTGTATTATTGTTTAAATATCAGCTTTAAATATATCATAAGAATACATCTTATTAAAAATTTAATAAATGTTTTCAAAAATATTGTTTCTAAATATATTTAAACGAATATAACAATATTTATATACGTTTATAAATCTATATATAGGTTTTCTACTTGTAAATAGGCATTTTATTATTTTTCATTTTAATTTAGAAACTTTCATTTTTATTTAGACATTTTAAATTATAATTTAGACACATGGACATTTCTATATATTCTTTATCCAAGAGCACTTTGAAACAACTAAAAAATATCGAATAGAGTTTTTATTATACGAAAGAAGCGCTAGAAATGGAAATAGCGATATTTGACATCATTTTTAAATCAGGTGAATTATTAACCCTTAATTAAAGGCGCCCGTTTTTAGGACGTAGGTATCGCGCCGAGCTTCCCGAGCTCGAACTTTATGATGATAAAAAATGATAAAATTATTTTTCAAAAAAATAAAAATTGTATTTTACCTTAGTAGATAGACAATAAGGATTAAATTGGTTGCAAAGTTAAAATTTTTATTTTCCTAATTACCAAGTAATGCATAAAAATATAAAAACCTCTAGAAAAGGCAGAGATATTCGCAGGCTTTGCGAAAATTCTTTTGTATCTAATAAATCACAAATATTCACTGGCAATTTTGGAAAATTTGGTTTGAATGTTCTTTGCAAATGTTCTTATTGCATTTACAGCAAGTCAGTGTTGACATGCGGTTCTTGGCGCAACGGCAAATATAGCACCGTTTTACTAGCCATTTTCAGAGAAAAAAAAACTCTAAAATTAAACCTATATATTAAAAATTCAATATATTATAAATTTAAAAATTGAATATGGATAAATAATTGAAAAAAAGTTTTAAAGGATTCCACAAAACGTACCAGTGACGAGCGAGAGGCCAGGCATCAAGGTGAAACCGTAACCAAAAGTGTTACGTCAGCACTCGCGACGCGCTTTTGAGGCACGCCGACAATTTTTTTTATTTTTACACTCTTCTGCTGCCATTGAAGTTCAAATATGGTTTAAAATGTCGATCTGCTGAATAAGTACAACTATGAAATTATCTCTTTTTTTGCATTTTCAAAATTCTCTCTTTTTTTTTCACTTAAATTCATCTGATTTTATGTGAATTAATTCAATAGATGACTTTTTCAGGGCTATTTTAAACTCTTTTATTTTGCATTGCTAAGTAAAAGTAAAATCTACATCGCTTAATGAATTTTTTCATGTCTAATTCCTCCTTTCTTTCTTAATTTCTAAATTAGCCTTCTTTTTTATAATTTTAATCAGCAGAATTATAATTGATGTTCAATAACTTATATAAAAGTTTTTGTATAGTTTCGTTCTGTAAGCATACCAACCTGATAAAAGTTTCCTGTTTTTCTTTTGATATTGCTTTATACGAACCTTTAATCATTTTGAATCAGTAGAAATCAAATGATAGCCATAGGTCATAGCCATTCAAAAGTTGGTTTAGGTCGTCAATCCTTCGCGAACAAATAGAAATATCCACTCTCCGCAGATTTTTTAAATGATATCCCGTGTCGTTGTTTTCTTTTTAATTTGAGAGCCACCCTCGCTTGCTGCAAATCCTTTAATTCCAAGAGAATGCGCAAAAGACTTTAACATGAAACCTCCGACGGAACGTTTTGTCCTCTACATTGATGAATCGACTTAACCAAGCTCTCATCTCCGCCCTTTGGGCGTTGGAATTTGATCTCTTACTTTGTTTAGTTTGTTCGCGGGCTGGTCTGGCTTGAGAAAGTCGCCGTCAACATTTTCCTTCATATCTTAATATATTTTCAGATAGAATCTTACATATTAGTAAATCAAGTAAAGAAGAATTTCATCACAAACTCGTAAATAATTATTTTAAATACAGCTATTCACAAATGTTGGTTTGTGGCAAGATACTATTCCTTCAACTTCCAATTACCAAGGGGACCAATTAATATTGCTTTTATTCAACTTATCGAGTGTTTTTCAAGAGACCGGGAAAAAAAATTTAAATTATCGAGAGATTCAAATTTACGAGTTTCAAATTATCAAAATATCTATTATTTTGTACATATGTTATATTCAAATGACATATATGTAGGGATAATTGTATTGTTAATTTTCATTTTGATGTAGTGTATACATTTGAACATCAATAAATTATGTTTTAGGTATCAAAACTGCCTTTTTGTTCAAAGAAAGCAACGTTTGAATGGGTACAGCTAGGTGGAGCAGATATTCAAACATAAAGTTATCTTGCCAAGTATAGATTCAGTAGGGATTGGATGTTTGCTAGAATTGTTTTAAAAAATGTTCGTTAGACAAACCTTTACTCGGGTAAAAACCGCGCGAAGCCGGGTACATTCGCTAGTATTTGAATAAAAACATTTAATCGAGTAAAATCCGGGTGTTGCCTGGGTCATTCGGCTAGTAATTATAAAAATGTCTTCTCATATCTACATGTGAGAAACGAATTAGGCCAAGGCTTTTATGGTTTGAAAATATATTAAATATTTCAATTATGATTTTTAATGTGCTTGAACTCAAATAATGAAACTATTTTCCTATTGTGATATGATCTTGTTGCCTTGTAATATCGATGCTTGGAAAAGCAATCTGTTGTTGGGGGGATGTTAATAACATGGTCATCTCCTAGGTTGAATTCAAGGCCGGTGTCTAATATAGACATTGAGTTTGATGAAATTGTTCGGGGTTCGTAAATTAGTTATGATAATTACTAAGCATATAAATTGACAAATGGAAATGATTCACCTCTAATGAGGCAGGTCATTCTAAAGAAAGTATATTTATTTAATAAATAAATGATTTTTCGCTGAATAGTTTCTATTATCATAACTGTGTGTCATTATGATGTTGTTATTGTACGGAATGTTCTAATACTACATCCAATAGTGCAACCCACCTGACAGAACTCCCGGGCCAGTCCAGCCAACGTCACTAGCCTCTCCCGCAGCGTAGGGCAGTTGACGCCGTAGCGAGTCCGCAGCTCCTCGCCGTCCAGGCGGCAGAACTGCCGCAGAGGCATGTCGCCGGGGATAGGCAATGGTCCCAAGGCCTCGTCCAGCCGGTGGGCCGCCAGGAAGCCGCCCAGAGTAGCGGGCCCCGGGCCACTGAGGCGGAGAGGGGCCGAGGCTGCTCGAGGCACGGGCTCACCGCGGCGTCTCGCCCTCCAACCCTCCGTCATCTGACACAGCAGCCGATGTCAAGCGACACATGTCTTGTTCCAAAAACACTTTATTAGGTACCGCTCAAAAAATAAAAGCAACCTAGTTTATGATATTTAGAACAATGAATAATATGTGAAGGTTATTCACATATTAAACAAAATGTTTAACACGGGATTTGATCCCGGTTTATGGATGTCGGGAATCGAGGGTGTTACCCACTCGTCCAATGACTCTTGACACATGTTTTCTCACTAACGCTTATATGCGTTAATTTTTAGAATCCATGGTACTGTAGTTTTGAATCTAAAAGCAGCCGTTTTGTCTGGTCCTTAACAGGTATTTGGAATTATTTCAGAGGGATTCTAAATAAACCTATTATCGAAATGAAATGCAAAACAAGTATGATTGAAAAATTAAAATATTCGATACAACTTTTAAAAACTATATATATTTGTCTATTATATTCAAATTGTTAAATTATATCTTGACAGCTAAGCAGAAGTGAATGCGATAGACAAACGTATTTCGTTTTTAAGGTTGTATGGAATATTTTAATTCTCGATTTGAAAGTATTTATGAAAAATTCGTACAAATAAGGCTCCTGATGTATCCCTATTCCATCCATGTTCTCTCCACCATGGTCTTCTTCTTCTTCTTTCTTATCTCCACTCAAGCACACTAAGGTATCAAGCTTGTAGGTATCGTAGGCATCGTAGTAGGTATCAAGCTTGAGATTTTTGATGGTGTCCACCATTGTGAAGAACAGGGAAGAATGAACACTCAACACCTTTTTGCCACATCCACTTTTCTTTCGAACATTAAATAAACGATGAAAGAAGTGACCCGTTCTCTGATCACAAATCAGACCATTCTCAGATTAAATTGATATAATCAGAACCAAAATCGTTGTGTTTATTTATTTTTTAAATATAAACTTTCTTTTTTGAGGAATATTATATAAATCCAACATAATCAAAATTCTTATATAATAGCGAAAATAATTCTTCTGTGTGTATTATCTAGTTGTATAAGATACCTCTAGAAGGAAGCTGAGAAGCCAAAGAATCTGATATAAGATTTGTGTGAAGGAAATTCAGCAATTAACATTTTGTAACTAAACTTCAAATAATGCCCCTTGCATATTTCTTCAAAATATTTTAATTTCAAATATACCCCAAACATAGATAAATCAACATGTATTATACGCAACCTATTAATTTATTGTAGAAAAAAGAATTTATTTCAAAATGACATATTTACTCAAATAGATATTTTAAACGGTGTTCTGTTACAATTTAAAATATTATTCAAAGATGTTTTTCAATCGTAACAAGAAACTAGGCAAACGAATATTTATACAACCTCCTAAATGATATAATAAAGGATTCCCAATATTCTAATCGAAAACAGAAAACCGATAAACATAGAAGGGAATATATTCGAACACTCAGCGATATTTATAAATAAATAAACATTTTTTTTATCACAGAAAGATCAATAGTATTTTACAATCAACGCTATAAATTCTCCATTCTCTCATTCCAGAAAATGTCCATTCTCACAATAAAAGCGAAGCGACAATCAATACCACAACACCTATCTGTGCATTACTTAAATACCGCGGTGGTTTAATCACCAAATAAAATTTTAATCTTAAAACGGCACACATCGATTGGCCCATTACAGAAATTGCCGAGTGTCCCATCATCCGGAAGTTAAGTTGAGTCAATTAATTTGCATCTTAATGGACCATTTCCTCTTCCAGGCGGTTATCTCAAATATTTGCGTTAGAATTCTCGAGTCATTGTAGAGTGAAGTTTATTTGGGTACTTGTGGCCCTCTAGTACCGAGTGAGTGGCTGGGATAGGGGCTGGTAGATAAGGAGAACACATTTATTTTATAATGATCTAATTGCAACACAATAGTGCTTGTTTTAGCACATTTGGACTTTTTGTTGTAGTTGGTTTATAAATATATATATATTATGAAACATATAAGACAATATAGCGGCATATTCGTCCTATCGTATCGTCGTATATTTAATCAGATGATTGCAACAGATTTGCATTTAATTTATATCTGTCAAGGAATCCCTTGGAGTGTGTGTCCTGGAAGTTTGTCCCTAAGAGCTTTGTATACTTTTTCCATCAAGACTTTATCGTCATATCGTCTATAGGAATATCGTTTTCTTTGAGAAGAGTCTTGGCTTTGACACAGCGGTGGAATCCTAGAGTCAGTTCCAGAAAATGTATTCCACAACAACAATGGTCTGAAGATTTGCAAATGATCTTCAGTGTTTTCCCTAAAATGCCCAGCATATCCAACAAAATGTCACTAAGAAATTAGAAAAAAATAAATCTCAGAATGACACAGCAATTACTAACTACCAGGGAGGCAATGAGGCAAGTGTTTACAAAGTAGTAAAATATAAATATCAAGAGTAATATAATCCGTTCAAATCCGTACAAATAGCTTTGTATTTTTTGTTGAGGGGCACAATACATTTGAAAACCCAGAGATAAATTAATGGTGGAACTTCAACATAGTGTTCATGTCAGAATCAATGCTCGGTCAGTTTCAACAAATCAATACTAACGAAACACTAAACAAACAGTTTATAGATAACCTTTTTTTATTATATCAATTGGACCACTCATCTGACTTTAACGCCACAGAATCACATAGGCGAAACCAATTTAGAAGGGATTTCATTGCCTCGAATCTTTTACCGTGTTTTATAATAATTATTATTCCTTCTCAACCCATAGGTTGGTTATCAAGATCCTCTCTAAGCTTCCTTTCCATGACCATCCTTTTGGTCATGTCATATCCTATTATCTCCTGAAATTGTCCATTAAAGTAATTCTTGGTCTTCCTCTTCCTGTTCATCCTTCCCTACACTCATCCAGCATTACCTTTTTCCAATCAAGTGTCAGACAATATGTTCAAATATGCTGAGTTTTTTCTCCTTTTAACCGTCCCTATATCCTCACCGATTATTTTAAGGAAATCTTCATTTCTTAATTTGTTAATCCACGGTATCCTCATATTCCAGCCAAATGGCATAACTTGTAAATCTGAAGCTCAACTATTTCTGTCTTACTAAGTGTCAGGTCTCAGAGGTATTGTTATATTTCGAGCGATGTTGGCCCTTATTGAACTTCTATTGAAATTCAGACAATCCATCGGCACAATATGGTAGACCGTTGTATAAATATTTTACGTTTCACACATATAGCTTAGAAATTTGGTGGTGGTGTATTTTAAATCAAAATTTGTTACCCGAGAAAGTTCTGGTGTGTATTAGCTAGGTTTCCAATTTTGTATAATATTGACATTCTGGCCTCCTAATTGTTTCGCATGCCAAGGTACCAACAAAAGTTAATGAAGTCAAATATGGCTGCTATTGGAGCCCTTCCGCCTAGTCATAAAAACTTGGTATTAGATTAGAAGCAGGCGCTGAGAAATTGGCCCAAGTTTGGGAAACTCTTATTGGCCCGTGCGCCAAGTGGGAATTTGCAGCCATTAAAGATATTTAATGTTTATTTGATATTCCTCCTCCCCCTTTTTTAGAGGAAAAACTCAAATAACCTTATTTAGAATCAAACTTTAGTTTTGGTTATAGCTGTAGGGTAATAATGTGAAAGATTGATTTTAATATACATTTCGATGTTTATAAATGTAAATACATACATCATATTTTTATAATAAATTTATAAACTATATCCAGCTGTGTCCCTCGAATTCTGCTCCCGAGTAAGAGTTTTCCAAATCAATATTGTTTTAACATATTATTATTATCAGTATTGTGATAGATGATTCCACGAGACCATGTCAAATGCCTTTTTGTAGTCTCACAGACTGTGATGATGCAGTATTCATATGTCTTTTCGATTATATTTGCCGCATGTTGAAAATCTGTTCTCGAGTTAATAGTGTAATAGAGAGAGAGAGAATTTAATTTCGTCAATTTAACTTTTGAAGGAGGTGATTCTGCCTAAAGGAAAAATATAATCAGTAGAGAAAAAATTCTTCCTAATTTTTTTTTTATTTAAAAACTGTGAGCTTTCAGTAAAAATAATCCTTTTCCTCAGGCCAAAGAACGAGATCTGTTGACACGAGCTGAAACAGATAAAATAAAGATTCAAGCTAAAAATAATAATGATGGCGACTAGTAAGCTTTTACCGTAAGTGCATCACATGTCTCTACCTATGTTGAAAGCATTTCGTCTTTTGCACTTAAAAGTGTGCCAGAACCCAGTTTGTTTAATTGCACTCGCTAATGGTGGTAAACATTTGCAAGAGAATGGGGTCAATAAAATTTCGAAAAAATAGTTGAAATATTTCAGTTATTGAATCTCTCATTTTAACTTCATTTTCGAAATTTCACAAAGTTTTAGTTTATATTGTGCGCTTTTTGGCCTTATAAAAAATAAATTTTCACCGAAAGCTTACAGTTTTAAATAAAGAGTATTATAGGAATATATCAAATCTTCGATTCTTCATCATTTAGGTAATAGAATTAGTGTTGATATAAATGTTTCAAAATAGCAATCCCATCTCGTGAAACGCAGATTCCGGATAATTAAACTTAGCCCGCTATCATATTTCAACCATATATTTTGCCCTAGTTATTTTATTACCCGTCACTCCTACATTCTTAACTCTCCTCGTATACTACATCTTTTGCGAAACGTTTTGCTTTAAAACACATATATATATGTTATGAATATTTTTGTTGTTGTTAGATAAAGAGTTGATAAGACAAAGGATCGATAAGATAAAGGGTTGAGGTGCAGTCGTGATAAAAAAAGATAATTATTTACCGTCAAGTAGCTTTTATTTTCAATTACTTGAGGAAATATTACACATTAGTTAGTTTCACATTACAGTAATCCCTCGTTAAGACGAACTCAACGGGAGAACGAAATACCCTTTTCGTCTTAAAAGAATATATACCGAATTCGTATAAACCGAATTCGTATTAGACGAATTGAATTCGTGGTATCCGGGGGTTGTACTTATGTACTACTGATGAGTAAGAAAACTACATTTCTGAGGAATAACGAATAAATTTATTTGAAAACAATATTAATGAAAATATTTTATAATTTTAAGGAACAACAATTATGTATATGTATGTACATAAAGTATTTTATTTTAAAAGACAATATGTATAATATAATCACAATGTAAGGCAATAACATGAGAATATAAGTTTATTTTAAAACACAAATAAAAAAGAACAACAAAAGAAACAACTTACATAATATACTTGGTACATACAATGTTTATGTGTATGCAGCATATGCAGTATGCATAGAGTATCCTATATCTGGGTTTTCTCTGCAGGCTTCAGAAAGTCTGTTATAGGTTTTTGGTGGTATTTGATTGGGCACTGTTTCAGACACTCCCTTCTTATTTTATCCAGGTCATCTTCAAAATGAACATCAATATCCGCAGAGGTTTTGGACAGCTTCTGGAGGGTTTCGAGGGCCGCGGTTACTTCCCCTCTAGTAGGCATCATTATCTCTTCTTTCACCTCATCGTCTTCTGTTTCTTCTTCTTCTTTTCTTCTAATTCGGGTGAACCGCAAATTTCCAACCCTTCATCCAGGGCAACATACTCCAGGAAAGTCAAAGTCTCAGCTGGGTTTGTAGCTGAAAAGAGTTTGGTCCATTCTTCAGGCTCATCAAGCATTGTTTCTGATAGTGAAAACGAATCAGCTGTTTTTTCCACACCCAATGAGACACTTATTTCTTTAGCCTTTTCTTTGACAAGTGCGCCGGATACAGGAATATTATTTTGTCTACTTTTTTTTAAAAACCATTTTAAAAGCTCATCTTCCATGTCTTGATGGGATGCTTTTCGAAGTCGTTTTGAAGAGCTCGAAGACCCTGAGGCAACAGCCGCATCTATTTTTTCTTTGTTTTTTAGAATGGTTGATAATGTGGATTTCGCAATTTGAAAATTTTCGGCAATTTGCGACTTAGATAACACTCCACGTGCAACTTCGTCCAAAATTTTCCTTTTTAAGGCAAGATCAATGGCGCTTTTTTTTCGCGGTTTAGATGACATGTTTATGTAGGTTTTTTTATGGTTTTATGGTTTTTCTTCTGAGAGCTCGATTTACACAGATTATTATTCACAGAATATATTTTTATTATTTATATTATATTTAATATTTTTAAATATATGTTTTGTATAAAAATAAGAATAATATAATATTCTGTGAAATTCCGTGAAAGCGTGCGCTCCTTGGCTGCTGGCTGGCAGGGGTCACCATGGCTCCTACATTTATCAGTCGAGAAAAACAACAATTTTGGCACAATAGAGTCGAAATTTTCCACTGATTGAGTACATGGAACGACCCCAAGGGGATGGTTCCATAGAAAATGAGTCATCATAACAAACAAAGGACGAATGTTTACACAAAAGACAAAGAGAGCCAATACTTGATATCAACGGCGTTTTTGTTGTTTTAATAGTTTATTATTTTACTTATAACTCGCCTTTAAAAACATATTAGAATTCGTTTTAACCGATTGATTAGTTCTGCTGGGGGCTAAATTTAATTCGTATTTCGTCATAACCGAATATTTCGTCTTAACCGGCAAAATCTCTTTGGAAAGCATTGAAATTTAACAGGGGAAAAGAAACGGTTCGCGCAAACCGAGAGTTCGTATAATCCGAGGTCGTGATAACGAGGGATTACTGTATATAGAATTTATAAAGTTAATCCTATATTAGTGATTTAAAAGGATTGATTGGTTAACTACGCATATTTGCAACAAAACTATACAACAAAACTGAAAGTCTTTCAAAAAACGATGATAACAAAAAAAAAAATTATCAATGAATAAAATAAAATATATATTTTTTAAAATATAGAAATATTCGAGGTTTTAGATTATATAATATATATATATATATGTTTCAACATAGGTGTTTCTATAGAAAATTTTAAAATAAAGACAATGGTAATATAGAACGACGGTTAAGTCGTTTTACCGCAAACGTTTTTTTTTTTTACAGAACGAAAAATCGTAATTTTAATTATTTTAAGGAAGAATAACGACTATTCCTATCCTTAGGGATTATTTTTCCGTTCATCATTACTCTTCACAATTCATCCTTTCATACTTCATCCCTAAAGATAGGAATAGTCGTTATTCCTCCTTAAAAAAAATAAAATTACGATTTTTCGTTCTGTAAAAAGAAATATTTGCGATAAAACTTGTTAAATATTTGTCTATAATCATAGCCGAATCATATTGTATTACAATGGTAATATCCCTATTTATAAAATATAGTATAAATCACAAGATCGGGAGTCGTGTTTCTTTCATGAACGATACTTTTTTCACCGTTTTGTGATTTTTCTTCTGGAATTTGTATTTTCACAATAATTCGAAAGGCAAATTGCCTTCCTATATAGAAATGTTGAGACAATAAAATTTATATTAATCCAATTTAAGCAGTCATTATATTCTTAGAAAATAATAATATGGATTTCTCTATATTTAAAAATATGTTTTCGCGTTACCCATTCTCTAAAAAAAACATTAAAAATACCAATCCAAATTGATGTTTGAAATATACAATAATAATAAAATAATATCTATAAAAATTTAATATTTTATCACTCTTCACATGAATTTAAAGAATTTAATATATATATTGCATTCTTAGCAAAATATGCAAATATGAAATTATTGTTATAGAAAGGCGGAACATTTTTCATCATTAACAACTCGAACTGTATGAAAAGAACTAAAAACAATAAAATATGACTGTTTCTCTCATTTATTTTCCAAATGTTGAACAAATAAATGTTATAAATAATGAAAAATACATTTTCTTTTTCTATATGATCCCCAATAGGCGGAAAGCAATTTCTTAAATTACTGTGCGCGCGGGTTTGCGAACATTAGAACTATATTTTATTATTTATTTTCAATCCAGAAATTCTGCCAACTCCGAATCCCATTACACGCAGGATTGGAATCAATGGAATTGTGCTGGGTCCAGTGTATTTAATTGACTTAAACGGACAGCAATATAAAACTTATCAATCCAGTCCATCACAGCTTCCAACATGGAGTTTCTAATTAGTCAAATACTAGTTGGGGAAAGAAATTGACAGTTTTAATCCACTTACAAACCAATAACGTTTTATTTAATTATCTGTGCAATAAAATTAATTACATTACCCACATACTGAATTATCAGCCTCTACCCTAATCTTAAATAATATTTTTATTAGAAAATTTATTTTTCTTGGGAACACGGGATCTTTAAATAATGAGATAGCTTTTTAAGCTCTAAAACATAGTAATTCTATTATAATTGTATTAGTTTATATAATTTAATTATAACGTTATCACGTATAAGGAGGAATCTTTATAGAACAAGTTAACCCAACACACATTGTATATCGATGCAATAAAATTGAACTATTCTCTACACTGCTAAAATTTACAATGACGTAATAAGGAAATCAAGATTCTGTGTGTTTTGATTCCTTTAATATAAAGATTTAAATATCTAATTCATCATGATTTATATATTCGACTCTGAAAAAGATATTCATAAAGGTTCAAACAATTTTATACCATGGCGCAACAAAAAAGCAGTAGGTACAACCTATAGGTCGTTTGTTTAACATGTTCAGAAGCACTAAGAAACCATAATAGCTTCACTCATTTCAACGCTGAATGGCTGGTAAATGTCATGTGTGACAGTAGAGAACTAACAATAGAGCGAATAATCAGAAATACCATATATACTTACATCTATAGTGACTGAGACTTCCAATATCATTCCTAGTACACAAGGTACTGACCTTGCTGTCGTGGTGGATTAGCGACTGCGATCATTACAAGTGCACAACATGCCTACACATGTAGATTGACCCTTGCACTTACATGTTTACCAGAGCTCCCGTTTGGTTTTTTGTACTCCCTGGTGGGGTTGGTCATTTGCAAAAGCGAATTTATTGTAGTAGGAGATGGTGGTGTACTACATCCTCCTCCACAGGGCAGGGTTAGAAGCCGTGCACCTTGAGCTGCTCCGGCTTGGCAATGCCCATCTTGGTGAGGAACTGGCAGATGTTGTTGCGCTGGTCGCCCTGGAGTTGGATCACCTCGCCGTACTCCGGGTGTTCCACCAACGTGCCATTGCAGGCAAACTCCTTTTTGCAAGATTTCACAATCTTCTTCTTGTCGTAGCTGAGTCTTAATTTGCAATTAAGATTTTTTTTTTCTTTCGAGAAAAGTGTCAAATGAGGAATTCAATTCCTGGTCACAGCGGTCGAGAATAGACGGCTTATACCACTTTAACCCTGCCATTTTAATAGGTTTATTATAGTAGCTAATATTTACTATATTGTGTTATTAGCACGCAATATTTGAGGGTGATGAGTTCTAGTTAATTAATTATAGATGGGATTTTGCCGGTAGGATATCAATCAATAAAAATAAAAGTAACCTCCTCTGTCAAAACCGACACAATAACTAAGTGCCATCTATTGACCGTCTCTGTAAATGATCAGATTCGGGTCTGTGACAATAGATAGTACATAGATTTTGTGCCATGTGAATTAGAGTAATCACTATTCCTTTTATATGTCGATATTCTCCCGGCAAAATTTCTATCTATATTCCGTCCATAGAGCCACTTTGCCAACTGAACCACGTTTTGGTGAATTCTAAAGGTTTCGTGAATCCCAAGTGGATCTCGTGAAATTAAAATTCACTTTTGATTGACGAGTGCTATTATCCCGAAATCAGGATCTCTCATGGACGTTCTGAATTTACAAAATCTGCTAATATGGCTTTGTAAATCGACATGATTCTGCAATTTTGTTGGGGGGCCGATAGATGGCATCTAAATATTTGTGTATATTTTGACGGGACAATTAAATATTATATTTATAGGCAACTAGTTGAATATTTATAAAAAAAACGTTTCGAAGACGTTGATGACTTTTACCAAATTCGAAATAGTAGCACGTTAATACACGCGGCTGAGATATCTTAGGATGCCGAAAAACCCTAAACTTGTCTGAAATATCCATATAACACAGAAACTATTCTACTACAGCATTGAGGAAAGCGGGGGATGATTCAAGTTCACGAGGGGCCAGAGTAGGAATCCAATAATCTGTTTTCCAAATATAAATCCCATACCATCCTATATAACGATAAAATATAGTTAGGTTGATGCTTTATAAAAATGATGTTTAGGTTTACAAACTGTCGGGCATCCACTTCATCAGGTAAAATGATAAACATTTATCTCACTGCAAATATAATCAATTTGCATCTTCCCACATAGTTTACGTGTCAATTATTTCTCTTGATAAAGGTGATGCCCTGAAATCTTATATACCTCAGAATAATAAATTTAGGGTCGATATATGACCCACTTATCTTTTATTTTTTTCTATTGTTTTTTCATGTGTTAAGCGTCTTTACGCAAATTTGGCCATAAATACCCATTTCTTGATTTCTCAAGAAGCCATTGGGACCAAAAATATTTTTGGTCGCAGTGGTTACAGTCTACTCCACGCTGACGAGCGCCAACAGCGCGAAACGCGTTCGTGGATGACTTTTCTTGATATATCAAGAAATTGGGTTGGCCAAATATCACGGAGCAAGCTAAATAAACGTTTAGTTTATTTTTGCTCCACTAGATGGCGCTCTGCCATCTAAAAAGCACATGTGCTCGTGGTCAGGAGATGCCTTCTTTATTTTTAATATATATATATATATTGATAATGGTATAATTTCAGAAACACCAAATTGTTCCTGCGGAGAAACTGAACAAACTGCTCTTGACCTCATCTACGACTGTCCGAACTTTACAGAAGTGAGATATCGATTGTTCCCTGATTTAAATGATCTAGCTCTTCACCTCAGCCACTTTGTCTATATAAATTTTATAAACTCTGTAGAATAATACATGTAAATTTGTAAATATTTAATTCACGTTCTAATTTGTTGTTTTGTTTCCTCTGTATTTTTTAGGCTGTAATATTTCAATATTGCGCCTGGTTGATTAATAAATTGATATAAAAAAATTAATAATGGGATAATTCGAATAGTAAACGCTAAATAAATGTAAATATAATAAGTAAATTATATGTGATATTCACGTTATTAGTCACAATTCATTATTAAATAGTAATATTTATGGGTATTTGTATATATCGATAGACAAATATTCTATATATAAGGATATCCAATAAAATAGAGAGCTCAATGCAGAATATCTATAAATAATCAGCATATATGAAGGCTATACAATGATCCGGCATATATTTTCTTAATAAAAAAGTATGTATATATACAAATAATGATAAAATGTTTCCCGATAAGAGACAATTTGAGTTGAAAGAATACTCCCCCCCCCGTAAATAACCTCTCTCTACAAATCACTTTATATAAGCTCTTTGTAGAGCGTTTGGTGCCTTCCCATTCCTCACTCCCAATGGCCGTGCCACCAATCTTTCTCGGGTTTATGTTCCACATTGGTGTCTCTCCTCTTCTTCTTTCTCCGAAACTGAAAGAGATGGGAACTTATGGGCTCTATTTCCTTATATATGAGCATGGTCATATAATTGATAGCTTCTCACAGTAACTCATTATCAAAATTACGACTATTGATACAGATTTCCATATGTTTTTTTTTTGTTTAAAAAGCTTCAGTTCGCAGTGTCCTTCAATATTCCTCCAATACCTTCTTGCCAAATATATTTCTTAAATGACAAGTTACCTCTTATCTCGGTTATTTATTAAATCATTATTTCACCCTATAGAGGGCTTAGATGCTAGTAGATTTTGTAGTAAACATTTTACCGTCTTTATACTACAATGAATAGAACACAACATTAAAGCTATGAGAATCTTTATTGTTGATTAAACTGGAAAATCGCTGGGAGGGTTCACCAATGATGAGCCTGGCCCTCCCAATATTTTTCGCCGCAGTAAGGACTGTGGGAAGTTTGTTTTATTTGAAAATAAAATTTTGCACTTATTGGAATCACTACTTTTATGAGAAGTCATGACGTCAGCGGAAAGAGAATTAATGTGTTTGTTTATACTACTTTGAGCCAATTCTGTACCACAACCGACGACATGGAAATAAATATATATATATATATATATAGTAGAACCTCGCTATAGCCAACCTCATTAGAACGGAACCTTTGGTGTACTATAGACCCACATGGTTTAGTAATTTATTTCATTATAATTGAGGATTATTTCAGGTTCGTCATACGAGAATCTGGCTATATCCCCGGTTCGCCTTAGCGATAATTTTACTTTAACACTTCGATATTCCTTACGGAAAATAATGGAGATCTAAATACTTCTTATGTATTAGGAGATGATGCTCAAGAGTAAATATGTGCAAATAACCAATGTCTTTGTATATTTGTACAGTTTTAGCTGTCCATATATGAACTGTGCTGGCCTCAGTACGCGGTGATGAAGAACGATCAGGGCCATTTGTTGCTCATAGTGTAATAGGACTCACGATATTATTATTATCCCTAGTACACGTGATACAGGTCATGATAATAATGGTGAGTTGAATTTGGCTACTGCTTTTTACTGTAAGTGCACCACATGTCTACACATGTCAAAAGCAGTTCAACCCTTGCATTTACAAATGTGCCAGAGCCCTATTTTGAATACTTGCACTCGCTGGTGGGGTTGGACTTTTGCAAGAATTGGGATCCATTAGAGCATTTTTTTTAATCAGGAAAAGTTCCCAATGCGGGATTCGATCCCGGGTCGTAGCGGTCGAAAACCAACGGTTTAGAACATCCTTCCCCCAGTCCTCACAATTATGTGGGCCAGCCTCAATATATCATGAAGCTGTTGATCCTTAAAGTAAAACTTCAAGATTCTATTCGATAGTAAAGTTGTTTTAAAATTTCTTATTCACACGCATTAATCTCGAAATAGGAGTTTTCTATAATCGCCCCCAAAATATCATGGCTATAGAAATATGTTGGAACGTATATATAAGGAATAAAAATATTATATTTGTATATCTATTACTATAATATATATTTAATCATAGTATATCTACTTACATATTCACTTTATATTAATTAGAGAAATAAAACTTCTATTGTGATATATTTGATCTTGTATGTATCTCTTATATAATAAATTGACATCTTTATGATGTGCGTATATTTTTGACAGGGTGCTGGTGCATGTGATGGTATGCTATTGTATCTTTTGAGTATTAAAGCTTCTTTCTACCTCAACATAATATATCTGGTGCCATACGTTGGCGGGTAGTCGAAGACATCAGCGGAAGTGGGAGAAATCCAATTAACGGTGCAAATATTTAGCTAGTGAAAATACCACGCAAAGATAATTCGCATAGCTTGGAATGTTAGGCCGGCATCTATCTATTCGTAAGACCGAATAATACGTATGTAATCGTGAGATAGACAGAATTTACTGGAAGAAATCAAAATATTCTCTTCATTTCGTCTTGTGTAAATCCAAATAAATGTTCCGCATACGTTTCCACAATATTCAACTTATCCGGAAGAAACAAAGACATCACCTTGAGAGTTAGGTCTGGGGAAAAAATATTAAACAATTTAAAAGGTTTTCGGAGATAATATTATTTTTATTTTAAAAACCATCTCAAGCTTTTGGGCATCTCTTCCCTACCACAGGAAAACATATTTAATGAATCAAACACCGCTTGATGCGAAGTTTAGCACCAGGCGGTGTTTTATACATTGTACGAGTATATGTTCTCCTGTGGAAGGGAAGAGATGTCCAAAAGCTTAAGACGGTTTTTTAAATAAAAATAAACTCATCTCCGAAAACCTTTTTAATAGTTCAATTAATGTCCAGGAAATTTAAATCAATTCGAAAAATCATTATCCTATTTAAACTTCGGAATATTTAAATTCTTCCTAATTTACATATTCCGTTTGTTAAACCTACCTTTCCACACTCTCTATCTTGTTCGTTATATTCATTTAGGATAGTTAATTTTTAGAAATGTTGTAACAAATAAATTAACTGAAATGTGTTTTTTCCAATAATATCATTAACTATTATCTCTACACACCCTACTTCAATTATATATGTTATTGAATGAGAGGGCTCGGCTCATCAGTAGTGAACCTTCTCAGCGGTTTCGCCAATTTAATCTTTAGACCGCTCTAATATTGTACTGGATTGGTTTGGGATATATTTGGGATATTATAAATTTAATAGTTACTTTTTATTAGAACATTTTTGCATACGCTTTCAAACTTTATTGTTCTCAGGTACTCTCTGATATAAAAAAATCAATTATACCTAGTCCGACAATTAAATAATCAGACTGATACAGCTACGAAACAAATCCCAATAACCAAACAACCGATGTCACGTATAAAACCAACCTCCCCCTATAATCTGGCTACACTTTAATAATTTATGAAAGGCATGCCGGTAAATGACGCCATCTTAAATTCAATTAAGTAAAAAAGTGGCGTTGCGAAATGAACATTAAACAAAGAAAAATAGTTCAAATGGGATTTTGTACTGGGATAAGGTGCATAAATTATAAAAAAGGCATCTCCTTATCGTGCAACTGAAAGTTGCTATCGGAATAAATATCAACTATTCTGAACCAAGCCCTCTCATTCAATAACTTATATCATTGTAATAAGGTCTGTATAGATAATATATTTAATGATATTATTGAAAGTATACACATTTGGCCAATTCTGGAACAATTAAAAATCAACGAGAATAGTTGATATTTATTCCGATAGATGGCGTAAGTCATCATCAACTTTCAGTTGCACGATAAGGAGATGCCCTTTTCATAATTAAACAAAGAACCAATAAAAGTTCTGTTTTAAAATAGGAAAAGGCTCCACAGACACACTGTCTAATTGCTAAGGCACGTTTATGGAGGTAATTGTTATCTAGAGTACAAATATTCAGGTAGTTTTCACGTTTCAAAAGTGGCGAAGAAGAAATGACGATGAATAAAGACATGGCTTATTAATTTCTGAAAGTATAAAGAAACTAGTCACAAAGGTAAGAGAAAATATACAAGAGGCTGTTTGTTTGATATCAGAATGCCTGCAGAGGAATTAAATATTAATAGAGAGACAATTCGACAAATTTTAGTTGAAAACTTGGGAAATAAAAATATATTTTTTGAGTGTATGTGTGACCGATTTGTATCATATCTTCTGCCTGATGACCGATAATCATGAACGTGTTGAGTATCCCAAAGACATCCTTAAGACAACTAGTAGAAACAGAAAAATATTAATTGAATTTTGACAGGTGAAAAGACATGGTATTTTCTCTATGATTCTACTATTGGACATAGTGCTGGATGGAAGACACCATCATCGCTAAAAGGTAAAAAAACGTTTGTCTTCAAAAGTCAAAAGTAAAGAAAAGGCTGGAGTCTTTCTACGATAGCAAGGGAATTATCCACCTTGAATCGGTTACTTAAGAATCAACTGTTAATCCTATTTACTATTTGAAATACTTAAGAGTCTTATGACGATAATTCTTTCGAGCGAAATCTAAATATTCGAAACCTCGAAGTTGGTTACTTCTTCATGATAATGCTGCCTGTTCAAGAAATTTTAAACAATAAAAAGTGTGCGTACTCAATCCTCTACATTATTTCCCAGATTTGAGTCTCTGCAATTATTTACGTTCCTAAAACTTAAGATCCCAAAGAAAGAACCTGTGTTTGAAGATATTGACAAAATTCAAAGCTCTGTAAACATTGACTCTTTGGGCCATTCCATAAGAGTTGTTACAGGAATATTATGACTTTTTGTTGGAGAGTGCCATTGGATTGTTTATTTTTAAATTAATACCTCAATCTTATTATCCAATTGTCGGACTATATATATACACAAAAATGGAATAAAGTCCTACGTGTAACAATATTGTGTATCCCGAGATTTCTTCAATTTTATTTTGTATATAATCGATCATTTTAAAAATTAGACTACCTGTGTAAAGGTGAGGGTAAAATCCGAAAGTCGGTATAAATATTTTGTATTTAAAGAAACAATTTCCCCTAAAGTGGTAGCGATTGTTTATTGCTCCTCAGTCAATATATCTCTGAGAGACTATCACCTACTTTGAATTATCGATCAATGAAACTCTGACATGATATAGTCCTCAGTCTGAAGGAATCATTGTCATAATGTCCACCCCGAGATATGATAACAGACCAATTAGCATATTCTAGGGTCTATACCATTATTATGATTATTATTGAACACTTTCCTATCTTCACTACTACCATTACTCTACTACCACTAATAACTTAGGTAAATATAAAGGGGTAAATTGGAAGAATATAATCTAATAAAAAATAGAACGAGAATAAGCCATGTTTCTGATTTTCAGAAAGATGGCATACTTTTATATGTTCCTGAAATATGGGAACGTAACTTTTCTTTTTCCTGAAACATATGACGTATTATTAAGTAGACAAGCATATTTACTGCATGAATTTACAGCAGTATATTTAAGTCAAAATTTTGCCCTTTTATTTACACTTAGCCTTAAGATGAGAATACAAAAGACTGATAAACTAAGCAATGAAGTTGTCCTAATAATTATAAAGGAGGATATGGCCTGTGTTTATGTGATAGAATATATTTATTTTAAAATATTGATAGGTGCTTTGACAGATTTACGTGCATTAAAAATATAGGAGGAATTTAAAGTAATTTATTTCTGTAATCCAAAAGTGTTATCTAAATAATTATTGTGTGTTAATTATTAAACTAATTAATAGAATTAAGCTGAAGCATGACACCGCGTGCCCCGAAGTAAAAAAACGACATTTAAACTAATTAGTTCCAGTATGGAGTTACTTGATTGAGTTTTATAACACAATTAACGGAGTAATACAATTTATCTCGCTCCTCTGTCTATTGTAAATATAGAATATTGACCACACAATTTGATTGAGTAATTGACCCTAATGGAGGTCCTCGGACCTGTTTTAAAATATTAATTTCAAGGCAGAGAATTGTATGAATAAAATTTGCTTATTCTTGAAACTTCTGAGAATTGCTTTGCTGTAAACGGCTTGGTGAATATAGAAAGGACAATGTGTTATTTTGATCGACCTGAAATTCTCATTTATATGCCATAGAATTTGAATCATGTTCAAGTATGGCTTTTTTTCTATCTTATTTATTTAAAGGTGAATAGAAGTTTTCCTATCCACATAGCACACATACTCATCCTTCTCTTGTGCTGAATAATATAGTACATATTTTGATATATATATTGTAATGGCTAAACACACACACGCCAATATATCTTCAATATTTATATATATTTATGGTAATTTAAACCAACAACCTCATAATATAACAAGATTTTCATGTTGTATAATAGAAACACATCTGTAAATAATTATACGCATGATTGTCATGTGTCATTACATCATCATATGTACTGTACTTTGTACAAACTGAAAATATGAATTGAAACTGTGTAATGGATTAAGAGTTGAGATAAAGCAAGAGATTAAGATAGAAGTCCAACAACGTCTAAAAGATGTAGAAAATGTCAGGGCGTTGCCAGTGTACAATGTGTACTCTTCCGATCCACGCCCTTGTCGCATCCGCTAAAACCAAATACTTACTCTCGGCAAAGATATATAAGCCTCCAACACGGCTAGAAATAAACAGTCACTTCACCATCAGCGGAAGCCCTCGTCGGTTGTGTCCAAGGCCCACCTCATCGACCATGTAGACTAGTAAGATTCTTCTTAAATCTCCATCTTTCGCCCTTAGCGCGCTCGACTCCTATCTATTCACGGATCTTTCCTAGTACAACTGTGTCCTTTCGTTTTTTGTGTGGACCTTCCCAAGCTTTCCACTCTACCTCGACCACGACTGCCTGTACTCTGTGAGAACTTTTAAAGGTCTTCCAAGGTGCAGAAAGGTAATGGAAAACTCTCCACATCCTGACTATTCCTCTCGGTTAATACAGTATAGTGAGAGTCGACAGGATCTCACACACACCATAGTTTAAATCGACAGGCTACCTCATCACAGATCAAGTCGACAGGATTCCACAACGACAGGATTCTATATATATATATATATACACTGCAAGACAAAGAAGACAAGATATATTACAAAAAAAAAATTTTAGATAAACATGTTGAACAAGTATCAAATGATTAAATTTATAGACTTCTGAGAAGTGTGGTTCATGCCAGAGTAGCCACAATTGTTGAAGATCACCGCTTACACACGCCTCGGCATTGATTCAAAGAGACTTTGGATGTGTTCTTTGGGTACAGCAGGCCAGGCAGCTTCCACATGTTGCTAAAGTTTATCTGGTGTGGCAGCTGGGGATGTAATCTGGGTCAATCGTTGAGCAACCTTGGACCACATGTTTCTATCAGCGAAAGATTCTGAGAGCGAGCCAGCAATGGAAGCAATTCAATTTGGCGATTGACGAAGAACCTTTGGGAAATGCGTGCCACGTCTGTTCTCGCATTATCCTGTTGATATATGGCTGTGAGCAAGCCCTGAAGGCAAGGAAGGACAACTAGCTCCAACACCTCGGAGATGTAGCGTTGGCTGTTTAAAGTACCAGCAATGCGTATTAGAGGAGTGCGAGAGTGATATCCAATACCGCCCCATACCATAATACCCGGTGCAGGACCAGTGTGGCGATGCATAACGCAGCTGATCAGCATCCTCTCTCCACGGTGTTTCCAGACACAAATTCGACCATCGTGGTGTTGTAGACAGAAGCGTGACTCGTCAGTAAAGACAATTTCATTCCATTCTGCCGTCCACATCCTTCTTTCATCGCACCATTGGCGGCGGAGACATCTGTGGTTCTGCGTGAAGGGTAGACGAAGCAATGGACGACTTGCGGACAGACCACTCTGCTGTAAACGGCGTCGAATGGTACGTGCAAACCCTGGATGACGCGTTATAGACTGAATGTGCTGTGCCACGGTTCGTGATGTGACTGAGCGATCTGTCACTACCATGCGCACAATTTCCCTGTCAGCACGTAAAGTGGTGCACTGAGGTGGATGCGATCGAACACGTTGGTCCGTCGTAACTTCCTGCATCCAACGATCACATATCCACATCACAGTTATTTGGTTTCGTCCAACACGACTACCGATTTCCCTGAAAGATAATCTACAATCTCGGTAGGCCATTATCCTTCCTCTGTCGAACTCAGATATTTGATCAAATGATGATCGCTGTTTTTTACAAGGCAAATTGAGCATTTAAAAAAAAAACACAAGAAAAATACAATTGCCGAACTTAAAATCGTCGAAATCTCCAAGCCTTAAATACTGCTTTGATGAAGTGGGGTCACAGGCGCCCGTGATGTACGTCTGCGCTGAAATTCTAATCATTTGCATATCTCACCTCCGCTAATTCATGTTGTAAATTTCATGTTATATGCATGCTTCTTTCAGGGTTTTGCATTTACAGTGGCCAGGAGTTTATATGTTTGTGTTATGCCAAAAAAAAAAGGCACCTCTCTCTTTAAAAATGCATCAAAACAATGTAAAGGAGAAGTGCCACTTTTAGTACATGGACACCATCCATCATCCCGAAACCTTATACTATATTCAGATGCATCTTTAGGAGAAGCTCCTTCATTAATTATTTTAAAAGTATAATTTGTATTTTGTATATTTTTACTTCAACGCTTACTTTAGCTTAGTAGAACATGTGTTACATAGAGCCTTAATTGTATTTTATAGTGACCAAAAATTAACGATGATTTCTTTTTTTAATTTTTCGTCGAATCAATTTTCGTCCCAACCTGAGGTGATAATTAGAATATGAACTTCAAACATTCCACAATCTGGAGCTACCTACCAATATTTTAAATTAGAAAATAATCAAATTTACCTATATAATTACCTATTTTCTTGTTATAGTATATAATCTCATTATGATATTTTATAAATTATGGAATATTAAAAATAAACGTTCTCCCCTGATTTATAATATTATAAAATAAATAAAGCTTCCAGGGCTAAGTTTCTTCAAGTTTTCGGACTTATCAATCCTTCAACAGTATTATCACGTTAACATATTAATAATAAATACTATTTAAAATATGTATATAATAATGTGTATAAAAATAGTATTTATTATTAATTTGTTAACGTGATAATCCTGTTGAAGGACTGACAAGTCCGAAAGCTCGAATATAAAAGGTTGTAGAGGAAACTTAGCCCTGGAAGCTTTATTTATTTTATAATATAAAATATTATATGCATGCCATTTTGGATTTTACGCATTCTGAAATTCTTGAGATTCAGCTCTTATACAAATCAACCTGTTTACTGCATCTAGTGAAACAGGTTCGAGGTGGAATTTAAAAAAAAAAATACAATTGAGAATAGCTCAACGCTCTCTTTTATAAAATAGAAATGAAAGAAGAATTTATATTTTTGGCATAGATATATCCTCACAGCTTCATAAAATAGCAGTGAGAGCGAAGGATTCCAAATACGTAATATTAACATTATCACAAAGCATTTGGTATATAGGAAAAAGGTATTTAATCTAACGCAAGATCTCCATAATTTTATTCAAGAAAATATTTCGCTATTCCTTTATCGTTTTATGATTAATTAAAATATTTTTGGTTTCAATCCCTAGTGATATCAAAGTGTTATTAAAAAGGAACAATCAGATGAAAATGATAAAAATAAGTTATTATACGGAATATTCTGTGGAAATAGGCACGTATCGTCGAAATATATATTTGATATTTCTAAAGATTAATTAAAACAAAATATATTTATTTAATCATCAAGTGTGATCAATTTATAATCGAACGGCTGTGTTCCAAGCTGATGAATCTGATGCCATGGATTTATCGAGCCATGTGTTTGTCCATTGTGTCGTGGAGGATGACAATCCTTCCATTTATCAGCAGCTTATTAACGCCAAATCTCTCATTAGAAATTATTTATTACGTATTTGGGGCTAATGAGCTTTGTCGGACTGGAAACTTGGGAGAGTCCTTAATCCATCTTGGCGACCGACGGGAATATTTGTGGTTTAAAGTTTTGCCAAACGTTCACAGAATAGAAATGACTCTAGAAAACTTATTGAACACATTGATGATAATCGTTTCCAGAGTTTATGGATAGCGTTAATGGCGCAGGTGATAAGTTTTTTTATTCTACTCTCATTTTGTACAAAGAATAATCATCCAGTTGTTTTTAAATAACAGATCGTTGCGCGAAACCTTTTTATTGGTGGGTATGACAGAAACTTTCGATCAAGATGCTCTTCTACTGGCTGAAGTTATATAATCAGTAGAAAAACGTCGTGCTCCCGAAATCCTCCGTCTTACCCAACAATAAAAAAAGAAACGTTTTGCCTAACGACCTAGCTGCCATTATTTCAAGCTATCTTTAACCGAGGTATTCGAATCACACACATAACAGATGTAAAACCTGGGGTAAAAGTATTGCACTTCTTTTAAAGTTCTCCAGATGTTATGTCTATCTCGTGTGTGCATAACTAAGAAGTTCTTATGTTCAACAATATTTTATTTTTTAAAAATAAATATAAAATTCTATAAAATAAAGGTGTATTTTCAATTTTTAAATTATATCAAGTTTTGAGGAATTATTTATCAATTATTTCAGGTATTTCGGTTTTATCCAAATGCATAAAAGTCAAAAGTTTATATACTCTTATTCACAGCATGAGCCACTCGGTGAGGATTCTACAAGGCTTGTAGTATGACTGTGACTCCTACATTACAAGTTACACTACCTGTTACTTTTGAAGACAGCTATGCAGAATACGTCACACCAACTTATCAGGCCAAAGTGTGAAGTTCACATTAGCGGTAGGTAGAGAAGCATATGTTTTCTGGAATCTCTAATCCAAAAAGATAACATGGGTATAGCTTTTTAAAACTTTATTCGAAAGCGTCTTAAGTTTTCTTATCTTCAGCTCACATGTATATTGTGAGCTATCTACTTGTTTGTGGTGTACAAAAGTTAGGGAACGAATAATGAGTGGCAATTTTTGAAAAATCATGTATATATTGTTGCACCAGGTTGCGGCTTGGCAAACTCTTCAGACTTGATTCTCTCCTGTGCTGGGTCTTGCATCTTACCAGAGCGTGTTTCAACCATCCTACAAATTTATAAAAGGGAATAACGGGATAAGTCTTCTTTAAGTAGCCACCAGAATAATTTATTTATTTTCTCACATCAAAGAGAGCAGTGAAGTCACAGTGTACCTAAATACAAATGATGATAATCTAAAAATAATCTGTTTTAAATAAATATCATAGAATATAAAAATAAATAAATATATAATTTAAATTTCAAATATATTAAAAATAATATAATAAATACGCCATTAATCATGATGTAACACTTCCCCCTCTCCAGAGGTCGTCACGTCCTCGTGAGTTACCTCATCAATTCTCTCAAAATAGGGTTTGAGTCTTGAGACATGGACAATCAATGGGTCTTGGCCAGGATTATCTTTTGGCTCAATTAAGTAATTTACGTTAGACAGCTTCTTTAATATTCTATATGGGCCAAAATATTTTCTCAGTAGTTTCTCACACTTTCCTATTTTCCTAATTGGTGTCCAAACTGCTACTAATTCTCCTGGTTCGTAGCTTTTTTCCATGTGTTTCTTGTCATAGTTCTTTTTCATTCTTTCTTGAGTCTTTATTGTGTTGTTAATAACTAATTTTCTTGTTCTGTTTATTTTGTCTAAGTGATGTTTTATGTATTCATCATAATCATCTTTGTCAATGTCCACCGAGATATTCCTGTCGTCCAAAAGAGACGTGGGTTCTCTTCCAAACATCAGGAAAAAGGGAGAATATCCTGTGGTTTCCTGAATTGTAGTATTGTAAGCGTGAGTGATGAATGGGAGTATTTCGTCCCAATTTTTCTGATCAGTGTTCACATACATACTGAGCATATTGATCAATGTTCTATTTAACCGCTCTGTCAATCCATTAGTCTGGGGATGATAGCTCGTTGTGAAGCAATGTTTAATCTTGCACGTTTTCATCACCTCTTTCATTAAATTACTGGTAAATTGAGAGCCTCTGTCACTAATAAGATATTGTGGGGCTCCGTGCCGAAGAAAAATATCCTCTACTAGAAATTTAGAAACTTCTTTCACTGTTGCTTCCGAGACTGCTCTTGTTTCTGCATATCTAGTGTAGTAGTCCGTCAGCACGATTATCCATTTTTTCCTGTTTTTCGTAGATGGTAGTGGACCAACAAAGTCAATTCCAATTCTTTCGAAAGGAAAGTTGGCTGGGGGGATGGGCTGTAGTAGTCCAGAAGGTAATTGGTTTGAGCCTTTCCTACTTTGGCAAAGGTGACACGTCTTAACGAATTCTGAGACATCCTTTAGCATGGATGGCCAAAAGTATTTACTCTTTATTCGGTACATGGTTCTGGCGACGCCCAGATGGCCATTCGACATATGATTGTGATATTCTTTCATAATTTCTCTCTTTTTATTCTCTGGAACCACAAGCAACCACGCCCTGCCTTCAGGGTTCGGGTTTTTCTTAAAGAGGCATCCATCTTCTTCTTTAAAGTTTTGCGCAATTGATCGCCTGCTTCCATTAAGGTTTTTCTTAACACTTTCGATAAATTTATCCTCTTCGTCTGTTATTTGATTTAAAAATAGCCTTTCAAAATCCTCATCCCAATCAGTTTCTGGTAAGGGCCCCCTAGATAAGCCATCGGCGTCCAGATGCTTCTTTCCCGATTTATGTATTATATCGAAGTCATATTCTTGAATTTTCAATGCCCATCTTGCCAATCGACCTGTTGGATCCTTCAAGTTTTTGAGCCAGCATAAGGCGTGATGGTCTGTTACTATTTTAAAGTGTCTTCCATAAAGGTAGGGTCGTAATTTTGACATTGACCAGACAACAGCCAGACATTCTTTTTCAGTGGTTGAATAATTTTGCTCCGCTTTACTTAGGGTACGACTCAAATATGAGATCACCTTCTCTTCACCACCGATGTCTTGGACAAGTGTTGCACCTATGCCGATGTTGGACGCATCAGTATGAACATAAGTAGGTGCATTTGGATTGAAGTGACCTAAAATTGGTGGACTTAATAGTGCTGTTTTTAGGGTTTGAAACGCTTCCTCTTGTCTTTCTGTCCAGGTAAATGATACACTTTTTTTTATAAGGTTGGTCAAAGGGTCAGCAATTTTTGAAAAGTCTTTGATAAATTTTCTATAATATGAACACATTCCCAAAAAGGATTGTACTTCTTTGACCTTTTTGGGCCGAGGAAAATTTCTGACAGCTTTGATGTTATGTTCCGCGGGTTTTATACCATGTTTGCTCGTTATATAGCCGAGAATCTCCAATTCCTCAAAAGCAAATCGGCATTTTTTGTCGTTTAACCTTAAATTAGATTCACGAAAACATCTAAAAACAGCTTCAAGTCTTTTGAGGTGCGTTGGAAAATCCGGGCTATATATGATAACGTCATCCAGATAACACAAACAAATTTGCCATCTCAGATTTCCAAGCATATTCTCCATATTTCTCTCAAAGGTAGCAGGC
This sequence comes from Cordylochernes scorpioides, assembly GCA_030710605.1. Taxonomy (NCBI): domain Eukaryota; kingdom Metazoa; phylum Arthropoda; class Arachnida; order Pseudoscorpiones; family Chernetidae; genus Cordylochernes; species Cordylochernes scorpioides. The sequence continues at coordinate 189,734,715 of CP092863.1, read as the reverse complement.
GCGTTACAAAGTCCAAAAGGCATCACGTTGAATTCATATAATCCATGCGCTGTAGTGAAAGCTGTTTTCTCTTTGTCTCTTTCTTCGACTTCAACTTGCCAATATCCAGATCTGAGGTCTATTGCTGAGAAGTGTGTAGATCCTTGGAGAGTATCCATAACTTCGTCTATTCTAGGGATCGGATAGACATCTTTTACTGTCACATTATTCAGTTTTCTGTAGTCCACACAAAATCTGTATTTACCATCTCGCTTCTTGACCAATATTACTGGAAAAGACCAGGGGCTAGAAGATGGCCTAATTATGCCTTCTGTAAGCATCTCGTCAATTTGCTCTTTTATAATATCTCGTTCTTTAGCACTTACCCGGTAAGGCTTGTGTTTAATTGGTTTCGCGTCTTCTGTGTCTATCCGATGTTTTGCCAAATTGGTTCTCCCTAATCTCGATGAAAAAAGATCTTCATACCTTTCTAAAACTTGTTTTAACTCCTTCTGTTCCTTTGGTGAAAGATTTTCGTTTATTTGGAATCTAGGTTCTTCGTTCTTTTCTACCTCTCTTTCTCGACTCACATTTATTTTCGCTGGACTACTTCCAAAAGCCAATGTTTGGTTTTTCATTATTTTTAACGGTCGAGGATACGGATTAGTTATCCAGATGTGTGTTTCCCTATTTATAACATTGATCAAGCTTCTTGCTAGACGAAGTCCATTTGTTTGAAACATTTTGCTGCTCTCCTCGATAATATATTCTCCATCCTCTGTTTCTACCAATGCCTTGATCAATTTCATGGAACATTCCGGTACAATGGAATCCTTGGCACTCTTTATTTTCAACATTTCAAAATTGATTTCGTCATGATTATTCGTCAAATCATATTTTATAGTTTCTTGCTTACAATCTATTTTTGCGTTCATTTTCTTAAGGAAATCTCTCCCAAGAATTAATGTCCGTAAATGCGTTTTCAATATCACAAAGTTGTGTGATAATGTTTCGTCGTCAATTTTTATATTTAAAAATATACTTCCTACCATGTCCAATTTTTTTCCATCGGGTCCTGCACAAATTTTTGCGAGTTTACTTATACCATGGCCTGTATCGAGGGCCGTTCTGAGGTCGACCACTGAGAGGTCAGCACCTGTATCAACCAAAGCTTCAAGAGTCCCTATCTTGTCCACATTAATTTTTAATTTGTATTTAGGGTCCAACTTCTTGATTCCGTTTATGGTCGACTTGCTTTGATTGACAGATTCAGGCGCGACGCTTAGTTTAAATCTTCCAACACGGAATATCTATTCCGGGTAGGAATATTTGTCTGTGTGCTATGACATACATCAGCATAAAGCCGAGGTCCTGATTTCTCTGATATTTCATTCATTTGGCATTTTTCTTCGACCTTCTCTTGGGTATCTGCTGGATCCTCTTCTAGGATTCTTATAAACTTGACCCTACAATAACGAGCCACGTGCCCTGGCTTGTTACACTTGAAGCAGATTGGTCTTCCATCTTCCGTCCTATTTTTGCTCACTTCTTGACTTTTATTGTAGGTGTTTCTCTGGAGGTTTGGTTTCGGCACAAAGTTAGGATTATAAGGACGTCTAGGGGTAGAGGGCTGGGGAAAGTTGTTTCGATACTGTCTGGGGGTAGGAGGGGAGTCGTTCTTGTAATTATTGAAAACAGGGGCTTGGGGCCTGGAAGTGGTCTGGTAGTTTCGTGCGGCAGTCGGCGGCACGTACCTCGATTGTTGTTGGGGTCTAGAATAGCGTGGACCGTTATATAGGTTTCTGGATTTCTCCACACGTTCCCGATACTTATTTTCAAAAGAATCCATTTTCTTGCACACGACAAGAAGGTCATCGGTCGTTTTAGGAGGGTTCAGGTAGAGCGCGAATGAGTACTCTTTTTTCAGTCCTCCAATAACATGTTCAATTTTTGTTTCTTCTTCCATTGCGGGGTCAACCTTGTTGCACAACACTAGAATGTCTTCCGCGAACCTGATTGCTGGTTCATTCCAGTGTTGCATTCTGTTGAGCTTCATTCTAAGTTCTTCTTTATTCGCGTCCAAAGAAAAATCCTGAATGAGGCGGATTTTAATATTTTCCCAGCTCGTGAAACTAGCTTTGTGTAAATTCAACCAGGTTTTAGCGCTTCCCGTCATGTTCATGGCGGCATAACGAGAGATAATGTAGTCTGCCCAATGGTACAAGAAGCCAATTTCTTCAAGAGATTCAATCCATGGGCGAGGGTCTTCCGTTCCATCATACTTGGGGATGTCGATGTTGGGATTCAGAACAACTGGGTCGGAACTAGCATCTCTACCAATTGTTGCACCAGGTTGCGGCTTGGCAAACTCTTCAGACTTGATTCTCTCCTGTGCTGGGTCTTGCATCTTACCAGAGCGTGTTTCAACCATCCTACAAATTTATAAAAGGGAATAACGGGATAAGTCTTCTTTAAGTAGCCACCAGAATAATTTATTTATTTTCTCACATCAAAGAGAGCAGTGAAGTCACAGTGTACCTAAATACAAATGATGATAATCTAAAAATAATCTGTTTTAAATAAATATCATAGAATATAAAAATAAATAAATATATAATTTAAATTTCAAATATATTAAAAATAATATAATAAATACGCCATTAATCATGATGTAACAATATATGTTATGTACAATTTTGAGATTAAGATTTATTTTTTACTAGCGGATGTACCCGGCTTCGCCCGAGGTTTTACCCGAGTAAAGGTTTGTCTAACGAACATTTGTTAAAACAATTCTCTATAAACTTATTTAAAAAAAGATATTTTTTGATAATTTGAAACTCGTAAATTTGAATCTCTCGATAAAGTGAACATTTTTTCCCGGTCCTTGTGTGCCGTGTCATCCTAAATTTTGTCTTTCATAATTTTCTACATTACAAAATCATCGTTTTATCTAGTGAACATATTTTCCCGGTCCCTTGAAAAATACTCGATAAGTTGAATAAAATCATGGTCGTGAATCTCTCGATAAAGTGATTATTTTTTCCCGGTCCCTGTGTGCCGTGTCATCCTGAATTTTGTCTTTCCTAATTTTCTACATTACAAAATCATCGTTTTATCTAGTGAACATATTTTCCCGGTCCCTTGAAAAATACTCGATAAGTTGAATAAAATCATGGTCGTTTATGGAAGATGGACGTAGTTCCCGGAGGTCACCCGCGAGGCTTTTTTCTTGTCTTCCTTTCACAGCTGTGTCACCAACTCTGCCCCCGCGCGCCAGGACCTCTTGATCCCTCTGATTGGTCGGCACAGGTGTGTAACAAACTCTGCCCCCGCGCGCCAGGACCTCTTGATCCCTCTGATTGGTCGGTGGGAACTTTGGCCGGCGGCCGGACTACATTTTCTCGGTGGGGGGCAGACCTAACCCTATCTCCGTCGCAAGGTGGCGCTGCTTGCGAGTTAAAGCTACAAATCTGCAAATAACTCTAAGGATATTTAAGATATTCAAGAAATTATTTTTCGTAAACCTTTCCGGGGATACACCTAATAATATCCCAAAATTTCACGGCGATTGGATGTAAGGTTTACACACACACACACACACACAGACAGACAGACATTCAATTTTATATATATAGATTTGTTATAATAAAGGTTCTGAGATGCAAGTTATTGAGCTGATTTCGGAATACAATAGTATTTAGACAATGGTTTTCTAGTGATACGTTTAAAATAAAATAAAACAGTTTTAAATACAATTTGATTTAATTGTGCTGATAAAAATATATAAAACTTAATTTGAGAAAAGTAATACATAACCTTTAAGGTGTGAATAATAAAGAAAATAAAAGATTACTTATTTAAAATCTACAAAAATAGAGAGATTTTAACCAGCCAAAGTTAAACAACAACAAGATAAGCCGCGAGACATCTGGCGGTCGATTCAAAAGAGTAGTTTGTTCTAGAAAATATATTTTAAATTATATAAAAAAGTATTAATATATACATACTAGCCGAATGACCCGGGAAACGCCCGGGTTTTACCCGATTAAATGCTTTTATTCAAATACTATTCGTTACAATTATAAATTGGCGCCGTGGATGTCATTCTTGTATAATATATAAATGAGTTTTAAAAATTGTAAAAAAAAAAATGCATCGGCCGGGAATCGAACCCGGGCCGCCCGCGTGGCAGGCGAAGCATTCTACCACTGAACCACCGATGGTTATGAGAAATGGCCATATTTGAGTATTTATTCCATTCACAAAGCAAACGGTGGCAGAATTGATTAAGAATTGTTGCTTGATTATGACGCTAATAACTGTATATTTTTGTAGAATATTTGCATTTATTTATCACTTATTGAGATAGTGAAAAATTGAGAAGTAAAAATAATTCGTTTTTTTAATTCTTTGTATGTTTTTACAAAGGTTTGCGCAATGGATTAATTCAAATCAAAATATGGAGATTAATATAATATATATTGGAACATTTTTATTTATCGCTTTTTAATTCACAAAATATACAGCTTCTATTTGAGTCATACATCCTATATAGTATTTGGATTAAGCTCCTCGGGTTAAGCAGAACAAAAGCAAAAAAAGTGAAAAGGAGAAGAGAGAAAGGACATATTCAGCGAAATTTCTATCTTGCAAGCAGACCCATGGTAAAACTTCTATTTCCTATCCACTTAGTTAAAATAGCATATAGTGAGAATTATCAACTTACGATTCTCTCTCTGAAAAAAAATAGGATTTCTCTATCTATGAGAGAGTGCTGTAAAAATGATCATATATATATATATATTAACTACCCGTTTCATGATTTTTCAGGATGCCTTAATGACCAATTTTTTGGTCGTTGAGGTACAGCTTGCACCACGCTGATGAGGGCCAACAGCTCGAAACGCGTCCGTGGTTAGCTTTTCTTGATTAATCAAGAATGGGTATTTGGCCAATTCTGGAATAATTAAAAATCAAATAGAATAGTTGATATTTATTCCGATAGATGGCGCCAGCCATCAGCAACTTTCAGTTGCACGATAAGGAGATGCCTTTTTCTTAATATATATATATAGGAAATAAGCATTTGAGCAAGAATTTTTATTTTACAAACAAAACAAACGTCTACTGTCCTTACTGCGATTAAAATATATTGGTAGGGCTTGGCTCATCAGTGGTGAACCTTCTCAGCGGTTTCGCCAATTTAATCTACCAGACCACTTCTTTGATCTATAATACTGTATTGGACGATTCTGCTTATTGATACAAACCAATAACACGCCATCTATATATAACGAATGAAGACATTAAGACGCGAATGTTTCTTTTCACAAATAAACCAAACTTCTACTGTTCTTACTGCGATTATAAAATATATTGGGAGGGCTTGGCTCATCAGTGGTGAACTCTTATGCAGCAATGAAGGGTGGAATCTAAGGAATGGTATTCAAGCAAACTATGGATATAAGCTTTTAGGACAGAAGAATTACATACAAATATTTTCATCGAGCAATGCTCTTCCGAAAACAAAAAGGACAAGGCCAGTTAGGTACGTATTAACATAAATATATATTCAATATACATCATTTTGTTCCTCCCAAACGGTGTAGATCAGTAGGCATGTAATATTTCCTTCTAACATTCAGAGAAATGACCAGCCTAACGACCCGCGTGACGCCGCAAATCTCCCTCCAAGGGCCTTATAATAGACATCGATTTCCCTCCGCACGACTGTAAATTGTGGTCTCTAGGCCGACACATCTGCGAATGATTGTTCCCACTGAGAGGATGGTAGTTGACATGACGATTGTTTAGATTACATTTTACCCTGTTTGAAACCAACACATTCTGTGAATAATGTGGATTTATCTTTATTATTCGAGAGCTATTCTTTTTTGTTCAATTGAAAAAAAATCTACAACTTCCAAACGAAAGTTGAAAATAGGTTGGAAGGGCTTTGCTCTTCAGTAGTGTATCCTCCCAGCGAGTTTGGCAATTTAATAAACCAGATCACCATAACTATTATATAGTTTGTTTTGCCCTTATAATCTGTCTTTTGCTTCTTAAATAGGAAAACTGGTGTTTAGAACAATTAATGATCAAGCTATTAATCAAATCAAGTGCTGATCCAAAGTTCATCGATGGATCTAAAATAAAGCGACGTTAGAGTGAAGAAGAAACGAGAAAGAAGAGGAGGACTTAGTTCTAGCGACAGAAGCCAGGATACATTTGCTGAAAGTTCAGCGTAAGAGTGTAGCATCACACTAAGCTGGGAGTATATAAAACGGCAGATTATTGGCAGATAAAAACAGTTATAGTTGACGCAGAAATACTCACTTTAAAGTAGTTTACATTTCTTAATGCTCTATATCGTCTTCAACTATAATGCTCTTTTTTATTACAAAACACTTGTAAATATATTTAACACATGTTAATAACTAGCATTATTAGGAAACACCACCACATTTAACTTGGTTTATTCTGGTTTAAGCGCTAAACCACAATAAGTATCAAGTTATCAACGCATATAAAGGTTTGGATAAAAGCACCCATGACTACATACTTACAACCAACTTATTATTTGAAAGGAATGTTTTCATTGAATAAAAAAGGAGTTCCTCTAACCAGAAGGGACTCCTCAGTTAATCCAATTAAGAAACGGTGGAATAGTTTACTCGCCCCAGCGGGATTCTCTTCCCGCAACTTTTTTTAAGTCCCAATAGAATTACTGAAGCACGAAGCTTGAAAACACTCTTTTTGTTTGTAAATAAATAAAATAAAATGAATAAACATTGTATTAATATTATAACTTTCTCACGGTTTATATTCATTTATTTCCTAATGCTTTAATGATATATATTGTTAAACAATACCACAGGTTTCTGAAGATGAGTTTTATTTTTCATTTTATTAACGATGTATCAAGCTTTGGGACATCTCTGCCCCAGGAGAACAGACATGTCCAAAATCTTGAGGCATCGTTAATAAAATGTAAAGAAACTCATCTTCAGAAACCTGTGATATTGTTTAATCTATGTCTAGGAGATTTAAATCAATGGATAAGTGAATTGTCTTAGACCATATGACTACATGTCGGAGAAATCTACAATGCTGAAAGAGCCTCCCAGAATGTCTATAAATGGATATAATATTTCTATGTTTAGTATGGACGTTTGTATGTATATAGGTTTATTGCTTAGGCTCTTTTTTTTTGTTAGCCTGGTTTTATTTTTATTTTAAAATTGAGAAGCACTTCATATTAAACTTTAATTACATTTTCTAATTCAATAAATGATAAAGATCGAATGATATTGTACTAGAATATACATACATCGTCAAGTAAATATAAAATCTATAAAAAATACGCTATTACTAGATGGTAAAAAAATGCATTGTTTCAATGCATATTCAAGGTAGAGATGCCTCTTTTCGTACCTGAACCACATTCCAGAATATAATGTTTCAGAACGTTCAAGAATAATGTAGAAAAATCGGAGAACAACTGATTGACCAATCTGAAGCGACTGCGCAAGGCTTAGTGCTGGCGGGTTTCTGATTGGCTAACCAACCTTGACCATTCTGGAAAGATCTACTTCGTGATATATAGGGATGAGGAGCTCATGCCGGGGAGAAGAGAAGAAGAACGAAGATACGTGATGTATTCCAAGCAAACGCGAGCTGCTGTCTCAAGAGGTCGGGCTGCTGCTTACCGCCGACGCCGGTGTACTTCGTGGAAGATTCTAGAAGGTTCTACCAACTTCTGTCTCCTGTTCTGCTCCTGTTTTCCTTCACTGTGCTGCAGTTGGTGAGTTTGTAACTGCTGTTTTCTTTGTTGTTGTTCCTTATTTTGCATTCTTCTGTTATTATTTTATCGATTAGGCTTGAATAGAGTCCTAAAGATCCTTTGTACCCACGGAAGTGATTCATAGTCAATCAACAACGCAACAGTATATTAAATCAGAATAGCGAGAAAGGCTAGCAAAAGGTTTCGTCAGTAAAACATATCACTGGCAAGTAACATAAAAGCCTATCAAGATACCCGTGGAAGACCTTGGCTCAAAAACTCTTAAATGAGATGTTTTAATAAATAAATTGGTTTTGTTATCTATCTATTTTGATTAAATGTATTAGAATTGTATTCGTCTACCAAAGAAGGCGTCCCTTCCTTAAAAATTAATTAAAACAATGTATTACGTTAATCAATCTAGTATATAACTTAATGCTGGTGAATATTTCACAATACCAGTTCTGGGAAATTCATACAAAACTAACCTTATACCACGGTTCCGGTATTTGGCCTTCATCAGTACAGGGGCGGCTTCGATCTCACATCTTACTAAAGGAGTTATGAAATCGGTCGGCTTTTCCAAAAAGGCGTTTAATGGTTAAGTGGCAGCCTCGATTTTCACGCCTGAATGCAGGAGAATGGCATCCATGCGACAAAATAGGTTCCTCTCCCTTCCTTTAAAATATATTAAAGCAATAGTCTACTGGTTGGCTTTTGTCTGAATATTCCAAAGATGGTGTGGTGGTATATTCTAGAACCTTATGATCGTTACTAGGGTGACACACAAAAATGCATTGCTTCTATGCATTTTAATGGGAGAGGTTCCTCTTTTTGATACAAAACTATATGTTTCTCGACCACATTTCCTAAGACATGTAATAAATTAACTATAATCAAATTTTTTTTGTGCCCCATGAGTCAATAAGAAAATTGGCACTCGACTGCGCTTATTTGGACTGAGAGGTAGAGAATAAACATTAGTAATTCCAGAATGCCCTTCACTCACAGGACTGTGGTGTGTACATTCTAGCCTATTTGTAGATTAATTGAAATACTGGCAACCCACTCTAAGTCTGGAAAAGGTTTAAGATTCAATACACACACACACACACACTAATCTTTCCCTGAGGTAGGGTTATGCAAATGATATACGTTTTGGAAAGAAAATGATGCTACCTCTAAATAAAAATCTATTGAAATAGGCTGAAAGACAATATTTTTAGAAAATGTATCGATAAACTAATTTTAAAAAAACTTTTGTTTATTTATTTGTATTATACACATTAAGCTAACCTGTGTAAGTCATTTGTTGATCTCAAAGTATAGAAACTTGAAGTACATGGGCGACATTTAAAATGGAAAGCCAAGAAAGAGTGGCCAGATAATTATGTAAATTTCATGGTAGACGTGCCTGACCGATTTATGCAAATGATGTGAAATGTGCAGCTCTCGTGCCTAAGTGGGGTAAGATATAAGGGAAGGAACTTGAAGAAAGGACAATATTCGTGCCGTTAGTAGAAATTAATTCCTGTTTCAAAAGACACGTGTAATATCAGATAATGCCAGACCTCAGCACGCGTAAATCGGCGTATCCTTCGACAAGCAATGGTGGCCCCACATTCCACTTTTACCTCCATTCTGAAAATGTGCAAGACACCTATCATTCCATTCCTGAACCATTTCCCGTCAATAGGTTGCTAATGGCTTACATTCATGTTGTCCGGTAAGAAGACTGCTACTGACCCCACTGAATAGACGCCAACGTTTGGAATAGTGCCGAGCTAGATCGACGTGGATGACGGAATGAAAAGGGTCGTGTTCTCAGATGATTCACGCTTCTGTTTTCCAGTGATAGTCGCCGTGGACGCGTGTGGCGTAGACGTGTAGAAAGTTCCAATCGGACAGCATTTTTGAAACGTCCGACAACGCGGAATCATGGTTTGGGGGCAATCGCATATGATACCAGGCCACCTTTAGTTCGTATTCAGGGCACTATGACGGGCCAACGATATGTTGATGATGTGCTGCAATCGGTGAAACTCCCCTACCTTCAGGGGGTACCCAATGCCCTTTATCAGTAGAATAACGCCCGACCGCACACTTCTCGCATTAGCCAACAAGCACTGTAAGATATACACATGCTTCCCTAGCCACCATACTCTACTGACATCTCACTAATTGAGCACGTCTGGGACATTATTGGACACTGTTTGAATGCCTTGCCTCAGCCCCGTTCAGAAGACGAACTGGGGCAAATGGTTGAAAGGGAATGGAGAGCCATCCCTCAGGACGCCATCCGTAGTCTGATTCACTCTCTACCTAGACGTGTTGCTGCGTGCATCGCCGTCCGCCCTGGTCCTACTTGCTTCTGAGCCGACGCCGTTCTCACTCTGTATTATTACTATCATTTTGAAATAAAGATCGCTTATTGTTCGTTCTTGTCTCTCTCTGTTTGCCAAATTCCGTCAGTTTTTGGCTCCTTTTTCTTGGTGTTCCATTTTCAATGTCACGCAGTATATATTAAATATAGGCGTTTACCTGGCCAATTCAGATGAGCTTTTTAACTCTATCGTAGAACATCCTTCTGAGAGGTTATATGTACATTATATTATCAACACTTTTTGGACATTTCAATTATTTAAATTGCATACTTTTAAGGTATTAATTTGAATTAGTCGTATATGTTATTAATTTTTCTATGATTACAATCGTTTTACTACTGAAAAGAAAATATTTAACATTTATACACCAAATAATATTTGTTAAACATTTATCGTTGAAAATCAGAGAGAACAAGAGCGCGAATGGGGTTACTCGGCTAATTTTTATATATAAAGATAAAATAATTTTCTCTATATGATGTTATTTTTAAAATACCTCTATGAATTTTTAAGAATGGTGATCCAGACGACCCCTCTAATTATCGAGGCATTGCGCTCTTAAGCAATATAGCAAAATTATTTACATCAATACTCAAATCTCGTCTAGGCAGTTGGATCGAAAGGAGAAATATAGTTCCTGAGAATCAGGCGGGATTCAGGGCTGCCCACTCTTGTCAAGACCATATATTCACTCTATTATCCCTGATTCAAATGACTCTAAGCCGAAAGAGAAGAAAATGCTACATGTTCTTCGTGGATTTGAAAAAAGCCTTCGACACAGTGCCCCACTCATTATTATGGAGAAAACTGGTAGATGCAGGTCTTAACCACCGTTTTGTTAACTTAATTAAAGATTATTACACAAATATGACAGCGGTAGTGCGATGGAATAATTCATTCACTGCGCCAATAAAGGTGCGTTCGGGAGTTTTACAAGGGGAGCCGATGTCACCTTATTTATTTATACTTTTTTTAAATGATTTAATCGGTCTCTACAATAATTCAGATTTACCGGGAATATACCTCCCAAATTACGGATATGTTCATATTCTACTATACGCAGATGATATTGTCTTGATTGGAGAATCCAAAAATAACCTTCAAATAAAAATCAATATGCTAAGAAAATATTTTGAAACAAATTTATTAACCCTGAATGAAAATGAGTCAAAAATTGTAGTTTTCAGAAACGGCGGTCGATTAGCACAAAATGACAAATGGTTTTGGGGTGAGAGGCAACTGTCTGTTACTACGAAATATCTATACTTGGGATATCCGCTTACAAGTGGAAATTCACTAAACAAGGTAGCGTCACACTACAAGGGCAAAGCCCTGGCAGCAATTGGCGCTGTGTGGCAAGTTCTGACAAAATCCAAGATGAACTCTCTAAATGCGGCAATGAGATTACTTGATTCGACGGTCTTACCTCACATGCTATACGCCGCACCCTGCTGGGCACTCAACCAAGTAAAGGTAGTTGATCAGGTTCAGAATATTTTCTTAAGACGCTACCTAAATTTACCAAAGTATACTCCGGGCTTTATGCTAAGAATGGAGTGTGGACGAGTATCACAGGAAGTTATCATAATTAAACAGGTCCTGAGATTTTGGGTGAGGATTATGAAAATGGAAGAGAGTAGGTTGCCCCGGGCATGTTTGTCACACCTCTGGACATTACACAGCAATCAAAGGGCTGGTTTAACCTTTGTCGAAAACCTGTCAACCATTTTAGACTCAAACGGTTTTTCGTTCCTGAAGGGTTGTCCGGATTACGCTGCAATAATGACTGAAATCCCTGGTATTATTCGAATAGCAACCGAACAAAGCATCCAAAACGACATGGCGAAAATCCTTAATACTTCACATTACAGTCACTTCAAATACCTAAAAAATTCAATAACAGCAGAACGATATTTATTCACAACTATTCCTCTAGCAATTAAAAGATTTTTTTCACAACTGAGACTCCTTTGGACGATCTTCCCAGAAAATCGTTCAAATCGCTGGAAAACTGATTTGACTCTAACTTGCGATCTGTGTAAAAACAGAATCCAAGACGAAATTATGCATATAATATTTGGATGCTCTTGCTTAGAGAAACAGAGGAAAGAAATTTTGGGTGACTTACCCTGGTCTCAACCTGACTGCCAACAAATTTGCAGCTGGATGAACACACTGATGGTTGATCAGGGTCTCTCCCTCGGTTTATATAAATTCTACAAGGCCGCAGTCAATGTCCGTTGGAGAACAATGGATGCGCCGAATGTCGTGGTTTGCTTGGAGGAAGAAAACGAAGATTGAATGCGGCTGATTCAACACTAGCCCTCTCAATGATATCCTAGCCTTGACATATTTTAAACATTGGTACTTTAATTTAAATATTTAATCATGTATGGTTCCTTTTGCTCTGTATGTTTATTTTTTTTTTTTGTATATATGGTTATATTTATTTTTGTTTGTTTTTTTTCTTTCTTCTCGCTTTTCTTTTTCCTTATTACTTCCTGTATTCTAGTTTTTACTTTCGAAATATCTTCCTTTGCTAAATCCTGTAGAGGGGAATCATGTATAGGGCTGGATGCCCCAATAAAAAGGCTTGTGTGTGTGTGTGTGTGAATTTAAAATGAAAACCAGCGTCTTTTAATTTTAAATTGGATATTCGAAGATAGAAAATATCCAATTGTGCGCGCGCGCTTTGTGTGTGTGTGTGTGTTGTGTGTGTGTGTGTGTGGGTTATTAACAAAGGCTTTTGTAAAATCTCTGTAGATCCTTGTTATAACCACATTTCATCACATTATAATTGGGATTATAGATTCAACATAAGGTAACAACACCACATACAAATTTTGGTAACAGCGCACCAAAATTATTAATTTGGATGTTATCTTATTATCTACCAATAGTTAAAACTCTCAAAATTGTAAAATTTCAATTCTCAATTGTTTTAACCATTGGTGCAACACAAAATCTTGGTACCAATTAATAAGGTTTGAATGTATATACCATTGGTATCACAGGGCAAAATAATGGGTTGATTTTTAATTTGTAAAATGAAATATTGAAAAGTTTTCAAGCCTTTATTACAAGTAAAAATGGCCAAATTATTTCAAATTAAGAATTTATTTTAGATTATTGTTATTAGTTCATCAAGTCAAGACTGACTATATGGAGAAATATTATCCAATTTGTCTCTTAGTGGCATCAATCGCTGCTAATCTAGTGACCTCTTTCTTGGCCACTTCTAGCCAGCTCTTCCTTCAATTTTTCTCAATATCCGAATCTCTTGATAAGGCACAATTTGTATTATAGATTATAAACACAAGGTAATAAGACCAAATCCAAATAATCATAAATTCGCTGACATAATTTTATGTTAGCCAAATTTTTAATATCCTTTTACTTTTCTAATAAAGCACAATTTTATTCTTTTGTCTGATGATGGTGACAATGCTGTTGCCGGAACGTCACACACTAATAAATTATTTGGATTAGGTCTTATTTTTTCTTCACTTTTCTGTAACATGTATTGCCACTATGATGCACCTGAAAAATATTTCATCCATTATATATATATCAAGTTTTTATTGATATTAAATGGTGTAAATATAAAACTTTCTATTTCAATATGCAAGTAATTTTTAGAATTTCGAAAATCCATTTGTGTTCGTGTTAATTCTATACGCTAAAAGACTTATAAACGATTGAGATAACCAATGTTCTAGAAATTTACTTTTAGAAACCAATGCAATCAGCAGCAATTTTCAATGAGTAATTTCATGATAAAATTTACATCCACCTCCAGAAGAAGTTTCATCGCTTAATTGAACGCCTTTTTAATTAAAAAAGCAATTAAGGTAAGACCTTATGAGCAAAAAATGTTGTATAATAAAGCTATCGGATATAAACTGATGTAAAGTTCAGTGAGGCTTAAGAGTTTCGATTAGACAGGTTCTTATAATTTCTACTGGTATTCCGGCAGTTTTAATAGGGTTTTAAAAAGGATTTAACTATTATATACTTCCAGAAATTTCGATTACTTACTCTCATCCTATTCAGGGGAGAATAGATTATTGAATACAAGAACTCATTCCCCTGATAAGGCTCACAAGGACTAGCTAAACCGTCAAAGAGTAAATAAAATCAATTCCCTGAGAGGAGGCTGACGAAAACTAGCCGAACCGTCAGAAAGGGAATAATTTCAAGAACTCACTCCCTTTAGGAGGCTGACGAGAACTAGCCGAACCGTCAGAAAGGGAATACTTTCAAGAACTCCTTCCCCTGAGGAAGCTGACAATGACTAGCGGAACCGTCAGAAATGAAATAATCACAAGAACTCACTTCCCGAAGGAGACTGACGAGAACTAGCCGAACCGTCAGAAAGGGAATAATTTCAAGAACTCACTCCCCTAAGGAGACTGACGAGAACTAGCCGAACCGTCAGAAAGGAAATAATTACAAGAACTCTCTCCCCTGAGGAGGCTAACAAGGACTAGCCGAACCGTCAGAAATGAAATAATTACAAGAACTGACTCCCCTGAGGAGGCTGACAAGGACTAGCCGAACCGTCAGAAAGGAAATAATTACAAGAACTCTCTCCCCTGAGGAGGCTAACAAGGACTAGCCGAACCGTCAGAAATGAAATAATCACAAGAACTCACTACCCTAAGGAGACTGACGAGAACTAGCCGAACCGTCAGAGAAGGAATAATTTCAAGAACCCACTCCCATGAGGAGGCTGACGAGAACTAGCCGAACCGTCAGAAAGGGAATAATTTCAAAAACTCACTCTCCTGAGGACGCTGACAAAGACTAGCCGAACCGTCAGAAAGGGAATAATTTCAAGAACCCACCCCCCTGAGGAGGCTGACGAGAACTAGCCGAACCGTCAGAGAGGAAATAATTTCAAGAACCCACTCCCCTTAGGAGGCTGACGAGAACTAGCCGAACCGTCAGAAAGGGAATAATTTAAAGAATTCACTCCCCTGAGGAGGCTGACGAGAACTAGCCGAACCGTCAAAGAGGGAATAATTTCAAGAACCCACTCCCCTTAGGAGGCTGACGAGAACTAGCCGAACCGTCAGAAAGGAAATAATTTAAAGAACTCACTTCCCTGAGGAGGCTGACAAGGACTAGCCTAACCGTCAGAAAGGGAATAATTTCAAGAACTCACTCCCCTAAGGAGACTGGCGAAAACTAGTCGAACCGTCAGAAAGGGAATAATTTCGAGAACTCACTTCCCTGAGAAGGGTGACATGGACTTGCCGTACCAACAGAAAGAAAAAAATGAATGTAGCTCTATCTATCTTTAAACAAACCCTCAGCCAGTAAATGATTATAAAATGAATCCACGATTTAACGAATTTTTGTGATAATTTCTTCTAAGTTTTATTGTTATAAAATATCTCGGGGTCAATCTATTCCACTGGGATGGTCGAGAGAGCTTCGGTATATTATATTGAAGCGATGCAGCAAAGAAGTAGAAAAGAATACGTGGGAAAGCCAAGAGAAGAGGTATGCAGGGGCTCCTTCAGGGAAGTGTGGATTGACAAATTCCAGAGGAGGGGGTGGCAGACAGGCAGTCCAGCAGGCGCCGCCGTGGGGAAGGAATCAGCCGAGTCAGCGGCCGGCCTGCCGGGGGTTTGTGTGCCGAGAAGACCTGCCAGTCTGGGGGAAGAAGTCTGTCTGGTGACAACGGGACCTGCAGCAGGGAGAACGGTGGTGACGACAGACGCGGCAAGTTGGCTGGAGGAAGTGGGCCCCGAGACTGTGTGGATTAACAAGTGGAGGACGAGGTGGAACCTACCTGGGGCGGCATTGAAGGCAAGTCCATCTACTGTATAGTTACTTATCTACTCTTTAAAGCTCTTATAATAAATACACCGCACTAAGCTGTATCCAAAACGAACTCACATTGTTCTCTTAGAAACCTTGAACGCAAACATCGACGGCTGAGAAGCGTCGTAACAATATTTATCCCAAGTACAGGCCATGTATAATAATAATCGTAAATAGTTAGCTTTAACTCTAAGTGCACCACATGTCTACACATGTTTAAAGAATTTCTATGTTTGCTTCAATAAGTAATTCAGAGTGTGGATACAGCAGTTACTGGTGGGATTGGATTTATGTACGACCATTGAAGCATTTATTTCTCGATAAAAAGGTGCAAATGCGAGATTTTATTTCTGGTCGTAACTTTTAAATCGCGCGACAATGTATACCATTCTTACACGAACTGCCTCTAATTAACATTATAGTACCCATGAATGTGTACCCTAGTGGATATACACTCAAGGACAAACCTCATTGTTTTCTATATGTAAGCCTTGACGTTTATCAACAACAATCCTACATTGATGTTTATAGTAAATATGGCTTCATCTTAAAAAATTGTGATAAAGACCATCCTATCAGTCCTTAACGACTTTTAAGAGAGCATCTAACGTCTTCGGTTTTCTCGATATGAGAGCAGTTTTCAGAAAACCAAAAACACAAAATTCCATAGGGGTTATGTCTGGGAATTTGGCAGGGGTGTGCTTAAAAAGGATGTTCGAAATGCCGGTTTCATCCCTCTTTTCGTCCTGGAATTGACGTGTTGAACGTGAAGTATGACTCGTGGCTTTATCCAGGTGCAGCCATGCGGATTTTGAGAATTTTGTAATAAAAACGGGATCGAATGGTCGTAAAATGTGGCTAAGACAAGTCTGGTAGATTTGCGAATCTATCTTGGCAATTGGGTTCACCTTTTTATAGGAAGCTTTCCTTTGTATCAAGGTTTTTATAGGAAGCTTTCCTTTGAAGGTCTTTGAGAAACTTTCCTTGCTTTGCTTGACCCAGTTCTGAAAGGTGTTTATTTGAGAGTTAGCGTAGTAAATGGCACGGGTTTGGTTGCTGTCATTGAGGTAAACCCATGCCTTGTCCAGTGTAACAACATTTTACACCTGCCAGGTATTTTCATAAAAGGCCCTGCTTCAGTTCTTGCGTTCCTTGATAGTGCGGCTGGAGGGAATGAATTTTGGCTTTTTAAAATATATTTAAACCAATTTCTTCTTTATAACACGATTAACGGTAGAAATTGGTACGTTGGTTATAGTGGAAAGGTGCCTTTGAGAAGATGGATTCTCACAAACATTTCCTTCATATATTGTTTGGTTGGAGCTGAATGTTTATACAGGAGCCTTTTTTTCAGAGGGATGTTTTCGCTTAATTTCATATATATCAAAATTCTCCTTGTTCTCTTTATTATGTGACTGATTGTGTAATTAGTAATAGCATCGAAAGAGGATTATATTTTATAATTTTGATTATCTAGGTATTTCTACTCGGAAAGTCTGTAAAAATAACCTCTTACAAAATCACCTATTTATAATTTTTAGCATTTTAAAATAGTTTTTTCATGAAATGAGAACCAACGCTTGTTCTTTTTGAAAAAATAAAAAATAAAACATCAGTTGAATTGTGCACTTCTTTCGCGAGTTAGAGCGTTGCAAATCGTTCTTTTAAAAATGGAACACACCCTCAGTATTATCTAAGTTATGACCAGTATAAACAATGGTAATGTTATGGTCGTACAAATAAATGTTGTTAAGATTCAGTATAACTATAAGGAGATTCGCCATATTTATATCATTATTTATATTTTAGTTTAACAACTTCTTAGCGCATGTGAAACTGGAAAAACATTCAATTGGAAATTCTTCAAATATCTATTAGATAAATGATAAAGATACCAATGCTCTAACGGAAGATAAACTCAATATGCAGAGCTTGAGGATGACAGGTTCATTTATGCAAATTGTATTTGTAATGGAGTGATTCTCCAATCAGCACCGCGGTGGTCCCATTACACCGCTGTTATGGCAATAACTCGGCAGCGTGGGTTAATGGCCAGATTACCCGCCTCTACGGCTGTTTCTCCCCTGACTCCTGTTTTTCTGGTGCTGTACTCAAGTGGCATCGATTTAAAATTATCTTCCGCGCTTTATTGCTGAAATTACTGTCGTCCCCTGAATCCACCCTGCGTGTTAAACTTCCCCTCAGGAAAGATCCTCATTATTTCTGCAGCAGTAATGGTTTCCTCTCTCTGTTACATTTTTGATAATGTTAGCTTGGGTAATTTTATGTTAGTTTGTAAAGTTTGTCCGTGAGAGAAATAGATATTAGAATATGGTATCTAGCTACACCGCGTAGTTCCCTGTCGTCGCAGAATATAGAAGAGACATCTCACAATTTTGCGTATCATACTGGCGCATGAATCATACTTAGCTTTTCTGTAGAGTTGCCCATTTAGTAAATGAATCCCCGGAAGAGTATCACAGGTACCATGCTGATATTTTCTGAAGCGTTACTATATTAGTAGATGTACCGCCGAACAAGTATCACATGGACCATGCTGATCTTTTCTGCAGCGTTGCTACATTAATATATAAAACGCGGAACAAGTATCACACAGGGCCATTTTTATATTTTCTGCATTGTTGCCATTTTAGTAGATGCACCGCCGAAGAGTATCAAAGGAGCCATGCGCCGATCTTTGCATTTTTACCATTTATTTGGATGTTCTGCAGACCCGGCTTGTACAGATAGAGATTTTTTAAAAATATTTTTTCAAACACAAAAGTGCACATATTCTTCTCTATCACTGAAATTTATAGGCATATATTTTTTATCATACTTTTATTTTTAAATACATAATCAAAATACATGTTACCCCCCTTATCCTACAAAAAAAATAAACATTAAAAGAGGGGAAATCCTGGCTCATCAGTGGAAACCCTCCCAGCGGTTACGCTATTTTAATCACCAAACCACTTCACTATATTGAAATAGACAGAGTTTTTTATATACCCTGCATTCGCTATTGAAATTAGTAAATTTGCATTTTGAAAGAACTATAGGTTTATAAGACTGTAGAAAAGCATTTGGAAGATCCTTGCTTGTTGTATTATATCTTTAATTTTTTATACATTTCTACAGTCCCCTAGAAGCATATGTCCATGCTTCTTTTAAAACACCAATTCACTGAATCCAATAGCTACAAAATGCAAGTATATAAGAAATCCTGTGCAATAAAATATTGAAGAATTCTGTAACTTAAAATAGTGAAACCGCTGCGAATGTTCACCGAATGATCCATACCCTCCCGCTTTCAATTTTTATTCATTTCAAGATAAGGGCTGTAGAAAAATAAAATATTTAATTATAAATATTTGAAGATAAATGTAGCGATAAAAATATATATGTCAATAATTTTCATATATCTGTATATAGGATGAGGCAGGTTATTTGGAACTTACTTTGGCATAGAGACCATATAGAATAAATATAAAAACCAACATTCCTTTCTATCCTATCCGTATCAATGTATATGCACCTGCTGAGGTTCTCTGACTCTGTGATGGTCCTTAACGTCGTCATCAATGTTGTCATGCCTCTTCATTTATTCGAGAATAATGATACTTCAGTTTCCTGACGCCTATCGTGAAGCTATAGATGAACATAGTGGCAGCAGGATGGAATTAGGTAGCACAACTGTATTCAATTCCAACCTCAAGGCAAAGAAGACACAGGCATGACTGACACTTAGCATTCATAATCAACAAGAGTTCTGACATTTGTCAATCTAACTCCATTGACTGCAACTCCCCCGACTACAATGCATGTGGTGTTTTGGGAAAGATATCAATAAGGTTCCCCACAATATCATTCAGTTGGTCATAGATACCGTCCACATTGGGATGGCCCAATTGAAAAAGGGCAAGTCTTTCCTTTCTCACTCGTCTAGAGCAGGGGTCGGCAACCTTTTAAGTCGGAAGAGTCAAAAATTACAGTTTCAAAATTTATATGTTTTTAAAGCGCCACAATATTTTTTCTTGCCAACAAAAAAATAATACTCGCATAAATAAAAACTGTATTTTTGCGAGTACTACACGCAGCTTCACATCCAAAGAGCTGGCTCGCGATCTGCACTTTGCCGACCACTGGCCTAGAGTATTAAATTGCTACTGTGACATTCTTCATTATGTTTTGTTTTAATTTTGGGGAAATTTACATTATTTATTTATTTATTTCCTCTCAAATTTACAGTGTACCATTCGAGCATAAAGCTCACGAGTCACTTTGTCGTGGATGTTAGGCATCAAGAATTTCTAAAAAATGGCCTTCAGAACTGACTGGAAGGTCACAGTTCAGGTAGAGTGAAGTCCAGGTCTTTTATGTCTTGGATTGAGGTCTCCATCAAATTGAAACAATTCTTTTATAACTGGATTTTGGGAAGTAGAGAGTTTTAGATATAATTTCTGGGTCGAGGATATGTATATTTCTTTTATATTAGGCTGGTTTAAGTCCTGCTTTAAAATTGCATTTGATAGATTAAATGGGGCATTTACAGTACTTCTTAAACAAATTCTCATGAATGCATCTATTCTTTTCCTATCAGTCAAGGTTATGTATTTAAACCATACAGGCAATGCGTATGTTACTATAGGGAGAATACAGCTTCTGTATAAAGTAAATTTTTGGTTAACAGATAAACCACTTTTTGAACTGAACATGTTGGATAATGAGGCTTTGGCTATTTTAGATTTTCTTATTATATCCTTCACGTGGCTGGTGAATTTCAGTTTAGAATCGAAAGTGACTCCCAAATATTTGACCTGCTGGGTCCAATTTATGGGAGATGAGTAAATTATAAGATTTGTCCTGGGTGTGAACTTGAAGCTATTTTGTGGAGGAAAGATAATTGCTTGAGATTTCTTTGGATTCAGAATGAGTTTCCATTTATCACACCAATTGCAAATGATTTCAAGATAGTTTTGTAGGCGGGAAATTAAAATATCTGGGGAACGCGAGCTGGATAACAGGGCAGTATCATCAGCGAAAAGAGCTAGTCGGCATTGTGGGATATGTGGAATATCATTGATGTATAAATTGAAAAGTATAGGACTCAATATTGAGCCTTGAGGAACACCAGATTCTATTTGCCGAGGACTTGATATATATGTTCCAAATTTTACGGAGAACGTTCTATCCTGAAGATAATTCTCAAGGAACTTGATGAATTTCTGAGGAAAGTTATAAGAAGTTAATTTAATGATGAGGCCTCTGTGCCAAACCATATCGAAAGCTTTTTTTAAGTCTAAAAGCACTACTCCAACAGCTTCGTTAAGGGATTTGCGAGTTTGTATGAAATCAATAACTGTAATCAATTGGTGAGTTGTTGAATGATTTGCTCTAAACCCAAATTGCTGAGGAATTAGAACATTTCTTGTATCTATATAGGTCTGGAGTCTTTTAAGGATGATCCGCTCAAATATTTTTCCAAATATTGGCAAGAGACTAATTGGCCTAAAATCATCCAGGGATTTAGATAGTTGCTTTTTTGGTATGGGAATAACTATAGCATGCTTCCATATCTTTGGAAAGTAGCAAAGATTAATAGATGCATTAAAGATGCTAGTTAAAAATACAACCCATTTTATAGGTAGGTTTTTGATTAATTTGGTAGTTATTTCATCGTGACCAGGCGCCTTGTTTGCAGAAAGTTTTGTTATTTCTTGTTTTACTTCTTGTGGTGATGTAAGTTTCAAAATATTTTCGTTGTTATCAAGAGTCATTCGAGTTTCATTTAAGGTTGGATGATTTGTTAGGACTTCTTTTGAAACTATGGAAAAGTGTTTTGAGAAATTAAATGCCAAAGCCTTGCCAATTTCTTCATCTGAATGTAGAATATCACCATCTACATTAATATTTTTACTTTCCGATTTTTTTCGAGTTGACTTCACTAGTCTCCAGAAGGTATTTGGAGTATTTATCGCGCTGTTGATAAGATCATTTTGACTTTGCTGATTGTGCTTTTTTAATATAATATTCACTTTCTTTTGAAAATGTAGATAAATTTCTCTGTGTCTGGGGTCCCATGTTGACTGCCATTTCTTTCTAGCTTTATTCTTTTCTCTGATAATGTTTTTAATAAAAATAGGCACATGCGGTTTAACTATGGGAGAAACTATTGTATTTTTAGAATAAGTATTAAGAATGGTTTTGTTGAGGGTTCCAATTTCAAGATCAATATTTATAGTAGAATTTAAAGGGGATCTGGGAGGTGGATTATTGATTAAATCTTGCTGAAAATATATCCAGTTTGTGTTCTTATTTACTTTCATAGAAAAATCATATTTAGGACATGCCAGCCTTAAAACCACAGGTAAGTGATCAGAAGATAATGCATCTACTGTGGTAATTTCAAAATTCCACGGCACATTTTTGAAAACCGCAAAGTCCAAGAAGTCAGGATGACCAATATGACTATATATTATAGTGCCTTCTTAATTTACCTTTTCTACCATCTATATCTTTAGTTGCGGTCGAAAGCCCCATATTTTTCAGATTAAGGATTTTTGGAAACCCAAGAGTTCTTTGTTCTGTATTCCATATCGATTCTAAATATTTTAGCATGTATATTGGTTTTAAGAATAGATTGAAATATAGATTTTTCTAAAATATCTTATTTGATGTAATACTATTGAGTGTGATAGAAATTCCACTTTTATAAATAGATTTTCGATTTAAATCGAATAAAATAATCCCCTAGTTACAAGAATAGCAGAACCTTTTTGTTACGCTTGATTTAATTCTAATTTGAATCAAAATCCTCTATTTGGTATTCTAATGCCAAGAGAGAGGTTAACACGTGAGGATAAGGATACGATAAGATAGGTTTAGATTTTAAAATATTTTATTGACATCCGTCAATAGAACACCATATGCACAGAGTTGAGAGATATATGTTATGGGGCGAAAACTATGCACACGATTATTTCCAATTATATAATTTCGAAGAGGTTTTCCCAACACCGAAAATATTTATTCAGATGAAAAGAGTCTTTATTTTCTCCCCTCAACTCAACCTTCAGCATAGATTCAGACTGGGGTACAATAATACACGCAACTGATGAGTCATACCCTTCAAAATTTCTTTTTTAAGTAAGTTTTTCTTGTGTCAGTATGTATGTTGCCTAAATAGTTTATATGCGAAAGAGCATATTTCTCAAAGCCTTTATTTTCCAATATAAACATATATATTGATGCTGCGTATTAAATGTATATTTCCATAGTTCACAGAATTTAGTCTTAACATGTATTCCTCAATAAATACCCGCTATATGAACAATCAGTTGATATACATTTATAGAGCGGTCTGGAAATTGAACTGAGGAAACAACTGGGAGGATTCATCACTGGTGTCAAATGTCCTCATATCATAAATTTTAATTTTCACAGTGATGCCTGAAGAAAATTATTTTTCTGTTGTAAAGAATTGAAAGGCTATCACATTTAAAATTCTTTAATATTTAATTTTATTCCCATTAAATCGGTTGTATTATATTATCCTCAGAATCACTCTTATAAAATTATGTTGGTAAAAAGTGGTAGGCCGGTACATTCAATTCTATCTCTGAATATCACTAATAAGATATTCCTTTTTTTTCGGAATTGAAACCTTTTAAGCAACTCGTATAATATAAGCTCAATACTAAGAAACCCAATAACAAAGAACAATAGTATTAATTACCTAATAATATTAAGAATGCCATATACTATATAAAATGCCAAGATTGCAAAACCAAATATGTAGGTGAAACTGGAAGACATTTAAATATAATAATATCCAAACATAACGAAATATCGAGAATCAAGACAGAAAATCATTAATAAATCAACATATACGTAAGAGTCATTCCTTCTCCGTATCAGAACCAACGTCCCATTACTCCAACATTCCCAATAAACAACAAAGATTCATCATAGAATCAATCATATCCAGAAGGGACAATAGTATTAACAGAAGAATAGACACTCCGGAAATTTATAAAATACTGAACCCACCCCATAACCTTCAAATAAAGAAGTCGCCTCTGATTATCAAATTCGATAAGTACGCACAATAGAAGCCCATATAATATATATATATATATATATATATTTTTTTTTTTTTTTAATTCTAGCCCCCTATTGGCGATTTATTTAAGAGTGTTTCTCCCGTAGACGGGCTTTCATATCCAAAAGGTAGAGACTTATGAAATAAATTGTCATAAAAAATAAACTCTCTTTTTTCCGGAAGCGTGATATTTACACCTTGATAATCTTACGAAATGTTGAGTGTAGATTTTAAAGAGGTATGATGATAGTATACAGCCTTGCCTCACTCCAATTTGTAGTTTGAGCCAATCAGCAGTATTTATTGGGTCTTAAATGTGGCTTCCTGCCCTGTTCAGGTGTTCTGACACTACCATAAGTACAAATCAAAAGCTTTAATATAGTCAATGAAAGATAAATATATATTTTTCTTTAATTCTTTATGTCCTTCTATGTTGTCTATCTTAGTTTTGCTACTTGATCTCTTGTCCCTCTACCTCTTCTGAAAACTGCTTTTTTTGTAATTATCTATTTAAATGGGGTTTCATTCTTTTCTTTATTTTGAGATAATTTTACTTGTGTGGGAGATAAGTAATATGGTTATGTAGTTTCTTCAGATCTTTAAGTTTCCTTTTTTAGGGATTAGGTAGAAATATTGATTTTTTCCCATTCGGTTGTCCATTTTCACACTCACGTACCTTCTGTTTTAGCTCTGTGATAATATTTAGAGCCTCATCTTCTACTAATTTTATAAACTAAATTGGAATATGTCATCTATTTCTGGGGCTTTTCTGTTACTGGTTTTATCGATTTTTATCGTAATTTCGGATTTTGTTTAAGGAGGTTATTTTTAAAATCCTAGCACTCTCTCCATGAGATCAATTATTATATTCATGCTATATTCCTACTCTAAAAAATGTACTTAAAGATGTTAGGTAGTATTTGAAGATTACTGAGCAGACCTTGGGCCTGTGGACTCCATTATGCCGCGACTGACTCCAGGATTCCACCGCCGTGTTCAAGCTAAGAACTTTCCTCTAGGGTGACAACAGTCCGTATTGATGGCAACAAGTCCTCAAAAAAAAAAAAAAAAAAGGTAGTCGATTATTAAAAATTATTTTCTCCTAACGCTTTATTCTATAGTATTTATAATCCAAGGAGAGAGCTTCCATGTTTAAAAAAAAATATATATATATATTGGGAGAATAGATAAAATGATGATTTTGTAATTAAGAAAATTAGGAAAGACAAAATTCAGGATGACACGGCAATTTATTCGCGACAAGAATAATGATACAATTCCAAGGCAAGATACTATTCCTTTAACTTCCAATTACCGAGGGAACCAATTAATATTGATTTTATTCAACTTATCGAGTATTTTTCAAGGGACCGGGAAAAAATGTTCACTTTATCGAGAGATTCGTTAAACAAACCTTTACTCGGGTAAAACCCGGGCGAAGCCGGGTACATCCATACAAAAATAATGATACAATTCAAAGGCAAGATACTATTCCTTTAACTTCCAATTACCGAGGGAACCAATTAATATTGATTTTATTCAACTTATCGAGTATTTTTCAAGGGACCGGGAAAAAAATGTTCACTTTATCGAGAGATTCGTTAGACAAACTTTTACTCGGGTAAAACCCGGGCGAAGCCGGGTACGTCCGCTTGTATGTTATATTCAAATGACATTTATGTAGGAATAATTTTATTTTTATTTTCATTTTGATGTATTGTATACATTTGATCTTTAATAAATTATTATTTAGGTATTAAAACTGCCTTTTTGTTCAAAGGCAGCAACGTTTGAACGGGTACAGCTAGGTGGAGCAGATGATCAAACATAAAGTTATCTTGCCAAGTATAGATTCAGTAAGGATTGGATGTTTTCTAGAATTGTTTTAACAAATGTTCGTTAGACAAACCTTTACTCGGGTAAAAACCGGGCGAAGCCGGGTACATCCGCTAGTATCTTATATATTCCTATGATTTCTATTTATTACCCTGGATATGCACAGAGTTCCACATCCTATGATGTATTCAGCAAGAATTCATCACGCCACGGGAAAGAAGGCCAAAAGGCCTGTGCTGTCATCAGCCATCACAGATTTAGATTTCCCAAAATACCTGTTGCATCTCCGCTCGTAACGCCTCTCTTAGTTAACCCGCCCGCGGCATTTCTCTCTGAAGGATTCCCGAAATTTTCCAAATTCCTTGTTTCTCTTCTACATGGACTTCAGGAAATGTACGGTTGGGTAATGTTCCTTACGGCAGAAACACAAATCCGAGTGTTTGAACACAACACGCCTCTCTATATGGGAATAGAAAGGTAAATTTATAAACAATATTAATTCTAATTATTTGTCTTTTAATAATGGAACAATAATAAGATATAGCTAATAAAATTAAACATGATAAATTTCAAATATCCAATTTTCTACCACAATTGTACTTTATAATCTATAGTGATCCAATGGGATCGATTAATATAAAAGTAATGCTCCTAATTTTTCTTTTGAATGATTTATTTAGTGGTTTATATATATATATGGTAATCTTTTTTCATGATTAAAGTTAAACTGTCTATGCTCCTCTTTGAATTTTGTATTCATTGTTCGTCGTGAATTTCAACAGAAAACTGTACACTTCTGCTGTTTTTTCGTAAAGGTATAAAATGAAATTTCAGTAAATTCTTTTTGGTCAAAATAACCGGATAATTATCAAAAGGCCGATGACGCAAACATTTCATTAATTGTATTTATTGAATCAAAAATATGCAAATTTCATGGTTTGGGCTGGCTTCATTTCGAACAAGCCTACCCTTGCCACGTGTTTGAGTGAGGCTCAATGATTGTTCAAAGGAACGATATTCTTTATATTAAAATCAAAATATCATATCCTGACTACGTTCACATGAGCTTTTTAAATGACAGAGCGCCATCTAGTGGAACAGAAATCAACTAAACGTCGATATAGCCTATTCCCTGATATTTGGCCAACAATATCCTAATGTGAGATCATTCAAAGGGAGGTATTGATCCCACTTGATTTTTATAGATGATAATGCACGTCCATATAGGGCAGTACTAGTCAAATATTTCCTCGAGAAGGAATACAATTATTTGATGCCGTCCAGATCTTCTTACCTAAGTCCAATAGGATATCTCGAGGATGTCTTAAAAGAGACGTATTGAAGCCCCCTGTCAGATATACCCAGAGCATTTCTCAACTATAATTTGCTTTTTTAAGCAATGAAATTTATTGACTCACAATTCCTTCGCAAAAGAGTCTTAATCATCATGTCAAATTTATATATTTGTTAGAAATAACTACTCTTTCTCTCTAATTTGAATATTTGTGTATTTTTGAAATATATATGTGTAATATACATTGCAATATTTGTATACTGTAAATTATTGTTTTGCATACATTTTTTGTTGTATTTTGATTTAATATGCACTTGTACATACTTATATATATATACACGTATTTAAAAGAAGAAGAAATTGAATGGAGAGAATTGTAAAATAGAAGAGCCGAGTTTTACTTTTTAAATATTCAGAAGAATAGATTTAATAATTAATGTTATATTCTATTCTTTAATTTGGTGAAAGTAAAAAAGGAAATCTAACCATATGTTACAAAAATTTTGAGATTGAAATTATTGGCAAAAGTATTATGCCAATGGTATGCAGTCGTAAACCTTTTTTATGATAATTGTTTTATTAAATATAAGTGGGAGAGGTAAATTGATTTGATAACAATGACTTAATATAAAAAATGTTGCCATTTCTATTGATAATTCGAGAATAAAATACCTGACTTGAAGCGTGACGAAGAAAGAAAATAAAATACTTGATTAGTATTTATATATTTACAAAAGGTTTTTGTGTCGGCCAAAGGAAAACAACAACAATAAATTTATATAATGTAAACCGCACCATCTATCGGTCGACTTCATAGAATTTGTTCTAGAAAATATAATTCAGAATAAAATAAAAATATTTATAACATATATATATATACATATAAGAATCAATATATTTCATATTTTATTCATGTTTTTCAATTCTATTGCTATCGAATTCTCTTACCCGCGTAAAATGACCTATCTCTGCACCAAATTTCATAAAATACCAATAGAGTATTTGATATAAAATCTCAATTTGTATTTATTCACTTGATTTTGGACACTGCAAATTTTATTAAGGCTAGAAGTATTTTTGGATTATTGATCGTGGTAATATCAGAGCTGGCATTTTTCTATCGAGGTAACATATTTCAAGTACTCCAAATTAAAGATACTTTGGCCAGCAAATATTTTTTATTGTCTCGATGTTTCGACAAAATTCTTTTGTCCTTGTCAGGAGCGAACAAAAATTAAAATATTTGGCAAAGCGTTAAAATTATTCTAAGGCTGCTAGGGCGTACTCACGCGATATTTTTAACGCTTTGCCAAATGTTTTAATTTTTGTTCGCTCCTGACGAAGACAAAAGATTTTTGTCGAAACGTCGAGACAATAAAAAAGATTTACTGGTCGAAGTGTCTTTAATTTGAAGAACTATGAATGCCGGCCAGGCAGCCTCTATCTTTATGGCATTTTAAGTTGTGAAAAGGTATATAGCTTATAATTATCTTTATATATATTTATATATACACCCCCTCCCCAACTGGGATGTGATTTGGACATATATTCAAGAGAAACATTTTAAAGAGATAAAACTAATTTTAAGGATCTTTAATTTATTTATATCTCATTACTTTATCTATTTATTTTGTGTTACTTTAAGTTGTGAATGGTCACATATGACCCGCAGATCTAGAATCCATTGAAGCACGTAAATACAATTATCTTTGAATCCATTCGAATTATTTGGTATACCAGTAGGATATCTATCAACGTATATTGTGATGGTGGATTTATATAAGTACAACTCAAGCATTGCTTTGAAGCGCAATTTGAATTCTGACTAAATTTAGTTATTTATATTAACCCGACCATCATTGCTACAATCATTAATACTCACCTTATTGCAATAAGAAAATTATTGGAGGGGTTTAGCTCATCAGTGGTGAATCTTTCTAGTGTTTTTATCAGTTTAATCCACTAGCGGTATACTCTTGTAATGGTTCGTTCAGTCTACGTATTCAGCCAGAAATATATAAGAATTCTTGGCAAATGTATTCAATACAAATGGAACAATAAACTTTGATGGCAGTAAAATATATACAAATATATGTTCGTCGACTATTGCACTTCCACAAATAAATTTACAAAAAAGAAGTCACTGATTTGCCTGAGGAAAATATAAGGTTTAACGTGCCAACTTTGATTTAAAATTAAATAAATTTACATCTATATATATATACGCAGAACTGTCCAATGAAATGTATAACTATTGTGGTAGAATAAACTGGCAAAACTACAAGAAAAATTCACTACTGATAAACAGGCCCTCTCAATATGTTTTTTTATTGCATTATTTGTAAAATTATTGTTTAATTGTTATTAATTGCATTTAAAAGGCGCGCTAACGCCATATATTACATAGTATAGGTACTTTCTAATTTATCTATTCAATGTTCATTGCCTCAATACTAGGTATTTTCTACAAAGAACGAAATTTATTGAAAAACGATTTATTCTAAGAAAAACTACACGAATTTTGAAAAGACAAAGTGGAAAAGATTGAATGTAAGGTATTAATGTGTTTATAATAAATGTAATCATGTATTCATTTCGAAAATGAAAAATCGTCTTGAAACGATGCCAGGGCAAGGGGAAATACAAAACCATATCTCAACTTGGCTCTTGTCACCAATTCTTCTTGCCAACCAGTGTCACATAAATTCCGTTTTCTGGTAAATATCACCTCTGCTTGCCGTCCAGTGTCACATCATGGCCGTTGTCTGGTAAATATCACCTCTGCTTGCCGACCAGTGTCACATCATGGCCGTTTTCTGGTAAATGTCACCTCTGCTTGCCGTCCAGTGTCACATCATGGCCGTTGTCTGGTAAATGTCACCTCTGCTTGCCGTCCAGTGTCACATCATGGCCGTTGTCTGGTAAATGTCACCTCTGCTTGCCGACCAGTGTCACATCATGGCCGTTGTCTGGTAAATGTCACCTCTGCTTGCCGTCCAGTGTCACATCATGACCGTTGTCTGGTAAATGTCACCTCTGCTTGCCGACCTGTGTCACATCATGGCCGTTGTCTGGTAAAAGTCACCTCTGCTTGCCGACCTGTGTCACACCATGACTGTTGTCTCCCCCTATCTTTGACATCTAGCGTCACGCATCATGGGCGGGCAGTGTACCGTTCCCTATATAACAATTGCTAAGTTATAGCAATCTTCTGAGTCTGTGGAAACGACTAGGTCAAATTTTATTCGATAAGACTCTCATATTTTAAACGTCACGTAAATTTAGGGAAGTGTTTCGAAAAATATATCTGAGATTTTTCTATAAAAAATGCCAAATTTATTACACAGCAATGTAATTATCTAAATCTCTATTCATAATTGAGAGCAATTGGAGAAATGAACTGGTCTCTGATACCCCCATAGAGCAGAGATTCAGGACATCGTGTAATTTTTTTTTCGTCCTTATATGAAAGTTCTGAGGGACCATATTTGACGGTCTTAAAGAAAGTTGAACAGAGAGGCCATAGAGACGTGGTTGAGATATCAAAATACAACATATTCCCAAAATGGATTCACAACTAGATTCAAATTCGGATGAAAAGTATTGATTTCGCTCTAGGCTATTTTGAATAATATACCAATCTAATTATTATCGTTTAATCCATATTATTTCAGAGAATTCAAAAACCGATTAGCGATAAAATGATTTATATATAATGGAGATTTTAATAACCCTAAATTTGTCAAATTATAATAGAATTTTATCTGTGCCGTGCATTAGAATATGCCTTTAATTTAAATTTCCAGGATCAAAACTGGATATACAATACCACTCCCATTTCAGAATTGAAAAGCAGTTTTCCAAAAATGGCTAAATCCATTTTTGCAATAATCGAGTTATTTCATTTTTATTTTTTAGCTTTTTAAACTGCTCTTCAATTGTGCAAAGAGCTTCCCACAATGCACCATCTTCTTCAGAACCAGAGAAGCCTCACCGGACCACCTAGAATGTATGAGTCCTCTTGAGAGGGTCTATATGTCAAACCTACCAAAACTGTGAATATGATCCATGAACTCAGTCTATTTCTGACCTTGAATAACTATACAATGGGATGATAAAAGGCTTTTATTGTAAATTTGTATTTTTTTTTTTTTAATTTGGTATATATTGAATATTTAGTTAGTATTGAATATTTTGTTTGTATTGTTTATTTTGTTTGTGTTGTATATATTTGTTTGTATTGTTTATTTTGTTTGTGTTGTATATTTTGTTTGTATTGTTTATTTTGTTTGTATATTTTGAATATCTAATTTGTATTGTATATTTTGTTTGTATTATATATTGAGTTTGTATTGTTTAAGGGTCACTCCAAAGTTTTTGCAATCAATATTAAATAATTAAAATATTGAAAAATGAATTATACCATTAAATTCTACCTGCATTTTTTACCCAACATAAACATTTTCATAAAATAGTAACAAAAATGACTCATAGAGGGCGAAACTTTGTTTACAGCGGCAGCGGTAATTTCTAAACATTGCATTCGACACAATGGAGTTGACTAGAGAAATTTTACGCACCATGATCTTTTATGATTATAAAAGTGATTTAGCTTCAAGAATCCCATGAAAGATTGATGAAAATTTAGGAGATAAAGCTCCTTCTATTAAAATGGTTTTTAATAGTAACTGGTATACAACAAAATGCTTTCCAGCAGTATTTTAAAAAATCAAGAAAATCAGACCAAGAGCTCAACTTAGAGGAGTCCTTCTTCACCATGACAATGCAAGACCGCGCACCTCAGCTCAAACATTTGACTTTTTAGCCAACTCTGGTGTCCAATTAGTCACTCATCCACCATATTCACCTGACCTAGCAGCGTGTGACCTTTTTTATTTCCAAAAATTAAGTTATTGTTGAAAGAAATACAATTTAACCCTGATGATGAAGCACTGCAAGCCTTTATCAATGCCGTAAACTCCATCCCCGAAGATGACTGGTGTAAGTGCTTCGATAATTGGTTTTTACGGTTAAATCTTGCATAGGTGCTAAGGATGAATACTTTGAGAAACTCTGAAAATTTGAACGTTGCAGCTTTAATAAAAATAAGTGATTCCAAAAACCTTTGGAGTGACCCTTGTATGTTTGGTTTGAATTACATATATAATTTGTATTATATATATTTTGAATTGTATATTCAGTTTGGATTGTATATTTAGTTTGATTAAATGTTTAGTGTATATTGTATATTTCGTATTGTATATTTAAGAAGTTTTGTTGATATTCGAAGGAACCGTCGGCGGTTTGAGGCAAAAGTTGCTTCTGGCAGATTTCCCCAACTTGGAATAAAAATATTTAGACTGCCCCCGGGGTGCTGATGTGGGAAGTGGCCATGTGGGAACGTCTTCTGTGCGCCTAGATTTATAACAATGGATAAATAAACATTTGCAATATTATTGGAAAAAATATACTTTTAAACGTGTGTTCTTCGGGTGTTTTTTGAATTTGCATATTTTATATTTGGAAATTTTACAGATTTTATGAATAATATTATTTTTAAAAATAATAATAAATATATTTCTATATATGTAATGATGAAACAAAATTTTATAAAGTGGCGCGGCTATGAATTTACTAATCTATATATATAAAATTGAATGTCTGTGTGTGTGTCTGTGTGTGTGTGTGTCTGTCTGTCCTCTATGGATTCGAAAACCATACATCCAATCGCCGTGAAAATTTGGGATATTATTAGGTGTATCCCCGGAAAGGTTTACGAAAAATAATTTCTTGAATATCTTTAATATCCTTAGAGTTATTTGCAGATTTGTAGCTTTAACTCGCAAGCAACGCCACCTTAGGCTTAGGTCTGCCCCCCCCCGTCCGGCCGCCGGCCATTGGACAGTCCAAGTTCCCACCGACCAATCAGAGGGATCAAGAGCCCCCCTCCCCCCCCCTCCCCCCCACCCCCGTCCGGCCGCCGGCCAATCAGAGGGATCAAGAGGTCCTGGCGCTGGGGGGGCGGGTAACCTCCGGGAACTACGTCCATATCGAGTAATTTTCAAGGGACCGAGAAAATATGTAGATAAAACGATGATTTTGTAATGTAGAAAATTAGGAAAGACAAAATTCAGGATGACACGGCACACAGGGACCGGGAAAAAATAATCACTTTATCGAGAGATTCACGACCATGATTTTATTCAACTTATCGAATATTTTTCAAGGGACCGGGAAAATATGTTCACTAGATAAAACGATGATTTTGTAATGTAGAAAATTATGGAAGACAAAATTCAGGATGACACGGCACACAGGGACCGGGAAAAAATGTTCACTTTATCGAGAGATTCAAATTTACGCGTTTCAAATAATCAAAATATATCTTTTTTTATACGTTTATAGAGAATTGTTTTAACAAATGTTCGTTAGACAAACCTTTACTCGGGTAAAACCTCGGGCGAAGCCGGGTACGTCCGCTAGTTCTAGAATGAATATTTCTGAAAATTCTCTCTCTTTCAATAAACCATTTTACCTAATTCTAATCACAAACATGTGGTGAATAATTTACCCTACAATTATATATCCTACAGCCCTCGCTATTCTCTTAGTTAGGTTAACTCTTCAGCTTTTGTTCTTCTACAAGGCCAGGAATCAGCTATAAGGATATTGACTATGTATTTAGATAATAGATAAATTAGCATACAGTATGAAAATTACTATAAAAGCGCCTATAATTGTTTTAAGGCCTTTTAGAAAAATAAACGCTAATCGTGGCGCGTTTATATCGCGCAATTGAGAAACCCATTGTATGATATGTTTACGAAAATATCAAATGAATAATTCATTTATTTGTTTAGAGTACTATCAACTATCTAGCAGAGATAAATCTAGGTCTCTTTCCTTCAGATAAATAAATGGAAAGAACCAGGGTTTTGTGTCTACTGTGTCTACTTCAACCAAAGACCATATTCTGTGTCGTTCTAATTATTATAAGCCTCAGTATTTGTTATTGATTTCCAATATGGTGACCGTTTTATCAATCTACTGATTAGTTTCCGTCCATGTGACACCTGAACAAGTCAAGATTTATTTTAACAGGTTTTCTGGCCGTCCATCACTAACGGCAAGTTGCACTGTCTGGTGCCATTGTTCGGTCAGACGCATGCGCGACCTCGCTAGCTAAAAGTTGGAAAGCGAAAGTAGGTATTTCAAAAAGTAGCAAACATTTTTTTTTTTTAAGTTCAATTAAAGCCAATATTTAATCTATTATGCAATCAAGTATCATTTTAGTAAAGATTTATCTTTTATACATTAAAGATGTAAACAGGTTTAGGGTAATTTGGTTTAAATAAAATCGAATTTACTTTTTGCCTATGCGACTTCAAAAGGTGAAAATAATAATAAATAATATTAATAGAATTGTGTAAACATTTATTTATATACTCGAAACAAAAATAGCTTATCCTGACCGCGAACATGAGCATTTTAGATGCCAGAGAAGCATCTAGTGGGAAAAATCAACTAAACGTTGATTTATCTTGTTCTTTGATATTTGATCAACCCAATTTATTGATAAATCAAGAAAAGCTAGCGACTAACGCGTTTCGGGTGTTGACCCTCGTCAGCGTATTGCAGACTGTACCTCTACGACCAAATATTTTGGTCCTGCAGGCTCCTTGAGAAATCAAGAAATGGCTATTCAAGGCCTAGTTTACGTAAATACGCTGTTTATGGGGAAAAGTAAAATATAAAAAAATACCAGGTATTGATATTAAAAACAAAAATGACATATCCTGACTGCACACATGGCAATGCGCCATCTAGTGAAACAATATTCAACTAAACATTGATGTCACTTGTTCCATGGCCTTAAATACCCATTTCTTGATTTCTCAGGAAGCCTCTAGGACCAAAATATTTGGTCATAGAGGTGCAGTCTGCACCAGGTTAACAAGGGTCAACATTCCGAAACACGTACGTGGCTGACCTTTTTTTGATTTATGAAGAAATTGGGTTGGCCAAATATCATATGGAACAAGTTTAATCAACGTTCAGTTGATTTTTCTTTTACTAAATGGAACTCTGCCAACTAAATTGCTCATGTGAGCTCAGGATATGCCACACGTACGGGGTTAGCTTTTCTTTACAAATCAAATAACGGTATTTGGTCAATCTGGAATAATAAAAATCAACGATTAGTGGAAATTTATTCCGATAGATGGCGCAAGCCATCAGAAAATTTCAGTTGCACGATCAGGAGATGCAATTTTTCTTAATTTATCCACCTGATCCAAGTAAAATTTCATTTTTGTACTATTTCATATATGATTATTATTGCAGGACGTATATGATTAAAGCCGTTTAAAATGAACTTACAATGAGATTTTTTGCTAGCTTTCTCATCCGAATTCAACGGGCCTATTTCTCTATAGTAACACCAACCGCTTTATACACCATATTGACCAAGTTTTTAGGTCCCACTATAGAGAAATAAATTCGTAAAGGAGCTTTTGGTTTGAAAACTAGCCTTTTAAATGTAAAATAAAATTTATAAGCGAAAAAAATATATTATATGGTGGTAGAATCTGGAATCATTTTGTAAATGCTTTCACCTTGGCTTATAAGAGATGAAGTATAAAGGTTTAAACAATATCGTAAGATAGAATCCTCTGATGTATGAGTTTCAGTAACACATGAAAACTCCGAGGATAAGTTTCTTTATTTCATAAATAATATCTCGAGCTTTCGGGTATCGTAAACCCTTCGACAGGAGTGTATAAGACGAAATGAATCACAGTTTTTAGCTATTATTTATATATGGTATGTTATTTACATATTTTAAAATGTGCAAAATTTGTTTAATTAAACCGTATATAAATAATAGCTAAAAACTGTGAATCATTTCGTCTTATACACTCCTGTCGAAGGGTTTACGATACCCGAAAGCTCGAAATATCGTTTATGAAATAACGAAACTTATCCTCGGAGTTTTCATGTGTTATTGCAGTTTAAACAATATGAAGAAAATCTTACATTAAAGAACATTAGTTCCCTTATTAGAGTTATCATGATTGCTTATTTGTTTATTTAAAAATAGGCTAATTATACTTTCACAGAGCAATAAAAATTTAAAGATTTTTATAATACTAAAATTTAGTTTCTTCAAATATTTAACACACCCATAGAAAACATGAAAGAATTACAAATTTATAATCACGATGGTAATTATCACAGCGTATAAATTTAATTTAAAGCGCTTTGTTTCGTTTGCCTAGAATATTATACCTTTTGTAATATATCTTTAGAAAGAGTTGGAAATATTTTATTAAAACTCTAAATTATTTTTAAGATGAAATCTTTTGTGTTTGTTAGAAAGGTGGAAAAAAAAAGTTTAAGAGGAAAATTAAATATTTATACAAGGACGTAAATCTTTTGTTCGCACTTCTAAATTACTATTCTTGGAACATATTATGTTTTTAAAAGAAGAACAAAAAGCTGGCTTATATCCTTGCAGCTTCAACACCACCTCAAGTCTTCAATAAGATGGCAACCACGTCTAATTGAGTCATTACCCACAGATTCTAAATAAAACATCGACGGGGAGAGCTCCTATCAAGGAGAGCGCTCAGATGTCTTTCTTTCTCATGGGGGAGGATGTGGGCGATCGATCTGGTACGCCTGGTTGATCAGGTATGGGAATGTTCCTTTTTTATTGCGGAGCTCACTTTCCGTTCATAGAAGCGCCAATTGACAAAATGGCCATTGGTCTATTAACCCTCTCAATACACATTGTCGGTCTTCTTTCGGATCGTTGTCATATAGAGTAATTGTGATATGGGATAGAGATATTCTAGCGTGGTGTTAAATACTCTTGTTGTACCTGAAACGTCAGGTAAACATAACCTTTTTGTATTACTTCTATAATCATATTTCCAAATCATATATGCATATAGTAAATACAATTCCATGAAAATGGCTAACTTTCGAGATAGAGTCCTTCAACAAAAAAAAATTATATATTTTTAAAAATAAAAATGAAGATTACCTAAAACTTATCTAGATACATATCATCCAGCAATATGTAAATAAGTAAGTTATAGAATATATATATATATGTGGTGATTTGTGAAGCAGTCGTGGTAGTTGTATGACAAGTAATAAGGACACACACGGGGGGAGACAGGTTCAAGAAGCAGAAACCCGTGAGGGTCCGAGGACCACCAGAAAGAGACCAGGTGAAAAGACCACCCTGGGAAAAGCTTTTGTCGAGACCACCTCGGTGCGAACTGTCCCCAGATCATCAAATCCAGGAGCTTTTAACCTATTTCAGTAGGATATATTAGTCCCAGGGGAAGGAGTGAGCGGGCAGCTTCCGGAAGTGTTTGTTTTTATAGAAGGCTAGACATGTGGTCGTCACAAACAGGGTTGTTCTGATCAGGGGTTTTCCATTTCTTCATACTTCCACTCAGGACATCTTTTTTTGATATTTCTAAATATTATGACATATTTTTATTAATATTTGACTATA
This sequence comes from Cordylochernes scorpioides, assembly GCA_030710605.1. Taxonomy (NCBI): domain Eukaryota; kingdom Metazoa; phylum Arthropoda; class Arachnida; order Pseudoscorpiones; family Chernetidae; genus Cordylochernes; species Cordylochernes scorpioides. The sequence continues at coordinate 189,696,969 of CP092863.1, read as the reverse complement.
GATTTTCGTTTATTTATTTGCTCCTGTAGAAGGGTTGGCACTACCCGAAAGCTTGAGAAATAATCAATAAAAATAGGAAACTCATCCTCGGAGCCTGCGTTTTATAGTAATATTTTCATTTGTAGATATTTTGCTCTCGTTAAAACATAATAGTATTAATAGACACATAGACATTCCTGATATATATAAAACAATATTGCCATAGTGTACCTTGGGAGACCATTGCCAGTACGTTTTATTTTGAATTGTTTTATTCATGCAGCCTCAAATTGAATCGCATCGAGAAGCTCCTTTTGATTTCCTACTTAGCGTGCTCTAGACACGCGGATATTTTCTTTCTATTTACTTTTCTCACTTATTTGATAATACGTTTATTTTTTCTTGTATATAAGCTAATTTTTCTCAATAAGGATATGTAAATAAGAAGCAAGGTTATTTAGATAAGATGTCCTGTAGAAGGGTATTGACCCGAAAGCTCGCCGTTATTAAAACTCATAAAGAAACGCATCCTCGTACGCTTTAAATCTATCATTTGTAGATATTAAACACAAGGCCGCGTCACTATATAAAAAATATTGGGAGGGCCTGGCTCATCAGTGGTGAACACTCCCAGCAGTGTAATATGAAGGGTTGAATCTCAATTATGATTTTTTTTTATTCCAAAGTATAGATATAAGTTGTGAGGACGGTACCGCTGGAAGGGTTCACTTCTGATAAGCCAAGCCTTTCTTTTTTTAAAAAAGAAAAATTCACGCTTTATGGTTCAATTTTTTTTTTCTAGAAATACTTTCAAAATATTATAGACGTGGAGACATATGGTGTGTGTGTTAGCATTATTTAAATAATATTGACAATCCGTGTTTTATTTTCCCAACTCCACCTAGAGGAAAAATAGGAGAGCAAAGAAATGGATTTAAAATGTCACAGGATCTCTCTTTCGAATAAAAGTATAAATATTTCAATTAACGTTTTTTACGGGATTTTATTTAGATCAATTAAAAAACAATTAGAGAAAACATTATAAACTTACTTTTATATATGCTCTGTCAAATATATTCTATTGAATATTAAATAGGTATGGCATTAACCTGTCACATACATTCGACTGAACATTTGAAGAGTTAAACTAAAATGTGTACCGATGTAATTAAACCGAACTATTCTTACCCCATTCAAATGTGCTATTACAGAAACATCTATCATGAGATCCCTAAATAATGAAAAATGTCTAATATCAATAAGATCAAGAATTGAACTGGTGATTTTATATCCAGAATAGTTCTTTGTTGTTCAATGCGAAAACCGAGGCTAAGAATTGACCATTCAATTCCACGCTCGAAGAATTAAATAGCCAATTATTAACTTGGGGAAAAAATAGTACAAATGTAATATTGTACTGGGATAAGGTGCATAAATTAAGAAAAAGGCATCTACTTATCGTGCAACTGAAAGTTGCTGATGGCTTGCGCCATCTATCGGAATAAATATCAACTATTCTCGATTATAGTTGAGAGTATACGAGAATAGTTGATATATATTCCGATAGATGGCGCAAGCCACCAGCAACTTTCAGTTGCACGATAAGTAGATGCCTTTTTCTTAATATTAACTTGGTGTTATGAGATATTTCATAATTAATAATGTATTTAAAATATTTTTGACGTGTATGTTTCTTTTTTAAATGAAATAATTTTAACTTCCTTTACTGCAATAATTAAATACTAGGAAGGCCTGTCTAATCAGTGGTGAACTTTTTAGCTAGTTTATAGTACTGTAGAGGTTGGTTTAAATTTGAAGAGAAAACATTCGTGCTCTCTTAATGGTTTTGTATTTATTATATATATTGATAGAAATATAGAATGAAATACTTTTTATTTCTAAATATTTGGCGCAAATATATAATAGTACATGAAAACAATAATAAAAAAACATAGTGAGAATTATTATTAGTTAAGAACATGTATATTCTAGCAGAAACTGTTTCCCAAATCTAGAAATCAATTCTATCTCCTGGTACCAAGTTACGATAAAATAAAGACCCGACATTGTTATTTGAACACTTTTCGACTTTAAACGCTTTACATCTTCTATACCTTCTACTTCTAAGGAGAGTTCAGATGGGTTGACGTGTTTGCAATCATAGCAGATCATTGGTATCGCCCATCAAAGAATGGTTTTCTTTGCTGGTTGTGTCTTGTCCTCTCCATGGAAGGGGTGGGTGTCACTGCTCCGTTAGTCAGCCACATTTCAGAGTTCCCTGTAGGCCTCCACAGTTACCATTGCGGCTTGGGGCTCACGACACCGTACTTCGCCCTAAAGGGCAGTCCCTTAATTGTGCTGCTTCTCCCGCCCACCACGTAGAGGAAGACTTCTCTTATTTATATGTCAACTAGCCGAATGACCCGGGCAACGCCCGTGTTTTACCCGATTGAATGTTTTTATTCAAATACTATTTGTTACAATTATAAATTGGCGCCTTAAATAAATGCATATGTTAGTTAATAACTATAGCCTATGTGCTTTATCTGTCTATGTACTGTTGGCTTCCGTAGGCGTCTCTTACTGGGAAAAAGAAAGAGAGGATTCCATTTGGTTATTAACTAATATATGCATTTATCTAAGGAGCGACCCGCTCCAAAACAATAGTTACATAAACGAAAATGCGAGTGGGGGGGGGGGGGCAAAGGTGGCGTGATCGTAGCCGACCAATAGGAGGGCGCCATTCCAAAAAAAAAAGCAAACCGTGACAGAGGCGACGAAGAATGACGCTCGTAACTGTGTAAAGAATTATTTGTGAAGTTAATCTATTTGTCAAAGTGAAAGTATGTATATATTGTATGCTAAGTGGTTTTGTAAACCTATTCAATTTATTCAACATAGTATTGTAGCTTAATAAAGCATAATAAATTAAGCAACTAGCTTATCCAATCTACTTTTAAGTTAGATAAGTGACACATTTAATTTTGGTGTTCTAAATCTGCCTATCTCCTGTGTTTATATTTCTAGTTTCTGGAATATGTTTAGCTTTTAGTCGATAATATAGTTGTAGTTCTCATTTCTGATATGTTTTCTAGGCAACGAAGGTATTCATTCTTAGATTTTCTTATAAAAAATAATATTTTCAAATATCTGCGGCGAGTTTGTTGTTTGTTTGCTTGCTTAACCTTTAGCATAGTAGATTCCACGCCAGACATACTTTATTGAAGTTTTGAACTTATATCAAATTGTGGCTGAGAAATATATTAAATTTGTGTTTTCAAGATAAGAATTAATAAGTGAAACAGAGCTTTTTTCCTCTCTGGAAACTAAAATTCTGTAGGGATTTTCGATGAAAAACACAGAACACCAATCTCAGACTCCGTGGTTATATTCACTTTTCCATCAGGTACTTCTCCATAATGACAATTAGTGATAAGACATTTGATTTTAAAATATCATCATTAACGCCATTTATCGATGAGAAAATATAAGCATACTTTTAACGCTACCGTTCTTCTAAAATATATAATTGATATTTATTTTTGTCTACAGCCCTTATCCTGCAAATAGCGAAACCGCTGGGAGGGTTCCCCACTCATGAGCTATACTCTCCCTCTTTCACTTTATACTCATTGCAGGATAAAGACTGTAGAAATAGACTTTAGAATATAAGTAGCGTTAAAATATGTTTACACTTGATTTGACCACTAAATCAATATTTTCTACAGAATTCAATCACCTTTCATCATGGAATTTTGGCAACACTTGATCTTGATATTGTTTTGAAAGACATTCTGGAATAGCCTAACCTTTGTGATGTATAACGTTTAGCCTTCTTTGGTCGCGGGATCTGATGGCATCCATGTCGTCAAGCTCTGATAAGGCGATCGAGCAACGATTTGCTTCTGTTAATGATACGGGTCTCTTTTGTCGTGGCAGCTATTTCTGTGGTGCCACAGCAACTCGACTTACTGACTAGCAATAGAGGGTCTTTAATTTCACAATATCTTCGAATTCAAATGGCTTTCACCAAGTTGGATCATTTATTTTTTAGTCAGCCACTAATGACTTTTTTTTTTTGCTATTTTACAAATATATTTTATTTTTTAATAAGGTAACTAGACTATTAACATTTATATGTAATGGTAATATATGTTGTGTTCACAAATAAAATTGTTTCAATTAAAATTATGATTTTCAACTTTATATAGGCGATGAAGTCATTTCGCTTCGTGTGGTTGACCTGTAGGGTCAGGAGTTTTGCACTCAAATCGTGGAGCCCCAGCAGAGGTATTTTCAGATTGAGAACATCAGGATTTCGTAGATGGAGAGAGATTGAAACTGATTTATTTCAAAATTCATATAGGAGATTGCACAATATAAAAATATACTATATTTATAATATAGAATGTGAATAAATAAAAGAAACATATAAAAATTGTATAAATTATACTCTATATTGATCAATAGAGCCTGTCACTATAGCAGAGTTCACTGAAATATAGTCAATGCATCTCCAGCGATACCGTGTATAACCTAGTAAACGAAGAAGACAGCCAATTTAGCCGAAAGGGTGATGGCGTGGTCGTCGAGGCTCACTGCGAATATCAAGGACTGCAGCGCCAATGGTCGTTCAATGATGGAGAACGACTTTCGGACGAGGGGGTGGTCGGCAGCCAGGTGGTCGAACATGTCCACCTTTTCTCTTGGTATTAGCTTCTCTCTAGCACCAGGCGTTAAAAGAAAGCTCCAACACCATGCGTTTACAGAAGGCTTCAAGATAGTGACGTCATCAAAGAGGTTGGATGCCGAAAAGAAGTGGAGCTCAGGTGGCTGACGCACGTGCCAAAGTGACCGTGAGGAGGCTCGAAACGATGGCGTTACCAGGAAGAGAGAACGAAAGGAAACCGCAACTTCGAAAGCTGCTGTCTTCAGCTCTGCGTCAAATCATACTGTACTGAAGGGTCGATTTCTCGGCTTATATTTGATCAAACCGGTCTATGAACCGTGCCCGGGGACCTGTGCTCAATGACCTCCTGAAAGAGGGGACGGGTATGGGACCAGTCCATATATGACGTTATTAATAGATTATGTGTAAAGTATTATATACATTGTGTGTATATATATGTTATATTAAGGTATTGTTTTATTTAAAAATATATTTCATAGATTAAAAAAAATACTGCTAAATCGACCGCCAGAGGTCACGCTTCCACTATATAAACGCATTGTTGTACTTCCCCGTTGGTCGGCTCAAACATGTTTGTAATTATGTAAATAATATTTTGTTTTATTTATTCTTACGCCTTAAGCCAGGCAGTACTTTTACCAAATTATGTTTATCCTAAAGCTCAATTAAAGTAATCTCTTATCAAAACTGTTTTTATTATTTTACTTTCGGGATTCTGGCCACGACTGCATCACCAATACCATTTAGTACTAAAAAGAGCCAGCAAATAATTCCATTACCAAAATCCTCAACATGATCTTAAATTAAAGCACACACACACACAGAAAATCTCATTCATTTTTATATTATAAGATATATACTTCGCTGTATTTTTTGTATAATATTGTGATTCACTAAAAAAGATTATAACGTGTATAATGATGGAAATTAAAGTGATTTTATAGTTGAAAATAAAAGTTTATATTTTTTCCTGTGTGTAAGGTTTATTTATCATTATTAAACCTAATTAACAATAATTACCATGGCCGATAATTTCCTTCAGGAGTATCTTATTTCAAGTTTTTACCAAAATAATTTATGTGTTTTTTTTTTGTTGTAGTTGTTGTTTTGAAAACTATTAAAAACTCGGAGCCAAAAAAAAAACTATCAATTAAAATGGGGACAGAAAGACATCTATGCTAATAACCTCGGGAAAACGAATTATCCAGCATAGGAATTAACGGGCTTCTACTGCATATGGTCTTCAATGAAGTCCACGAAACACTATGAGCTTCTACATTAGCAGAGCATCTCAGAGGCATAGAGTCGTTCTTTCCTGGACTTGGAAAAGGTCCAATATTCGTTGGTCTTGGAAGTAAGTGGAGTAGAATTCCTCGATCATCTCTATCCGCAGCAATCATACAACTTGACCATGGTCATATCATAATAAGAGAAAGGAATGCCAGAATAGAACCATTATTCAAATCATTGTTGAAAGTGAAGCGTTAGGGGAGTTTCAGAAGATTATTGACTAACCAAACTAGACAAATGACCGAAATGACCATGAAAGAAAGTTAGCTCGAGCAGAACGAGACAGAGATATCTCATCAGTGATATCATAACTTTCCATTAATGGAAGACCTAAGAATAAACTTTCCATTTCATGTTATGGTCCAAGTAAGAATAATTCGAATTGTCGACAATGGAGAGTCTCATGGAGAGGATTATTAGTAGAATCATTAGAAGGATCAGGATGTTATTCTATGGAGGAAAGGGAAGTGTGGAAGATTACGTTTCGGGAAATGCATTAGAAGAATTACGTCGCGTGTCCAGCATAGGAGAATGTGATGGAAGAAATTCTATGGCCGAGTAATATTGCTGATGATTATGGAGAGAGGAATGCGGTTCACCAACTGGAAAAATTCTTCCTATGAATGAGAGTGTTGGCATACGACCTCTAGCACAATGTTTCTCGCTTCCCGAATCACAAGCCACACAGAATCTTTAAATAGTACAACAAAGAAATCATTTGAACGATTTTTAAAATAAACTTCTATATGGGGGTGCGCGTATTATTTCACAAATCCAAAACTCTCTATCAGAAGAATGTGTTCATATTTCCTACTGTATCTACTAGTGAAGCGAATGTAAATTAAACTGGTGAATCCGCTATGTAGGTTCAACCACTGACAAGCTATACCCTCATAAAACTTCTCACCGCAGAAAGGGCAGTATAAAATTGTTTCTTCATGTGAAATAGAAATAGTTTATTAAAATTAATTTCAATTAGTCTCTACCTATTAGTTATTATTAACTACTAAACTTGTGTGCATTTAGAATTAAAAATAAGATTCGATTTTATCAAATCCTCACATATATTTATATTTTTGTTTCTTTAAAAGTCTTATAAAATCATTTAATATATTTTCTTTCATCTCTAAATTAGTTAGAGATAATAGAAGAATGTTTCCACAAGACTGGAAATGGCAAAGTTGGTTTCTTCTCCCTGCCATTAAAAGGAGAGACTTCCCCCAAATATTTAATTATTCCCCCACTCGGCAGTGAAGGAAAAACTCCAAAGCCTAATTATTGCTTCCTTAAAAATTAAAATTGTAATAAAAATCATTCGTAGTTCTTCATCTTAAGGCAATTATATTTTATGGTTAATTTATTCTCGACTAATCTTCGAGAAACATCCAGAAAATTACGCTTTCAGTAAATTATGTTTTTTAAGGTCGTTAGAAATAGAAATGTTTAATTGAACAAGTGGGGGAGGGATGCTTTGTTTTTATTTATGAATAAAAAATGTACTTGACACAAGAGGAACATTTTCAATTATGGAAATAAGTATTGCATAATACATTAATGGGATAATTAATCGTTTGATCTAGTAATGGTTTTTAAAATTCATCTGCCGTTTTGGCTGCAGAACAGATTTCTGTGGCAGAGAATTTCAGAGTATAAGGCACTGAGATTACAATCTCAAGGTGGAAAGCCAAAGAATATATTTTTTGGGTATTAAAAAATCCAATCTGTGATAATCATCAACCCTCGAAATGTTGATTATCTAACGTCTCAGCGACCAACTGTCTTCAAGACAAAATTCGTTTAAAGTTTCCACCTTCATGTGGGCAGAAATTGGTAGCTGACAGTTTAGATAATAAACTTTTTGAAGGTTGATGAGAGTCCACATTTTGAACTAATCCACCTACAAATTATATAATTATCTATTCGATTATACCATTGTTTAGATAAATACTTATTGTTCAACCATATTTCACGTAGTTGCTAGTGATGGCTTTCTCACTGGTGTCCACGTTGCCATAGAATTGTCCAGAAATCATCTAATGAGAATATATTTTAGCAAAAGAACTCGGCGATTAACACCAGTTATATTCTACAAAATAATCCTATCTGACACTTTTCCCAAACCAATTATAATTTGTTTACTATTTGAAAATGGAAATACTTACATGAGTATAAGACGACTGTAACAATATTTTGGTTGAGAGAATTGGTAGTTTTGGAAAACTTCAAGATGAGCCTAATTTTTAATTATAAAAAAATATATATATATATATAAAATATATAAATTTAATATTAATTTGAATTATACAAATATATAGAATGTGACTTTAAAATATGTAAATATAAACGAAATTTTAAACTATAATATTGCTTATGAATATATTACTACACTAGTGGATATTGAAAACAGGCTCCCTTTGACTGAAATCAACTTTGTTGATATGTAATGAACGGTTAAATATCGTGTGCAAAATAAATAGTGTAAAATAGTGTTGAATTTAAATTATTATTTCTTAATCGTATATTATAGTTTGTGTTCTATGCAATAGCCAGTACTAGGTTTCTATATATTCAACCAGATTCTTCTAAGAGGAACACCTTTTATTTCCAATTGTGTATAATTTGTACTGAAGATAAATTTGAAATGTAAACATTATTTAGGCCTTGGCAATATCATATGGCCGGAGATAATACTGTATACCTAAATATTCTAAACAATTTTATAAATTTGAACATCGGTGAAAAAAAATGTAAAATACAATGTAGACAGAGAATATATAATATGGTCTTGAAATATGCTTACAGTGGAATTTTATATCATGGATTTAAATTTTATTGTTATAAAATAGATGTAAATATGAATTTTATATATATGAATTGTAAAAATAAAAATGGCATATCCTGACCAGGTTTTTATTTTTTATTTTTTTCTATTATTTTTTCATATATATGAATTGTGTGTCAAATATTTAAAAATATTAATTGAAAATTAAATGAATTATTCAATAATAACATACGAGTTTTTACCATTAACACAGATCCTTATTCCTAATTCAATAACACAGATCCTTATTCCTAATTCAATAACACAGTTGCAAAATATGTCATTTTCAGTTATTTTAACATATATTACAATTACAATTACAATTATTTTATTTCCAAAGCGCTATATCCCGCAAGGGATACTTGCGCCAAACAAGGAGAAAAGTCTATTTACATGAGTTATTTACATTATTCAACGAATAAAAACATTAGAGATCCAGATTTTGTAGAAATTTTAGAATGTATTTACAAAATGATTTGAACTTTAGATATGATTTTTTATTGGAAATCAAATCGTTTAATTCATAAACAACTAGTTCATTCTTCATTCTATAATCTTGAAATGCTGGGCAGTCGATCAGTAGATGTCTTGAGGTTTGTTCCTCCATACCACAAAAGCAACTTGAATCCTCCACTGCCTTTATTCTATTTAAAAAACTTTTGAAATTTCCGTGGTTTGTAACAAATTGAGTATTATAAAAATTTGGACGAAAGTATTTAGGGATTTCTTGGGGAAAAAAGCTTAAGAAAGTATTATTTGCTTCGTTTTTCAGAACATTCATTCTTGATTTGAGAAAGGTATCTATAATTCCTGGAATAAATGGGTCATAAATTTGTTGATCATCTGTGGATAAGTTTCTCAGATCAGATATCATGATTCTGGATTCGATAAAGTCTGAGATCAGAGGAATGTTGGCCAAACTATGAACACAGCTATATGATGTGGATTTATAGGCTTGTATACACCATGTCAGTATTTGATATTGGGTTGAATTTAATTTTTGTAAACATTTTTTATTTAAATATTTGAACCAAATTTCGGCTCCATATGTAAGTATTGGTCTAAAAATGGATTTATATAAAGTTAGCCTTTTCTGGGTGCTTAGACCCCAAGATTTCCCGCAAATTGAGAAGAGATAATTTTTAAAACGTTTTGTACGATTTACTATTTCTTCTATGTGGTATGTAAAATTTATTTTGTTTCTTCTTCTGTGATTTGCAATTATTATTCCTAAAATTTTGGTCTTCAGAGTTGGTATGATTATTTCATTATTAAATTTGATTGGGATTTTTTCTTTGTTATGTAAATAGAGTATATTAGTTTTTTCTAGACTTATTTCAAGTTTGTTACTCTTACACCATACGACAATCGTATTTAATGCTTGTTCTATAACTAATTTCAGGTCTTTGCAATTGTTGTGCCAGCATATAATTGAAACATCATCTGCATAACATACCACTTCACTATTAGGAACTTGATATTTGATCAAAAGATCGTTTAGTAATATTATCCATAGTAGTGGAGATAGCGGGCCACCCTGCGGACATCCCTTTGTAATTTGTTTATTTATTGTTAAGTTCTCATATGTAAATTTCGTTTTCCTCGATTTGAAATATGATTGAATAGTCCTTATTAAACTTTCCGGCAAATTATCTTCATCTATTATTTTTAAAATCGCAGGCCACCATGCGTTATCAAAGGCTCCCGCAATATCTATTGTGACCAGAGCTGTCAGTTCATTGGTTTTGTGTTCCATTATTATATCGATTATATTATTCAAGGCTGTAATAGTAGATTTTGACTTGATGAATCCATGCTGTTTGGGACTTAATAAATTGTTTTGCATATAATATTCATAAATTTTCTTTTTAATAACTTTTTCGTAGATCTTAGACAGATTAGATGTTAACGAAATAGGTCGATAGCTTTTTATTGATTCGACGTTAGATTTGTTTGGTTTCATTAGAATTTTTAAAACTGTCGTTTTCCATTCCCTTGGAAAATATCCCATCTGAATACATTTATTTAATAACGAATGTAGCACAGGAAGTATCAGAGTCTTTGAGTATTTTATCATGTTATTACTGATATTATCTTGACCTGGTGACTTTTTAACATTGGTATTGTCAATTAGATATTCTATTTCTTCGGTATCAATATGGATAGCGCTTGAATTCCTTAGAAAAGGTTCGTAACTTCTAACCAATTCTTGTTGTTGGTTGTCTTGATCAATTCTGTCATCTGCAATTAATACATTTATTATGTCTGTAATGCGTTTTTCTTTATCTGATTCTTGATTGTTGTCTATTATGGGAAGTCCTTTTTGCTTGTTTGAGGATTTGAGCTTTTTGAAAGTTTTATATGCGTTACCAAAAGGATCATTTGATTCATTTTCTTCGATGAAAATTTTCAAACTATTTCTCTTTGCTTTCTTTATCATATTATTAAATTTGTTTCTGACTTGTTTAAATCTTGTTGCATCGATAGTCTTACTGTGATAAAATAAGTTTCTTACGTAATGAAAATGTGTTTTCATTAGTTCAAGTTCTTTATTCCACCATTTTATACCTGCATCATATGCGTAGTTGTTTGATTTTACTTTTAATGATATGTAGGCTGCTTCTATTATGTTATCCGTGAGTTTGTTTACAACTTTATCAATATCCGTGCAATTTTCCACCATATCTGCCTCATTCTTTAATTTGATAAATTCTTGATACTTGAGATTTTTGGAGAAATTTGTCCAGTTGGCGTGTTTTTCATTGAATTTCCATGTAGAATTCTGTTTATCTTTTATATAATTAAATTTTGAGTTAATTTCAAATTGAATTGCCAAATGATCAGAAATATTCGTCAGTGATGAGGTGGTCCAATGTCTGATCATATTTATTGAAAGTCTATTCGAGATTGTTAGATCTACTATACTTGCACCTCTACATGTTGGAGTTTTATCGTTGTGAATGTACAAGTGATTTTCATTTATTATTGTTTGCAATTTGTAACCATTTGAATTTGTTATTTTATCGAACCAGATTGGATGACGGGAATTGAAATCTCCGCATAGGACTATAGGGTTATTTGAATAAGTATTAATCAAGTTTCTTATAAAATCTAAGTGAGTATCATTACAGGAATTGGGATGAAAGTAAAAATTTGCGATTACTACAAACGAATTTGAGGTTATGACAGATATTGCAGTACAGAATTGATTCGTAAAATTATCTAATTTTTTGAATTTTATATTTTTATTTACAATGATTGTTGCTGTGTAAATAATTTCTGAAGTCTTTGAATAAATTATTGGTGAGTCTAAATCAAATATAACCTGTTTATTTAAAACATATGGTTCTTGAAGTAATATAATATCTGGTGGATTATTATTCGTTGAAATTGTAAGTTCGTTTAAAACTGTCATACTTTTTCTAATATTCTGTTGTAAACATTTTATGTTTCCTCTATATGGTAGAGCAGTGATCACCATGACTACAAATAACTAAATTCGTTATTCATTCCTCTTCTGAACCGATGAGATATTGAGTTCTTCTCACTGTTCTATCAACCTGCAATTTATATTGAGGACAGTCATTTGTATTTGGTTTATGGTTAATCGGACTATTCCTAAGTCTTGGATTCTTTGAACAGTTATGACATTTTAGCTCTTTAGTACAGACGTGATTGCCCTGGGTTCCACATATGCAACATATTTGTACATTTGGACATTCTTTTGTTTTATGGTCTGGATTAAACTGAAAACAATTTTGGCATTGTTTTACTAGGATTTTATCTTGTATCTGACAACGTTCTAGGTCTGTATATAATGTATTGTTCATTCTTTTCATAAGTTGATAGGCTTTTGGGGAAACTCTCAGGACTATGTTTTGGGTTGGTGTGTTAGATTTCATTACGAATAATATCTTGATTTCATCTTCCATTCCGTTCAGCTCCTGATTCATATTGCAAATCGTATTTACAAATGTGGCTGTATCAGTTAGTTTGGAAACGTTTTTCACCACCACTGTTGGATCTCTTTGCTTTGGAACAAAAATTTTGCTTATTGTTTTTAATTCCTCAGATTTGTTCAATTCCTCTTGAAGTGAATTCATCTCTGTCATATTAGGCAATTTTATAATTACTGCGCTTCTTGTGTTAAACATTTTGTTGATTTTTATCTTTGTGCCCTTGTCTCTAATTTTCTTTATATCCTTAGAAATAGCCTGTATAATGGTTGAAGTAGGTTCATTGTTGGCTGGTGTTGCCATAAGCGTGAATTCTCTATTTTGAATTTGCTGATGTTTTACGATCAAATCTGATACATTTTCTCTTTTTGCAATTTGTGCATAAGAAGGTCTATAAACTGAAATATCCTTTTCTATTTTATCAATCCTGCTGTCCATTACCTCTTTGATGGCTTCGGTTATTGTTTCTAGTTCAAATTCCTTTTTTATTTCTGTTATGGAGGAAATACCATCTTTTATTTGGTTTATATTTGTGCCAAGAAATGTCAGATCATTTTTGGTTAAATTTTTTTGAGTACTTTTAAATTTATTTGTGAAGTATTCAAGAACTTCATCAAGTTTTAATTTAATTGAATCTACAGCTGATTCCATTTATTTAGTTTCGTATAAGAATCTAAAATAAAGAGCAGTAAATTTGCATATTTTTATAAAATGAAATTTTTGCATAAAGTTTGCAGTAGTGAATTTAATTGTGTTTATTTTTAAAAATCCAATAGATTCAGCAAAGAATAATGTAGTATTACAATAACTATTAATTAACTGAATATATAATATATAATATCTATGCTATAAACAATTTTCAAAACAAATATTTACCGGAGCTAAGGCGACACGCAGCCGGTCGGATCAGCCTCCTAGCGGCAAAAAAATATATATATATGAAAAAATAGTACAAATGTAATATTGTACTGGGATAAGGTGCATAAATTAAGAAAAAGGCTTATTCTTATCGAGCAACAAATTGCACCACGCTGATGAGGGCCAACAGCCCGAAACGCGTCCGTGGTTAGCTTTTCTTGATTAATCAAGAATGGGTATTTGGCCAATTCTGGAATAATTATAAATCAACGAGAATAGTTTATATTTATTCCGATAGATGGCGCAAGCCATCAGCAACTTTCAGTTGCTCGATAATAATAAGCCTTTTTCTTAATATATATATATAGGACACCTCAAAATAGACGTCAAGACCAGACAACATTTATTGACCGCCAACGCAAACTAGCGGCCTCTGATCGGTGACAAACCCACAACATCATCTTTGGTAAACTGAGAAGCGTTCACCTAGAAACCTTAGTTTGGGGCTATGGCCCCCGTCAGTCCAGGGCGGACTTTATTCCATGAGTTACACAAGGAATCAAATGGAATCTTTACAATTCGTCAAAGATTGTGTTTAGCTGGTAAAGTGACTAGGCCAAATCTATGGCCAAATTTATAATCCAACTTGTATACCAGGGTTTCGAAAAATGGCCTTCCTCAGTACAGGGGCTATGATTTCATTACGTTCCTACAAAAGGAGAGTTATGAAATAGGCCGAATCTTCTAAAAATGAACTATATATTAGGTTTTTATTTATAAATATTTCCAGTTGAAGGTCTATAGCTTCTTGAGACACATTTCTAGTGCATAATCATATGACATCATATGACAAAAAACATTTGCGTTGTCGCGTGACAGAATTTTTTTATATGCAGACCCATTACTTTGAGATGTTACCTCTAATGTCATTATTATTGAACAACACAAAATATTTTAATTCAATTGAAATTCTCCTTTGACAAACTTTCGATCGATAAAATATTTTCGGCTCCCCAAACAGAAGAACCTATGGCGAGTTTAATCAATATTCAAGCAAAAAAATTACTTTTTTCCGATAATAAATTAATCAAATATTTAAAATTTGATTCAGTATAGGTTTGGTTTACCATAGAAAGACGTGTGAATAAAACAGCTTAAATATGAGATAAGAGAAAAAGTCGTTCAGCACTAAGCGCCATTTTAAAAAATCTGATGAAGAAAGCATTTTAACTAAATACATATTTACCTTTTTATACGCTCTATTTGAATAATATGGCGGGCCATAAAAAGTGAATTTAAATAATGCATTTTTCTTGCAATTTCTTTTCACAAGTTTCTTTTGAGTTTGTGACGCATTTAACGATGCAATATGGCTATCATTATAGTGGGTGACACAATATTGATCCTTTTTTTCTATGAAGTCTTTCATAATATTTTAAAGCAAAAAGGAGAGAAAAGTTTTATATCTCCTAAAAATATCCTCAGAACAAAAAACAATTTAATAATGGTTGGAATATTATTTCTCCAATATACCACTCTCACTATAAATAAGGTTATAGCTGTTTATTTAGCTATATTAGTTGTTTGTCTTATATTCCCTAATGTATGCAATATACAGTATCATGTCATTTCCTATGGGTCAATGGAAGAATGGTCTAAACCGTTGGTTTTCGACGCTACGACCCGGGATCGAATCCCGCATTGGGCACTTCTTTCTAATTAAAAAAAAATCCCCAAACGCCCCTGATTTCTTGCAAAGGTCCAGCCACACAAGCGAGTTCAATTAACCAAACGGAGCTCTGGTACATTTGTATGTGCACATGTTTAGACATGTGATGCATTTAGAGTAAAAACAGTCGCCAATTTCTACTCGCCATGATTACCATGGCCTATACAATGTGTGATAGGGATAATAGAAAATGTAATTTTCTTTTACGATCCTACTAGAGTATTAGACTGTCTCACATGCAACGGTGTAAAGTCAAATCTAAGCCAAAAATATCTATAAATCAGAATGTCTTCAACTTAAAAGTAACTTGTACTTTTTTAACAACAGTTCAGGATGGATTGATTTTTATATTCAATTTAACCATTAACTTGGAGCTACTTAGCAAGTTCGCACCATACGACCCCTCGACAAATCGTCAGTAGAAGCTGTGCCGTTCTTTACACCGGCTTTACTCTGTGTGAACTAAACGACGTCGCACAGAATGAAGCTGAGAATAAATTGTAGCAAAGTATTTATTATTTTATTAACAGAGTATCATTTTTTATATTTTATTACTCTGTAAACTTCTGCAGGCCATGATTTGCACGGAATACGATATACTATGTTTGATTTGAATTCATGATTGCTATTATGATCAGAGTTATATATATATGATGAAATAAAAATACAACAAAAGGTCATTAGGGTTGATATTTAAAACCAAAAAGACATATCCAGATCTCTCACATAATTATTTTAGATGGCAAAGCGCCATCTAGTGGAGCAAAAAGCAACTAAACGTTGATTTAACTTGTTCCGTGATATTTGGCAAACCATTTTCTGATAAATCATGAAAAGCCAACCACGCACACTTTTCGGGCTGTTTGCCCTCGTCAGCGTGGTACAGGCTGTACCTCTACGAATAAATATTTGGTCCTAGAAATATCAATGAATCGGTATTTAAGGCCACGTTTGCGTGAATATGTTGTTCATATGAAAAATAATTCTGAAAAATAGAAAAGGGCCAACAGCCTAAACGCGTATTACTCGTTAGGAATGAATAAGATATGTTCCTTTTGACAAAAAAGTTGGTCTTAATTCTTTGTTCACTTGAGCATTGCTCATTTACCACTGGTATAGAGGCGTTATAGGGTTGTGAGGTTGTTTTCAACCATGGTGGACCGTGCCACCATAACTCAACTTGATCCAATGATATTCCCCTGGATGCAAGATCAGCGGGATTGTCCTCTCCTTTGACGTGCATCCAACGACATGGTAATAGCTCTTGTATATCCCTTACCCGATTAGAAACATAGGGTTTCCATCTGCTATGCTCTGAAGCCAACCAACTAAGCACTATGGTGAAATCTGACCACAATGTAACCTTGTTTATATTCAACGACATAGCCGTACAAACGAGTCTAGTCAGCTGAGCTAGCAATAGCGATGCACACAATTCCATGTGTGGAATTGTAGTGGTTTTTAAAGTAGCTACTCGGGTTTTCGCTGCCAATAGATATACATCATGCATTGAGGAAGTATGGATTATCTTGATATAAATCATTTCAGCATATGCCCTTTGTGAGGCATGAGCAAATCCATGTATTTCATAAGTCTTAAGATCATAAAGTCTTATCCATCGAGGTATCTGTACCTGGTGTTGTGATGCTAGATCATTTTGTAATGCCTTCCACGATTCTTGTAATCCAACTGGAATAGGCTCATCCCATGTTAATTTTTCAGCCCATAATGTCTGAATCATCAACTTTATTTTAAGCATCAACGGCGCAAACCAACCAAGGGGTCATATATTTTTCCCATTTGTGATAAGATATTTCGCTTAGTTGGGGCATTCTTGATTATTTCAAATTTCCTTAATCCTATTTCATCATTCTTCGGGTTCCAATTAATACCCAATAAATTTATTCCCAATCTATTCTCACTGTCAACATTAAGATAGAAAGTTGATTTGTCTGCTTCTTGAAGTGTGTCCAATACTGTAGGTTTATTGGAAGTCCATTGTCGTAATTTAAAACTGCCTGCTTGCAACAATTGGTCGAATTCTCTTTTAAGTTTGCGCCCATTTTCTACAGTTTCACAACCAGTCAACAAGTCATCCACATAAAAATCTGATTTAAGAATGGCTTCCGCCGTTGGAAACCTAATTTGTTCATCATGAGTCAGTTATTTCAATACCCTGATGGCCAAGAATGGTACACAAGATGTTCCGTATGTCAAGGTTTTAAGTTCATACTCCTTTAAACCTTGACCTGATTCATCTCTCCAAATTATTCGTTGATACATTTTCACATGAGCAGCGTATTTACGGCAAACTTGGCCTTAAATATCCATTTCTTGTTTTCTAAGAAGCCTCTAGAACCAAAATTTTGGTCGTAGAGGTACAGCCTAAACAACACTGACGAGGGCCAATAGCCCGAGAGGCGTACGTGGTTGGCTTTTTTAAAATTTATTTATAAGAAAAATGGGTTGTGTGGCCAAGTATCATGGAACAAGTTGAATTAACCTTTAGTTGAATTTTGTTCCACTCGATATATAGCGCTCTGCCATCTAAAATGCTCATGTGACCGTTCACTTCAAGATATGCCTTTTTTATTATATATATATAACCTAAAATGCAAATATTTTATTTTTCAAAAACATATATTTTATTTTCATTCATTGACTGTTCTACACATTTTTGACCATAGATTTAGAACATAACACTTTGATTATTGTTGTAAATATGTATAATTAACCTACCTTTTTTTTAATTCGCGAATATAGGATTCATTTAATAAATTCTATATTACTGTGAAAAATAATTAATGTGCAATTCTCTTCAAGTAATTCAAAATAAAAACTACTTGAGAGGTGAATACCTACTTATTTTCACGACTGCACCTTCAATTCTCTATCTTTTTCAATAACAAAACAAAATACTCAAAAAACAACCGCATATATAGTGTCTCCGTCTATCAGAGAACAGGCAAAGAGATCTTATAAAGGGTATAAACGATGTAGATATATTAAGAAAAAAGGGCATCTCCTTATTGTGCAACTGAAAGTTGCTGACGGCTTGCGCTATCTATCGGAATAAATATCAACTATTCGTTGATTTTTTAATTATTCCATAATTGTCCAAAATACTTATTTATTCCGATAGATGGTGCAAGCCTTCAGCAACTTTCAGCTGCACGATAAGGAGAAGCCCTTTTTAATTTTCTTAATTTATGAACTTTATCCCAGTACAATATCACATTTGTACTATATTTTTCGATTTAGATATAGTTGGCCTCACATTATTTCTACTTTCAACGTCCACAGTTGTAGATCCCTCGAAAGTAGGGTATTCTGCTAGCGAACTTGGAGAGATAATCACAATGGGAACTACTCTGAACCTCTTAAGCCTTTTTTTAAAATGAATTGATGTTAAAATAGATCTACTACCAATGCTGATAAAATTGAGAATACATTAAACAATTGTTCTCTCATAATTCTAAAGAATTAATAAACTGAATCCTTATCATCACCAATTCAAAGAAACAACAACAAATGATCTAATTAAGGAAAGGGGCCTAATTATTGTTAGTTGTCCTAATTAGAGATTCTACCGCACTTTAATTAATTATTTTTATTTGGCTTTCCAATATTTTAACAGGCCGCACGCACATCTTATAGTAGCGTTATTGAAAATATTGAGAATTTATTTCCCTGCCTCGATCTGAAGTGTATGAAAGACACTGTGAATAGTGAGGGGTTAGAACACTGGGTAGCTGGATTGTAGCAAACATCCCAGCTAGAGGACAGTAGTTTAGCAATACACCATCCCTTCATCACAAATTGGATCACAAGGCTCAAAGTCCTAGGTATTGATTGACACAGAAGGCACATTCAAATAATTAGGTGTTGGGAACGTCATAACTTACATAATGGGCTGAATATTTTAGCGTTGAAAGTGGTGACTTTTGGCATCAGAAATGATTCAATAGGTTATAGGTACGCACATCTAGATTCATGTTGATGGCATTCAATCCAACCAATCAATTGATCCAGTCCGCATCATATGAAATCACCCAACTCAGGGCTATCTGCTGCTGTACGGGTCCTTGATGAGAAAGAAGGAGATTCAACCTAAGTTTGGTCAGTCCAGCTGATAAGTAAATTATGAACTTTATCAGAAGAGGCTTTTAGAGAGAGGCGACGCTAAACTTGACATCTGAGTTTGATTCAAGAGTTAGATTCCTTTGAATTAGTGACGATTTTGTGACATTGAATATTTCAGAATGATCATAGAAATTCTTACCTGACTTCTTCTGCATATTAACATGCTTATAGAATATCATTTTTTTAGGGTATTCTTCTTGATTATGATATTTGTAGCAACGTATTCTGAATATCCTCAAATATTAGGAATTAGTAAATGTCTTGAGGTATCCTTGATCTTCAATAAATGAAATATATTCTTTAAATATTCTATGAAAATTTTATTCGAATTTTATTCTCTTTAATATCACACAAATATTGCTTTGTGTTATATTTGAAAGAGATATATTTCTCTATCAATGTTATCTTTTGATCAAAATTTGTTTAATTGAATTATGTACTTTATGTATGTTCAATAATTATATAGAAAGATAATATCCTAGATGCTTTTGATGTTCATTAATATATTTTGTTTCCAATTAAATGGGTATAAAAAAATATATTCTTTGAAAAATAATAATTTTACACGTCATCAAATTCACGTTATATTATTTCATAATACATACATTTACATTCAAAAATATTTATAGAAATAAATTAGTTTTCTTCATATATTTTGAAATATTATTTTTTCATATCGAAGTGATTTTACGGCATTGTTACAAATAAAGGTGAACCTATCTCTAATTAAACAATTTTTGTTCAAATATGAATATAATGAGAAAAGCGAAGACTAGAACGTGGCTGATTCCACACTCGCTTTTTCAGTGATACGTTAACATGGTGGAATTTGTTTCCACTGGACATGCGTCGGACATGGAAGCTGTTGTTGGGTTCTGTGCTGCCTGGAGTATAGGATCTTAATCTATTCTTCCTTCCTGTGGTGAATCTGTAGAAGACTGGTGGTCTTAATAAAGCTGTATATGTGTTGGAATATATATATATTTTTAAAACAGCATTTAGGTTCATGTTCTTAAAATGTTTAACAAAACCTATTTGCTGACATTTTTCAAGTGTTCTACATACATGTGTTCTATATAATTGTAATATTTATTTTGGTTGGTAATACTATGATTATATAGATCATTTTCCTCGTAGTGATCAAGTTCTATTAAGGTGTTTGGAAACTTTCAACCTATATATTTTGTTATATTGAAGAAATATTGGAATTAAGCAGCTATACTTTTATTCATTATGAAATTGTATCTTAAAAGGTTTACGTTATTTTTGAAAGAAATATATTTCAATAGTGACTATCAAGTATTATCCATACTGTCAGCTTCCTCAACTATAAATCAATAATGTACGAACTGAAAAAACAAAATTTACCAAGAGAAATTATTTACAGCGATTATTGACGTATAAAAATGTATTATTATGAATCATTTGTAATCATTTATAATGCTAATTATACAATTCGCACTATTTTTACAAACGGAATTCCTACAAAGTTCCATCCAAATTTTATAGTCACTCAATTTGTCACATCACACGGAAAATTCCAGAAATACTTACATAAAAGAGGTCTATCAGAAACATCAAATTGTTCCTGCGAAGAAACCGAACAAACTGCTTTCCGCCTCAACTTTGCAGAAGTGAGGCGTCGTTTGTTACCTGATCTTAATCATTTAACTCTCTTACATCTGCCACTTTGTCTATATATATCTCATGAACTCTGTCGAATAATACATGTAAATTTTAAAATATTTAATTTTAAGTTCTAATTTGTTTGTTGTTTTGTTTGTTTCCTCTGTAATGGGCGCAAATATTTCAATAACACGCCTGTTAATAAAATGAAAGAGAAATACTATCAGCTTCGCGTGTGGTAATGACATGGCCTTCGAGGCCCACCACGAAGGTTAAGGACTGCAGAATCCTCCAGAATATTAACCTCTGATATTGTGATGTAAGGATGAGCTATACTACCTCTAACTACCCGATCTGACATAGATGAAGGAAACCAAAAACCGGTAGACCTAGACTGAGATAGATATCCTTGTTATATGACAGCAGTTACAAGTACTGGCAGGAGATGAAAGTAAATAAACAATTTCTGATCAGAATATTGTAAAAAGGATTCTAGGAGTAGGTTACAAATGTGATATGAGAATGTCAGCGTGAAACATCGATACTTCTAATCATATATCCTGACGTCGATGGTGTGAATTATCGTTATATAAGCTGTCAATAACAAAATTCCTAATCTGAACTCACTTAACGTTCATCTTAAGAAGAAAATTTTCACGCTTATATCTCACAAAAGTATAGAAAATAATTGTTTGATATTTATTGGATTTTATCACAACAATTATAATTTAATATTTTACACAAAATAAATTTACTGGCAATGCGTTTCTTTTAAATATTATCAAATATTATCTCTACAGACCTTACTGAAATTATATGAGTTATTGAATGAGAGGGCTTGGCTCTCATCCAATAACCCATATTATTGCAGTAAGGTATGTAGAGATAATATTTGATGATATTTAAAAGAAACGCATTGCCAGTAAATTTATTTTGTGTAAAATATTAACGATAGATGGCAATTAAATTTATAAATTTAATTTACCAATTATAATTTAATTGGAAGGGTGTTTTAAAATATCCAGTTTTATAGAAAAAACTGCTATAAAATTAATATTCTCAATATCAAGATTTTTTTTTCTTTTAGAATACACCGGTTCTCGCTGCTAACGCCTTATAGTTGGTTTTATTTATATTAATTTGTTCTGAATGAAGCTACCTTTACAAATTCTTAGGAAATAATGTGTTATATATAAATCATATTAAGTTATTTATATTATAAACTCATATAAATATAAGAGTATTAAACCACTTAAATAAACATTTAATTGCGGTAATTTCATCTCTGCAAACAATTCCAAGAAGTCATACTTGCATTTCAGTCAAGTTCCTTCCATTTTCTCATTAGAGGTATTCCCATTTATTGCCTCGAAGCCTAAACCGAAACCTATATTTTCAACACTGCCGTTATAAAGGGAAGAAATAGGTCTTTATCAAGCGGAGATAGTTTCACAAATATTTGAACACTTTTTGTCACCATGAGATATATATTAATTGATCTAAAATGACCTTTATATGTTATTCGTATAGAGCATTTATACTTATTAGAGACATCATGACCCAATTTAACCTTTTCAAAAAACCTAAATTTTAGTTTTAAAAAGTGGAAATGTTTTTTTGTTTTTTTAAGATGTAAGGCCTCAAAATAAGGAGCCAGATGTGTTTAAACTAGAACAAAAATAAATATTTATGCATTTTGCGACATGCAGCTTCATAATGTGGAGTTAGAAAGAAGATGCTGCACATTCAAAATTCTGACTTTAGTGGTTACTTGTACTATATTTCATTTATCTGTTCATGTAAAAAGAATGGGTTCGACCGTGGAGTACAAGGTATTCCAATGTTGTTGGTATATCTATTAAGACAATGATGATCTTCCCTATAGAAGAAGAAACACAGGAAGGGGAGAACAACTTCTTATAAAACAAGTCCCGACCTGTGTTCCATTATCTTGTTCCCCGAAGAAGTTTGGCGAGTAGCCATACGAAATATTGGAAAGTAAAACTATATGATCCAAAATAAGCATTTTAAAATAATATATATCGTATATTTTAAATTGAGCAATCCATAAATCAATCTTCAATTAAAAAGGCATATATTGGATAGATAAATGATATTTTGATCCAATATATGCTTTTTAATTGATATATGTTGATTTTTGCATAGAATATTTAATGAAACTGATTCCAAGAATTATCAATTAAACATTATATTTATAAAATGAAAGGAATTAAAAGCACGAATGTTTCTTTTATACATAATACAAATTTCTACTGCACTTACTGCAATGAAAAAATATATTGGGAGGGCTTGGCTCATCAGTGGTGAACCCTCCCAGCGGTTTCGCCAATTTAATCCACCAGACCGCTTCTCAGAGCTCTAATATTGTATTGGATCATTCTGCTTTTATATGCTACACTGAAGGATGGAATCCTAGAAATGGTTTTCAAGTAAACTATGGAGCAATGCTCTTCAGCAAACTATAAAGACAAGGTCATCAGGAATAAATTAACACAAAGCAATAACGCGCCATCTATACATATAAAATAAAAGGATTTAAAAGCGCGAGTGTTTCTTTTATACATAAAACGAACTTCTGTATTGGACAATTCTACTTATATATGCAGCACTGAATAATGGAATTTCAGAAATGGTTTTCAAGAAAACTATGGACATAAGCTTATAGGACAGTAGAATTACATTCAAATATTTGCATCGAGCAATACTCTTCCGCAAACAATAAAGCTTATTGATTTACAAGAGAGAGAACAAAATATAAAAGGGAAACTATTATTAAACAAAGGAACTTTTTTTCTTTCGGTTAGCGCCTATTTACCTGTGAGCTTACACACACTCTGTGGTAACAATTAATTAATATATTTACAACAATATATATGTATTATTAATTAATTATATTAATGTACTTATTAAATTATAATATTTAAATATATTTTTAAAAATTATTTTCAAAATTAATTTTTTGAAAATTCCATGTTGCGTGTTACACGTGAATATATTCGAATTTCCGATATGACATGATATAAGGTAAATTTAAGTGAAACAGATAGTGGTTATATTTTCACACATAAACCTATAATATTGTAGAGGCTGAAGTTATATAGCTGCTAGAAACATTTTGATTTTTTTTAAAAAGCTTTTAACTTTTATCTCCTCAAATATTTGGTGGAAATTCAATTTGATGTTTTTATCAGTAGTTACATATGATTTTTGGAAATTCGCCTAAAATAGCAGAAGGTATTTAAATATATTGTCGCGGAGATAAATAAAGCAAGGGCAAATTTGGGAATAAATAATTTATTACAAGGGGTATTTGTAGGGAGAGAGAGTTTTGTACAACTTACCCAAGTTAAAAGTTAATCCTAAATGAACGGCGTTAGCCACCGTCCCGTTTTCCTTATTTACATATCAGCTTCCCCCCTCCCGGGGTCCAGGGATGATTGACAGTTGTCCCATCTGGAAGGAGCTATTTGACAATATATTATATAAATCCAATTTTATCTCCATTTTCATGAAACATATTATTTATTTCTATAAAGGTGTATATTAAATATACGTATATAAAGAGAGAAGAATATATGCTGATTTAATGGGAGATGGCATTTTTTCTTACTTTTATCACATAATTTCTTGAAAATAGAGATACTTCGGCCAGTAAATCTTTTTATTACCTCGACGTTTCGACAAAAATCTTTTGTCCTCGTCAGGAGCAAACAAAAATTAAACATTTAGCAAGGCGTTAAAAATATTTCTAAAGTTCCAAGGGCGTTCTCACGCGATATTTAAAATGTTTGTACAACATCTAAAGCACGAGTCAAAAATAAATATTTAACTCACAAAAGACTATGATCTTTAAAATAAATTATAATATACATATTATATAATGAGAAATTATAAACAAAAATAAATATAAAAATAATAATAATATTCACAAAGATTTCCCAATAGTATATATAAATCGATATCTATTACTTACAATTTATACTAACCCTTTTTAACTACTTTTTAAATTTAAAAATGAATGCCGGCCAGGCAGCCTCAATATTTACGATTCATCACATAAGTATATGGGAAAATAAGCAAAAAATAGAAATAAAAGTCATTTGTTGATATATTATAAACAAAAAGCAAATCCTGACCACTTTTGATTTTAATAAGTGTATATATAAGAAATAGTAGACGCCTATGTTTCTTTTTTTAAATAAATTAATTTTCTACTGCCTTTACTGCAATGATAAAATAATGGAAAAGGCCTGGCTCATCAGTGGTAAACCCTCCCAGCAGTTTCGCAAGTTGAATATACCATACCGCTGAAATTTTGCCTTGAGCTGTTTTTCTTTCATACCGATACTGATGCTAAACTCTTTGAAAATGTATTATAAATTGACTATATGGCATACTCTTTGAGGACAATAGAAATAGATACAATTATATACAAAATGGCATATCCTGACCAGGAGCACATGTGCTTTACAGAAGGCAGAGCGCCATCTGGTGGAAAAGAAATCAACTAAACATTGCTTTAACCTGTTCCCTGATATTTGGCAAACCCAATTTCTTGATAAATCAAGAAAAGCCATCCACGAACGTGTTTCGCATTTTTGGCGCTCGTCAGGGTGGAGTAGGCTGTACCACTGCGACCAAAAATATTTTTTAGGTCCAGAGGCTTCTTGAAAAACCAAGAAATGGGTATTTAAGGCCAAACTTGCGTAATAAAATCAAGGCTTTTCTTGATGTATCAAGATATTGGGTTGGTCAAATATCGGGGAACAGGTTAAATCAATGTTTAGTTGATTTCTGTTCCACCAGATGGCGCTCTGCCTTCTGTGAAGCACATGTGCTCCTGGTCAGGATATGCCATTTTTATTTTTGTTTCAACACCTGACCTTTTTATCTTTTATTTTTTCTTTCATTTTTCATACAATTATATATAATAAACAAATATATATATTTTTTTATTCGTTATATAGGGAGAAGGTTAGGTGAAAATCTGTACCGAATATATGCTCTCTTAAAAATTGCGATGGCAATGTAAAAGCAGTGTGGGCAGGATAACAAAACATGGAATCTATAATTATCTACATGTATGTAAAACTCTTATATATTTTAATTTACTTTTAGAATCTTGGAGTCCTTTTTCGTTCTTTTATCCTACATTAATGAAAACACTTTACATTGAAACATATCTTCCTAATATAATATAAAATACCTACAATGACAATTTTGGATCTATATGAAATTATCTTTATATTAAAATTTCGACGAGAAGCGCGCTTGCCTTTATCAGGATAAATGATTCTAAAGTGATAAGGTTGTTTTATGTATAGTATTTGCTACTATAGAATGGTTTTTCTAGATAAAATTGAAGATTACGTACCCTATTCTGTTCTTCCTTATTACTTCTTTCAGGGGAAAAGACAAATATTAGCAGCTTTACATTGCCTGTCACCGTAGCAAGTCATAAATATCTACGAATTTCACTCCGAGTCATCGGCCAATGAGAGCCATATGTATTCTTATACTACAATTTATACAGTTTGGCAAAAAAAAAAGAAGAATATCGTAAAATAATGAAGATGTATAGAATACACGCAGTTATTGCTATTCCTATCTAACAAGACTTTATTTAACTCATTGCTTGTTTACTTGTTGGTATTTGTGCCATTGCTTTTTTCTTTCTTGCATTCCTAGACGAGTCAATTCAAGACGACATGTTTCAATAAAATACTTTTGTTGTTAATAACGGACTGCCCGTTGAAATAGTAAAATAAAGATGGTCGCGTACGTCTACACTCTATGGGTTGAGATAGCTTCAAAAACGATCTTTTTTCAACAACTTGTCTAATCGAATATGCATTAGAGATTTTGTTTGCCATCTATCTAGATAGCTGTAGAATATTGTATAAATTCGAAATATTAACGTCTATTACTGTGCCTCCTCTATATCTCTATTAATATATGTAAATAATCCTCTAGAGAAGAGTAACTAATATTACACACATACAGATTTATTAAGATCATCGCTCTTATACAGATTCATCACAGGATGGAAGCATAGATGGAGCTCCTATACTCCAGAAAGCGAAGAACCCAACAGCTTCCAGGTCCGACTCAAGTCCAGTGGCCACACAATCCACCGTGCATGAGGCTCGCAATTATTGGTTAACAGAAGCTGGTGGTTGGAAGTATGGATTTCTAGTTATAAAGACAAATCATTGATTATAGAAGATTCAATCACATTTTGATGAATTGGTTTGTAACAATATTTTTCTTGAATGGTTCGAACTACGCTAGCAAAGTTTTTATAGCATTTTAAAGTTGTAGTGGTTTCTTCTTTTTTTTTCAAACGCAACTTCGTTAAGTCGTACAAATAAAGAGTGCGCAACCTTCGAGAATTATCTAATTTTTATGATGATAGTGTACAGATGATTTGTCGCAGAATCTTTATTTTCCAATATTAACTAATATTATAACAATGGGGAATAATATTAAGCCAAATAACAAGCGAGCTTTGGAGAGAATATACTGATTATACTGAAACAATCCAACTCGAGTGTACAAAGCCAGTAGACAAGACATTTATTAGGTCGAAACTTCCTCGTTATTTAACTTAATAAAAACGAAACCTCTTGCTATATTCCTAAGTGAATATAATTCAATAAATAACATTATTTCACATCATATTTATTTATTTCAACACACAAAACGCGATATCCCGGCTAGGGAAAATTGCGTCGATTTACATTTTTTTAAACAGAAACAATTATAAACATATTATACAAGAAAAATAAATCGAAATAAAAAGAAACAATAATATAGTTTTAATAAATTGAAGCATTCATTGAGCACATTTATTGAAGCAAACTTTACAACTTTATGATTATGATATTTTGTGTATTTCCAAAGTATCAATCCCGGCTCCAAGGAGATATAGTGGGACGACACTGGGAAGTAAGGACGCCACAATTGGACCAAAAGGTCGGGAAGGATTTCTTCCTTGAGGACTTAATTACAGGTTGCCAGTCCTCGGCTCCACCCTGACGTCGGCTGGAATATTCCTCAACCCAAGTTCTGGTTCTCTCGAAAAATGGGAAATCAAAGTGGTGAGATAAACTTTCAATGTTGTGACTTTTGAATGAACATTTAAAAACGGTTCTCTTTCAGCATAAACAAAGAAATAAAAATCCGGCAGTACCAATTATTTTATTATAAAAATATAAGTACAAAACCATCTGATATTCCGAATTGGTTTCCTTGATCTATAGTTCTATAGCTTCGGCGACTCTTCTGAGAGAGCTCAGCTTTTTATAATTTATTTTTTTTTTAATAAGAAATATAAAATTGGAGAGTGTTCCACAGAATTTGATTTAGTTTTTATTAATTATTTTGCCCCAATTTATAAAATAGAAAGAATGTTTTATTTCAAAATCAACTTTTATGACAATATTAGAATTCACTGTCTACTCTCTCTCTCTCTCCTCTGAAATAATCAAGTTCTTAAGTAGATATTTCTCGTGTTAACGTCCAAATATCCTGAACGACAAGAATAATGTGTCTTTCCACATAATGCATAGAATATCTATATAGAGATCTGATAATATTCTTGGTGTGGATATCTGAATAAATATAATTTTACAAGTGTGTATTCCAGTAAGATAGTTAACACAATCCTGCATGGAATGTTAAAATATGTTCTATATCAATCATTACAAGTGTCTATAAAAAGTATGAGCGTTAATTATTTTGAATTTGTTAGTCTTTTTACATTTTATTTCAATTATTTATTGGGTGCTGTTCTTCCAACGAAAAATATCACACAATTTTTTTTATCTTATTATATCAGTGCGTTGTAATTGAAGGTAGAAAATTATATGTTTCTATATTATTAACAGATATATTATCTGGTAGCAAAGTTTTAACAGCCTCAATATATGAGATAGTCAGTATACGCCAAAGCCAGTATAAGAGATAGGCGTCACTGACTGGTAATCATGCCATGTGGAAACCGGGTAGACCATTGGTAAGATGGGAAGATCCCATGATCAAGGCATGTGGTGAGAATCCAAAGGTGACAATCAGTGAGATGGGAAGATCCCAAGACCAAGGCATGTGGTGAGAATCCAAAGGTGACAATCAGTGAGATGGGAAGATCCCAAGACCAAGGCATGTGGGGAGAATCCAAAGGTGACAATCAGTGGGATGGGAAGATCCCAAGACCAAGGCATGCGGTGAGAATCCAAAGGAGACAATCAGTGAGATGGGAAGATCTCATGACCAAGGCATGTGATCATAAGACCGGGGAGACCATCAGTGAGACGGAAATATCCCAAGACAAAGACCTGTGGTCTTTGAGGAGAAGGATGGAGTGACAGTGAGGAGTGGTGTCATTGCGACTTTCAGAAGTGAAAATATCAAATCAGGGCTCCATCAAGTTAATATTATCGGAATTGGGTTTAAGACGATGATACATAAATATTCACAAGAATCAGCCAGTCGTGCCGAATGAAGGTTCTCGATTGGACCAAATTATCTCGAGGCAGATTGTCCAACCGGCTTATTCCCCACGGGAGAAAGAGATTGGCGCCTTCTTGATTCGCCGAGCACGTAATGATTATGGAAAATGTGTGTCGAGATTTGATGCATATTCTGTAATTTCCTTATTCCATCCTAGAATATATAATGACATGGGGGGCGTAGTGTTAGTAGCGTTATTTATTAGGATTTATCAGTATGGATAGATAACATAGAAAGATGATATACACAAGTTCTGTGTGACATATTGACAATATTAAGTGCATCTTCCTATATATAATTCTTCGAAACTAACTTTAGATTTATTTCTCTTCTCTCTCTCTTTAATTCACACACACACACACACACACACAAAAGCCTTCATAAGGGACTTGGCCCAAACAGATTCTCCCAATTGGGTAAGGTAATAATCATCTTGTGTTATTTACATAGAAATTGAACTGGCTTTACTCTTCGTCTCAAAGTAATTCACTTGTTGACTGGTCCTTACATAATGATGATCTAACATATTTATAGTAAGCTATTGCCTCAGATTTGTTTGCTGATATTTTGAAAGCAATACGTAGAGTGAAGTGTTGGTACATTTAGTTTGTTGATATAGGGCCTTCCTCTCTGCATCAAGGGCTGTACAATTGAGCAGGTAATGGGGGAGTTCTTCAGTAATTTCCTTGTCACACAGTGTACATATTAATTATTTGGCCTCAAACGTCAGAACGTGTTTTTTTTAAGACTGTAAATAGTATTCTCGATTGAGCTATACATCGTTTGACTGGTAAAGGGAAATCATCGGTTAGGTAGCATTCTGTTTCTATTGACGTATGGGGATTTTTATAATGTGGATAAAGTTTTGAATTTCTTATTTTTGATTGGTCTTCTTGCATCGATTGATCTGACATTGTCCTAATAATCAAAGTAATATAACTTTGCAATATATTGTGATCCGAGCATCCAATAAGCCATGAGAAACCGGCGTTATTTAGTGTATTCGCTAAACTCTTTATAAATCCAATATTTTGTCTTGTAGAGGTATAAACATCCCACAAGTGAGCCGAACAGATTGAAGGTAATCTCGTAGTGTCCATTTTTGACATTCTTAACCAGAAATTTAACAATAATTTCTTTGCTATAACTACAAAAGATGTTCTTCCTGTTTCTATCTTTAAAATATATCCTGGGGTATAATTTGGGAGATTTAGATATCGCCTCAGAACGGTATCTTGGATTTTATTCAATATTAACTCTTGTTCATCTGACCAGATTGGAGAAGCATATAGTAGAGTTGTTATAACTATGTTGAGTGAAAAGAATTTAACTCTTTCTCTTTGATTCACACATTTTAGTTATAATTCTTATATAGCGGGAGATAGAAACGAGGACGTTATACTAGTATATAGCACTTATATTGTCTTCTTTAGGGAATAGAAAATAATTGGAATATTTCAAACAGACCCACAACCAGTACGAGGAACTATCTTTTAAAGATAAACATATTAACTAAGAAACCAATATTGTATGACACAGAATATGTGTATTATCTACAGAGTATTATTTTTCATATTTTTATACGGAAAATATCTCTCCTTTGATTCTTTTTTATCTTATGCAAATATGGTTAATTTTATATATTTAGCAAAATAAATCAATTTATCATTTTCACGTTTTTCTTTTTTTATTTTTGCTGTGGTATTCGGGTGTAAATGTGCTAGTTAGAATAGAGAAGACAAACTGAAGATCGCCGACAGACCTTGAGGCCATGGGTGCTATGAACTGCAATTTCCTCGACTGAATCGAAAATTCCCCCGCCACATCAAAGCCAAGACCTCTCTCCAAGTTGATAATGTCCGGCTACGGCAACAAAGCTCCTCTTCACGCCGCAAGAAAAAGGACGTAAATCTATTAGCAACAACTTGTAAGATGCTGAGGAAATTCTTGTCCGAAATATAAAGAT
This sequence comes from Cordylochernes scorpioides, assembly GCA_030710605.1. NCBI lineage: Eukaryota > Metazoa > Arthropoda > Arachnida > Pseudoscorpiones > Chernetidae > Cordylochernes > Cordylochernes scorpioides. The sequence goes on along the minus strand of CP092863.1, from coordinate 189,665,379 downwards.
CCATGTCAATAACAATAAAGTTTTCAAACTGTGGGTCTCAGATGCCATCGAAAAGGTACTTTGTGTGTAACATATAATATTTATTATTATATTCAAAAATAATAATTTTGATATTTTCTTTTTCAGAAATGTCTCTTTTTGAGCGCCTTTCACTTTTACCTTTTGTTAATAAGGTGGATTTGGTTTGATCCAAACCAAATTCTCATGTTTGTCTTTTCTAATTTTTCTATAAGGCAAAATATTAAAATTAGTAACATTCTGATCAATTTTGCTGAATACGATTTTGATAGAAATGCTGGGTGGAATAAAAGGCTAAGCCGAAAATAGCTAAGTAGACCTTGAGATGATTGAATGCTGTGGACATTTTGGCGAGACTGACCTCAGGAGTTCATGGCCAGGCCAATGCTAAGACTTCCCAAGAAGACGACGGTCTCTATTGACGCCTCGACGACTAAGCTGCTCACTAAGTATCTCTCCACGACTCAAAAAAAGACAGAAAACTACTGGTGATCCATTTAAAGAAGCCAAAAAAAAATATTTCTTCGACAGAAAAATATCAAATCCAGGTCAGTTCCAACAATATTTGTATGTTCTGTTTCACAGCTCCTATAGCGAAGACTTTATGTAACAATTATTAATTTCATGGGTTGTGAAATTGACGATTTCTGATTACAAAGAGAGCAATTCAAGTCCTATTTCAAGAAAAAGGTGTCTTTTATCAGTTCATTGAAATATCAATGTTGATTTTCAAGCATATATAGGAGCCCTTCCACAAATAACATATGTTTAAAATTCTTTTTAGACAAAATTGTTCTTAGATAAACATCTGTGGTAAAGATCCTATGCTTGTAACCTATAATGTTGATATTTTAATCTTCCAATATAACTATCTATTATATTTTATCCACAGATTATCAATTTTAATATATATAGCATTATTCTTGTCTCTTTCTTCTTTCAAATAAATATGAGAAGATGGGGTTTTATTTTTTATAAAATCATTTTATCCTGGCTTCCCTCATTTTACAACGTGACAAAATATGGCTACACCTACATCATACACACACCTCTATTAGGTAGTTTAATATCATATAAAAAGCATTATCTATATATCTCTAAGAAGATTATTTTTTAGATAATATAATAGTTTTCAGCGGTGAAGTTTCGCCCATTTCTTCCGAAGATACTAATCTGCATATAGCGATCGATATTCCACATTTTTCCTTATTTTCCCCGTAATTTGAGAAATATATTTTAATTTTTCATATATATTACAAGTCCTGCTTGATTTTCAGGTTTTTGACCGATTTTTAAAATATATATAAATTCTCTCTCTCTCATTATTCATTAATGTTTCAAATATCGTCATCTATATATATATCTTCTATACCGGATATAAAACACAGTTTTCAATTGTAGTTTTTATTCATCTCCCATGAAGAATACTTCTCTGATTGATTGATGACCTATAAAATTAGAAAAGGAGAGGGGGGGTCGGTGGAAGGCTGGTTAAACCGTTTGGTTTTCGACCGCTACGACCCGGGTTCGATTCCCGCATTGGACACTTTTTTCTGTTTAAAAAAATAAATACTCCAATGACCCCCGATTCTTGCAAAAGTCCAACCCCACCAGCGAGTGCAAGTAACCAAACGGGGCTCTGGCACATTTGTAAATGCAAAGTCGAACTGCTTTCACATGTGTAGACATGTGGTGCGCTTACAGTAAAAAGCAGTCGCTAACTACCCAGCATGATTATCATGGCCTGTACCACGTGTACTAGGGATAAGCAAAGAAAAAAAGAAAGAGAGCATTTGATAAAAATATTTTAATTTTTGTGTTCTTTATCATAGAGGATATTAATTTCTATGTATCTTAAGATGATTAATTTCATGATTCTCTATTCCAGTATTTTATCTCGTTGACTGTCTGATATTTTATGCGAAAAGGGTAGGTGGGGTGGTTTTCGATAAAAAAAATGTATCCTGGCATACATAGTCCCTTATTTTCCCCTACTAACTGTACGTAGTATGAATTATTTACCTATTTCCTTTACTCTGGAGATTCAATCATTTTTATTTTTAAAGTATCATATATATTAATATAGATAAAGAATTCTTCCTGAATTGAATTAGACGAAAAACATGGTGAAGGAAGACGAGTTTCTTTTATTCACTTCCTTCACCATGTTTTTCGTCTAAAGTAACATTAATGTTTATGATACTAATACATAATGATGATAATAATTCAGATAAAACCCTTTAATAGGCTTGTAGTTCAAAATCCATTCGTTATACAAGTTGGTGGCTAGTGATAAATAATAGTACAGAGTAGAATTTATACACGTTTAGGCGCAGTCTTATTAAAATCGTCTTTTCCCGACGCTTTATTAAGTTCAAACATTCAGACGATAAGGCTTGATAACAGTGGGAGAAATATTCGATTTTTTCACTAATCAGAACTTTGAAATATTGCTCAGAGAAAAAAAAAACAGAAGCGCTCCTAATTATTGCCGATTAGTTTTAAATTTCCCAAATTAGTAGTTTTTTATCGGAAGTTGGAAGATTTTATTCCCCGAAAATTATTTTTTTCTTTGGAAGAATAAACTTTATTATTAAAGATTTTTTAAAATGACTTCTTACATATTATCAAATTATAAGTTATTCGTAAAGAATATTTTGTAAAACAAAGTATAAATTGTCCACTTTGTTTTTCAAACTGATTGGTGGATAATAAAACTAAACGTATTTTCAGCGTATCATTCACATCTACTTGCCAAAAGAACCCGCCTCTAAATAAGTAAAATTTTACTAATTGTAACGAAAAGTTCAGGATTTAAGGAGTGTTTAAACGTTATATTCATATAAACAAGAAATTCTTATTTCTCCTTCACTCTTAGATTTTTCGTTATATGTTCGAGAAGATAATTGATTAGATAAATACTGAATGTATTATATGATAGGCTATATGAGCTATATATGTATATATGAAAATACCCTTTTTTGAGTTTTTCAGCTTCCAAATTCAATGTGTACACAGCTATCAAGTTTTACAATATGTTTCAAGCTAATATTACTTAAATAATATTAGAGAGACATGTATATATTTTATAATTAAAATTATTCCCTGAAGAGAAAAATGCCAACTACCATGTTCACCTGAAGACCACAGGTGTAGTAATGGTTGTGAACGAAGTGAAGTATTGTAATGAAGTAATAATTACAGTATTTTCATAGTGATCGAAAAAGTGTTCAAACAAAGATCTTGTAACCTGTACTTCAAAAGAGAAATCAATACAACGAAACAAATATACTTTAATATTATCCTTATGTGATTGTTTTATTATTATTTCAAAATTTGAAATAGTAATACAAATTCTTGTTGGTTTTATTACCCAGTACAATTTGTTAATTTTACTGCATTAAATGTGTTCGATATACCATTTTCTATAAATATGTGTCTCTATAATAAAATAACTATATCTATAATTCTTCCAATTTCTAGAGACCTGATTGACCTGAATGGAATGTTCCATCAAATATTTCTGTCCTGCGTGATTCTGTTGGTAACTCTGGGTGCTGCCCTATTGAGTAGTAGTATTTTGTTGACGAAGTAATGCCAGTATCGAACTGTTGATTTTGGTTGGTTATGGAACCTTGTGCGGTTGATAGAGCAGTAGAGAGCAAGCCAGCATCAAGAGTTCGATATTTTTCCAGTTTTTAATAAATGTACAAACATTATATATTGAGACTGTTATAAAGTGTCTCCGGAATTAATATTTGTATAGTTTGAAAAATTTAATCTGAGGGTTTTCTGAAGATCTTTAACCTCGCAATGTCATATTAAACTTGCTAGGAAAAAGACTAAGGTTGGTGGTATGTGGTACTTTTTCGTGGGATTTCCTTTATTTATTTATTTTTCTAAATAATATGATGAGGGTATAAGGTGTTATTTTAAATTTTACATACAACGTGTGATCAATTATTTCCAGGAATGAGACTGGATCAGGTAAAATATTCAAAATATGAAATAATTTTATAAGGACCTTATAGATAAAACATTTATCAACACGTAGAAAAAATGATCACACAGACGCACGCGCTCATGTTTTTTCGAATTTATAAGCTCGAGTATATCAGAACATTTTCTAACTTCAGTATGGACTGTATTGAAAAACAGCGAATGAGCATAGAGTTTTGCTTTAAATTAGGGAAAACAGCTTCCGAATAATTTCAAATGTTGAAGCAGGCTTTTAAAGAAGATGCCCTATCACAATCGAGGACATTTGAATGGTTTTCACGATTTAAAGCTGGTCGAACAAGCGTCAAAGATGATCTACACACTGGCAGACTTTTATCGATAAGAAACCTCGAAAATGCACTCAAAATCAAGTCATCAATCAAAGAAAACCCAAGAATAACTATCAAAGAGCTATCAGAAGACTTAGATCTCTTTTGGAACATGCCAAACATCATAAAGAATTATCTGCATCTTAAACGTTCCCCGGCTAAATTGGTTCAAAATCTCTTAACGAATGAGCAGAAAGAGCATCGCAAAGAAACGTGCAAAAACATGGTCGAAATGTTTAATTCTGATTCTCATTGGCTCAAAAATGTTATCACGGGAGATGAAGCATTGGTGTACGAATACGATGCCGAGACTAAGAGGCAACCAAGCCAGTGGCTAAAGCCTGGAAAATCAAAATTCAAGAAAGCAAGGATGATCAAATCGAAGCTTAAGTGTCTTCTTATTACTTTCTTTGATGTAAAGGGATTTGTACACTATGAATTCGTGCCCGAGGGTCAGACCATTAATCAACATTACTATATTGATGTATTGCGATGTTTAAGGGAGGCTGTGCGTCAGAAACGACCCGAAAAATGGCATCAGAAAAAATTGGCTCTTGCATCATGACAAAGCACGGCCACATACGGCCGTCACTGTACAACTCTATTTGGCTAAACACGGAATTGCTTTACTACCCCAGCCACCCTATTCTCCTGATCTTGCTCCCAACGACTTTTTTCTTCACCCTAAAATTAAAAAGTCTTAAAAGGACGTCGATTTGACTCAATACCTGAAATAAAGGAGAATAAGAAGAATATTTTGAAAAGCCTGAAAGATGAGGATTTTCAGAGGTGTTTTAAAATCTGGAAAAAAAGATGGAACAAGTGTATAGATAGTGACGGTGAATATTTTGAGAAATCTTAAATAAAACTTTATTTTACTGTTGTATTTCTTTGAATATTTAGCATTCCTGGAAAATATTGATCACACTATGTATAAGTTACTAGGTGTGCTTAGGATAATAAATATAACTCATCGTGAGATTATAATAATATATATTACTGGGAGATTTCGGAACATATGCCCTTTCTCAAGCTGTAGTTACATTAAATAGAAGAAGGAACCTTCTATTACAATCCGTGTAGGCTCTATTCAACGTAACTACAATTTGAGAAAATACAGGACCCAAAAGCCTCACACACAAACATAAACAATGAAATATATATTTCTAACAAATTGTTCAGCGCATGATATTTATATTTATTTTTATCAACATAGTATATATCTCGCCATTGTTATTTTTTGTTTCAAATGCGCGAATATATTATAATATTTTGGTCCGCTATATGGCCCTGTTGTTGTATAAAATATATGAAACTATTTGTAAAAATAAAAGCTGTGATTGGAAAATCACATCTACCAAAGGAACTGATGGCCGATTTCCACAACAAGGAAAAATTTACGGCCCGTCTTCCTTTTCCGTCGTTGATGTGAGCGGATGAGACAAATCCGTTCCTTGATGGATTGGAGGATTAGGTCCGCCGGGCTATCCACGCTGGAATAGAACTTTGCTATATCTAACAGCTCTTTGCTTGAAAGTAAATCTTCCTCTAATTCTTCAACTAACTTTAAGAAATCTCTATCTCATTTTGACCTGCATCATATTTCTATCTTGGAAAAAGTAGCTAATTGTATAATATTTTTGGTAAAATGTTACAGAGTTTTAAAAAACGTTGAATAAAAATAACAATCAGTGTTTTTATTGGGAAAGCATGCGTCTTTTCGAACAAATTCACTTTTCTATACTGGCTTATCAAATATATAAAATAGAAAATATGAAGATTAATAATTAAAATTTAAATAAATAATCCTCGTTTGATCTTATATCTTTGACAAGTCAGTAGAAGAGCGACACCTCTAGAAAGTTTGCTCAATTATCCAATAAAAATCTATAATAATTATTTATATAGGATTTTTGATATATAATTTTATCATGTATGTGCAGCTTTCTTAAAAGGTAAATCTTCATAATACTTTTTAGAGATTCTACCTCGTTTATATAAATCCTTCAGTTTTTTTGCTATCACTTACTCTATCTTACAGAATGCATATCTTAGAAATTATATGTGTATATTTTAGTTTTAGAGATATTTTTTAAAAACGTTAGGTTCAGAGATTTTTTCATACAACCGTGTCTTTTCTTATTCTTCTTGAAAAGATTCGTTTTTATAAATGTGGCTTCAAAATTCAAACATTAACCATTTAATAATTCAGTATTATTAAAATATTTTATTTTCATAGTTTACAGAATTTTATATATTAACTTGTTATGTAAAAAAGGAAATTAGAGAATATGAATGCTAGGATTTTTTTTTTATTCAAAAACTACCCCACACAAATTATGTGCATCAAAAAGTAGAAGGTTAACGAGATATTTATGCTGGATCAGAGAATCATAAAATTGATTATCTGAAAATATATAGCAATTAATATTCTTTATGATAAAGAACAAAAAAATAAAAAAATTTTGATCAAATGCTCTCTCCTTTTAATTTTATTGATCATCAATAAATCATCGAAATATTTTAATTTTTGTCTCTTCATTTTCGTACATAGATCCAAGTAATTCATTTACTATTCCTTCCCATATTTTAATGGATCGTTCATAAACTCAAATAAATATTCTGTTGTATATATCTCCTTGCTTATGGGGGCTGTGACACCATGTACATATCTTGTTGCTTCTTATATGGACCTAACGTGATTCCATCAAGGATACTTTTCTATGTAAAAGTTCATCTGAAGAAGGTTATTTAGGATTTTAATTTTTTTTCGAAGACTCTTTTTAGCTGACTGTGGATTCTGAAGTTATGTAGCTTGAGTGAAGCTGGAATTCATATCTTATATGAATATGTCAACTATTTATTCATTATGCAAAACATTTTATATGTTAAGCATTCTATGGTGAATGGTCAAAAATTCATATTAATTTTGAAGTACAGCAGTTATTCTCCGCGATTTGAAAGTTGTCTCCCAGTATCTTTATTTCTGTTTTCTTGGAGGCTTCATGTACAGCTATATAGTCAATGGGGACTGAGGTTATAGAGAATTTGTTGTCATGGAACGTGGCGGCGAAATCCTAGAGTCAGGTGAGGCCAAATTAAGTTCAAAACTTTCAGGGCCTCAAGACGTCTTCTCAACGACCTTCAGTTTATCCTCCCTATCTACCAAGATGTCAAGATGAGTAGCATATTGGGGACATATGAACGTCATGGTTACAAGGCAATATAATTTGATCAAAACAATCATCCTTTGCTGAAATAAAAACAGAGAGTCAACGAGAAAATCTAATGATGATCGATTAAAAATATCTGCATATAATTATATATTAATTATAAAGCAATATGAGGCGCCATCTATCTATGAGAAATGGAAGCAATAAAGCCCAAATGTTTCTTTCGCACATAAAACAAAATTCTTTACTGTGTTGAAAAAATATATTGGGAGGGCTTGACTCATCAGTGGTATATCCTTCATATTGTGCTTTGATACAATCTCAGGTAACTAAATAGTAGGTTAAAAGGTCAATTCCCCGATCGCAGTATATGTTCCTAAATCCAACAATGACTCTATGGTGACAAAGGTCGATACCATAACTACTAAATTCAACGAACTTTGAAATTTCTCGCCTATCCTTTCTTAAATGGTAAAAAAATATTTTTTCGTTATTCAGGAGTTGTAACACCTAAATTTCCTTTGCAAGTTTACAAGAAAGTAAAATGGTTTGAAGCGTTAAACAAGATAATGGCTCTCCATTAAAGGAAGTAATAGGAAGGGGAGCAAAAACATCGATTTGAAAAACGTCTACCTTTATCTGAAAATATTTTAACATTTCTACATTATTTATTTTTAGCAAAATGTATGTATATTTTCTTTATAACATTATAAAATCATATTCACTCGATTTTCTTAATATTACATTAAATATGTTAATAAAACTGCAAATTCATAATTTTATAGATTTTAAAATTTACCATTTTTAAAGGATTCGCCTCGGATATATGGATTTTAAAGGGAAAAGAGTTGTAAGCGTTGGAGGAAGAGTTAAAATTATCAGACCTTCTCTGCAGGTTTAAAAGATTTTATTTAGATAAACCAGGTAGAAAATATTAAATCCCATACTTGAAAAACTAATCTTTTAAGTCCCAACTAGTCAAAAAAAGCACACATCGTTCAAAACATCCCAACTTAGCGCGATGAAAACAAATTCTTGGCACGAGCCACTTCAAAGTATGTTTACTCTTCATACCCCGCTTCTTACATCGTATATCGCTTCTTTAAATCCTGTTGGCTGGAAACGTCAGGTGTAGATAACTGAGCCCTTCTTGGTTTACTCTCGTCAAGAGCTACGGCAGCATTTTAATAGAATATACTGTTAGTATTCCTAAACACTTTTCCAAATACACAGAAAAATCGATAATTTTATATTAATACGCAATTAAAAAGATCAGATATGTTTTATTTTAGAGTGAGAGTATTCTTTTTCATATCAATTTATCTCTACATAATTTTATTTGAACCAAATTTCATCTTTTTTAATGAGAGCTATCGATTTTGGTTTAAAGTTTTACGAATTGAGGTGATACGAAAGTACATTTAAAAGATAGAGTGCTCAATCTTCATAAATTGAGAGATTTCACTATTTCTATTGAAAATAGGAAATATAGAATGTTATGAAAATTATTTTTATATCCATTTTAGAGAGAGAATCACGGAAGGAGGCTATTTATATGCAAAAGAAATACCACCATCCTCCCATACTGTATTCTAACCAAAGACCGACCTTGTCATTTCACCAGATTGAACACTTCTTTGGCAGATTTGAACGATATCATAGCAAATCCCATATGATGTTATGAGATCATAGTCCAACCTTGTACTTATAAGGGCCATAGCCCTACACCATGGAATACACATGTTCCAACTTTCCACGGATGGTGCTGTGACTTATCCACTGATATCAGAACGTGCTGCTCAGGGAAGGTCAAAAAGTACATTGCTTTACAAAATACTAAAAATAGGCATAAGACGTCGAAACTATTTATAAAATTAAATTTAGAGTTGCAGCGTCTTATGCCTTTTCAGTAATTAGTCGAAATTCACAAACCTGTGATAATGTATACATTATCGTCAAGATAGAGGCTGCCTGGCCGGCATTCATAGCTCTAAGATACTTCGGCCAGTAAATCTTTTTATTGTCTCGACGTTTCGACAAAAATATACATTGTTTTTAATCAGTGGCATATGTTCTTTTCACAATTAAACTGAATATGCGTATAAATTATTCATTGATATATTAATATATACAGTTATCAGCGTCATAATCAATTCTTTCTTAATCAATTCTATCACCGTTTGCTTTTGTGAATGGAATAAATACCCAAATATGGCCATTTCTCATAACCATCGGTGGTTCAGTGGCAGAATGCTCGCCTGCCACGCGGGCGGCCCGGGTTCGATTCCCCGGTGATGCATTTTTTTTTTTACAATTTTCAAAACTCATTTATATATTATACAAGAATGACATCCACGGCGCCAATTTATAATTGTAACGAATAGTATTTAAATAAAAGCATTTAATCGGGTAAAACCCGGCGTTGCCCGGGTCATTCGGCTAGTTTTATTATATTCAACAAAATGGAGTTAGAGGAAAATTCAATGTACCTATATAAGCTATTTATCTCTACGCTATTATTTTATTGTGTGGACAATATGCATAAAAGTATTAAGTTAGATAAAATAACATGTTTCTAATTATCGTGTATATTTTATAACAAGTTTCATCCAACGGACTATGGCATTTTATGTCTTTCTCTCTCGAGGTTAAATATCATCCTTCAAGAAAATTATTTCTTCTTATTTTAGATTTATTCAATCTGCCAAGGAATCAACATAATGTATTCAATAAACTATTCGAAATGTCACATTTAGTTTTCCAGGTGTGCGGTTGAATTCTTAAGAAAGGAAAAATAGAGAAAAGTGAGAAATTTAGGCAGTAAGCCTAGCAGTAGCTTAGGCTTGAAATACACGGAACGTAGATTATGTCCATAATACTTTATGCCCCAATAGAATCGACAGAAGAATTAAATGAATATAAGTAGGCCATCTATATAATATAATTTATATTAACACAAAGCAATAACGCGCCATCTATACATATAAAATGAAAGGATTTAAAAGCACGAATGTTTCTTTTATACATAATACAAACTTCTACTTCCCTTACTGCGATGAAAAAATATATTGGGAGGGCTTGGCTCATCAGTGGTGAACCCTCCCAGCGGTTTCGCCAATTTAATCCACCAGACCGCTTCTCAGAGCTCTAATACTGTATTGGACGATTCTGATTATAAACGCAGCACTGAAGGATGGAATCTCAGAAATGGTTTTCAAGAAAACTATGGACATAAGCTTATAGGACAGTAGAATTATATTCAAATATTTACATCGAGCAATGCTCTTCCGCAAACAATAAAGACAAGGCCAGTTAGGCATAAATTAACACAAAGCAATAACGCGCCATCTATACATATAAAATGAAAGGATTTAAAAGCACAATCGTGCTTTTAAATCCTTTCATTTTATAATTTAAATTATTAAGCGCAATTAATTTATTTTGAAATAAAATAATTTCCAGCTCTGTGATGGATAAATATTTAGGAAGATTGGCTTTATCGAAGGTTAACCCTCCCAGCAATTTCGCCGGTTTAATCCATTATAACGCTCTATTACTGTATTGTACTATTACTCTCTTTTTATCCATAGTTTTCTTAAATACCAAGAGTTCATATAGAGGTAGCTATATATAAACAGAACAGCCCAATACAGTATTAGAGCGGTGTGGTGAATCAAAGGGATGAAACCGCTGGGAGGGTTTGCCACTGATGAGCCAAGCCCTACCATATATTTTACATCGCAGTCAGAACAGTAGAAGGTTATTATATTTTAAAAATAAGATTTCTTTATATAAAGTTCTTTTTCTAAGAGAAATGACCTTCATGGAAGAATACGGGATTATGCGGAACCCTGGTTATTTGTAAATAAGCATAAAAACCTGACTACCAGGTATACCTGTGGTATATTGTCCACATGGAGTAAGATTTAAGATTTGAAATTATATTGAATGTATACACACACAAGATATTATTACTGTGTGATAAAATTAAACAATAATATGAACAGTATATACATACTATGCATAATATACATATATACTATGCAAACACATATAATGTGCATTATCATTTATAAAGATTTAAAAAGACATTTTTGAACTGAAAAGGAAATTTTTATATCTAGATAACAAAATCGATCAAAATATTTGTGAAAATTTCAATTACACAGAAGATTCTTTCCATAGTCTCGCTAAGAATACACCTTTAAGTACAGGTTATATAGCAGGATCAGAATACAATATTTTAAAATTTTGGAAATAATCATTTCGGCAATGTGTTTATATTGTATATGTTGTAATATATTTCAATATTAGATAGTAAAAAGGCATATATTGGATTGAATAAAATATTTATTTGCCAATATTTCGACTGGCTGAACGCCAACCTTTATCGAGGCATTACATGTCTGTAAACACAAACTCAGCGCCGCATAGTTTTATAATATCACAGTTGAAATCATTTAAAACACAAAGTAGGTGTGGGAAAATTTGTGCGTGAAAATATTATTATAAATATTACAATCAGAATAAGTTATATATCTTAAAATATTAAAGGAAAAATATGAGGTCTATCCTATATTTTAAAATATTTGTATTAAGTACATAAAATATAATTTATTAATAATTCATTAAGAGATAAATGTAAAATTATAAGTATTTATTAAAACATTTGAAAATAAATTAAAATTGATTTAAACAAAAAACTGTAAGAACTTTTTTTAAAAGTGTTTAACAATAAAATGTGTGTATTTTAAAAAATTAATTTCAATTTTTTATGGAGATCGATTTATCTATAAGTAAAAAATATTTTATAAAAATGCATTAAAATGGAAGTTAAAACAACTTAGGATGAATATACGAGAAAAATTTAAAAAGTGAAAACTAAAAAATGTTTAATGTATTGCATGTAATATGTTATATGTTTAATGTATCTCAATACTTTTGCGTTTTGAAGTGATAAATGTAAAAATAATTAAACAAGTGGTGTGTATTATTTACAGGTTATTACTAATGTGTGAAAATATAATTTAAGAAATTGCGGGTATTACAACAATATTTAAAAATTCATTAAAGCAAAAAAAATAAATAAATGAAGCAATGTCATGTAATTAAAAAAAACGGCACCTCTCCCTTTGAAATAGTATAAAAAGTCAATTTAAAAACAAAAATTAACAAATTGAAATTAAAATAATTAGACAAAAAAAATTAAGAAGATCTAAATGGTGTGTAAATGTCTGGGAAATCAATTTTCCTATTTATACTTTCTTTGTCTTCTGCAGAGGCCCAGCTTTCTAAGAACAATTGGCAGTGTTTTTCCTTGATGTTCTGGTATAAAATAGTTGTATTTTCAAAGTCCGGAGTGTGGTTGTTGTTCAGTGCATGATCTACAAGGAGAGACAGGGGGTTATAATTCCTTAGTCCTGATTTGTGTTGATATATACGTTCTTTGAGTGGTTTGCTGGTTTCGCCTATATAATTAGCTTGGGAATTGTTACATGGTATTTTATAAATTACTTTGATTTTGGTTTCCATTTTGTTAATTTGTTTAGTGTCTGGATGGCGTAGGGCCTTTTTTAAATTTAAAGATGATTGACAGGTAGTTATGATGTTGTGTCTCTTTAGGACTCTGGCGATGCGTTCAGAGCCGTAGCGTATTTCAATATATACTTGATATTCATATGTGATATAGTTAGAGTGTAACATCCTAAATTGTTGACACAATCCAATTCACCTTTTTTTTTTTGGCCATCATGTAACAACAAACGGAATAATAAATTTAGATCGAGAGATAACCGGCGCCCAGACAGGACTCCGATTAGACCGTCGGTCCGAAAAACATAGTCAGATTACCACCAGTTCCTTCCTGGCTCTAGAATAGATCAGATCCCCTCAACGGCGCTGACTGCTATCTCTGCAACATGCCTCGCCCTTCTGTGCAATCCCATTCACACCTGAACCCACTCTGACCATTGTGGCCCCCACGACTGCATCTAACCAAACATACCACACCACAGTTATCCGACAGGATAAACACATCACTACAAAAAGTCTACAGGATTACCTGCCGAAGAAGATCCCGCAAGACATGGAAACCAAGGCAAGGAGAGGCACAAATCCGATGATAGGTTCCCCACCTTCGGCCTGACAACGATACAGTGCTCAAAAGGACCAATCACATCACGACATTTAGTCGACAGGATCATTTGCAATACCATATATATATATATATATATATATTAAAAATAAAGAAGGCATTTCCTGACCAGGAATTTTAATGTATTCGTTCTTTATTTTTAAAGGAAATAGTATTGAATAAATTCTGTATGTGCTATGTATATTATTTACTCATAGTTGATATAAATAACCATATTTTATGACTTCTATATGTACAACCAACTTTACTTATTTTCCCAAAGTTACGGTTATAAAGTCAACTGCACAAACCTCTTTGTTAAAATATTACTAATAATTTATTTCTAATAATTGGTGTTACAAAGTTAGTCATTAACTTCATTGATCATAGCAAATGGATCTTTAAAGTAGAGCTTATAGCAAAGTTGAAGAATGGTTTCAGAGGCAAGAAAAGTCTGTGATTAATGATTCGTTTAAAACTATAATTAACTAAATGTCACCATTGACAACGCTAAATTTAGCATTTTTCAAATATTTGAGTTTATTCCCAGAGAGATGTTACAATTGAGGTATGAGGTAGTAGTGTTTAGATATAAATTATGTATAGTTCAACTTTAGATAGAGTCAGTAAACCGACATATAATTAAATCAAGTCTCTAAACTACTAAATTAGGACGAGAGTATTGTATTTCCGCCACTTCCAAATTACTGGAGCAATTAATTCTCACTCGTACTTATTGAGAGCTGGAATTGATCGGATCGATGATGTCTTCTCTCTTTCTTCCAAATCTCTATCCAAAAGATTATATTTCATACTAATATATTGTTGTTGTTGTTGTCGTGTCCAAAGAAGAGTCTCAGATGTCTCCATGCATCTCCATCACAGCAGCAGCAATATCCACTATCTTGGGTGTGTAAAGCTGCTGCTCTGGGTCTAAGTCAATTTTCTGCAAGGCTGCGGCCATTGCTGGGCATGAGAATATGTGAGTAGGTGTTAGTTCCACACCAGGACAGTTGTTGCATGCTTTATAAGTTCTTGTGCCATCTGGATGTATTGTCATTCCTTTATAGTGTTTTGTTCTAAGTCTTGTTATAGTTTTTGTCAGTTTTCTCTTAGAGTTTATTTCACATATTTGATCTTTTCTTATTTTTTGTTTGATTATCTTGTATTTTGCCAAAGATACTAATATATTAGAAGCCAAAATTATACCATAGCAGGTTACTTAATAGATAATATCGTTGTTAATGTTTAAAAACTTAGGTTGAACTAATCTCTTCAAAAACGTTTATTCGAAAAATGATTAAAAATAGCTTTACCTGTTTATTAAATATTAGATAAACTCAGTGTTTGGATCAATAATAAAATATTCAGAAGCCATTATGTTGACAAGAGCCTGGACACCCATCTTGTTTGAGAGAACTCTTGTAAAACGTCTATCCGCCTGATTAACACGAGATTTTTAAATAAGCAACTTAGTATGAATAAACTACACGGATCGTTTCTTATTAATATAGATTGTTCTATTAAATAATAAATATATACAGTTAATAGCGTCATGCACAATTCTTTCCTAATTCTGTCACCGTTTGCTTTTGGTTCAGTGGGAGAATGCTCGCTTGCCACGCGGGCGCCCCGGGTTCGATTCCCGGCCGATGCATTTTTTTTTTTTTACAATTTTTAAAACTCATTTATATATTATACAAGAATAACATCCACGGCGCCAATTTATAATTGTAACAAATAGTATTTGAATAAAAGCATTTAATCGGGTAAATCCCGGGCGTTGCCCGGGTCATTCGGCTAGTAGATTATATTTTTTATTATATGCCACGACTAGAGAGAGAGAGTTCTATTCGTGTTTCAACAGTACGTATGATTATGATATATATATATATACTTTTCTATTTATGTAAATTCTATATCCGATGGATGCCCAGCGCTTTTAATTATATGTAGCTATTCAATAAAATATTCCACATCAATATATCGGCCCATTTATTTGATTAGAATCTAGGCTAACTTTTAAGTCATTGATCTTTAGTCTCAGGTCTTTAATTACAACACGCTTACACAATAGGTTTACTATTGAATAAATATATATAGCGCTCAAATTTATTTGCATCAAATATTTTTCTAGAAACGTTTGAATATATTATTATCCTTTAAAAACGCGTTGGAATATATATTTTATAAATATTTAACATCTATTATAGACTGTGACAAGTTAATTAATTTTATTATCTTGTCACAGAGTCCATGATAATAGACATTTACTAAGTAGATTCTTTGAAATCTCTTTCTTTTATAGCTTAAATCGCAATAAAATAACTTGATGCAAATGGAAAAGAGATGTATTCAATTAATATAAAAACTCCGATGTTTTTACCTATCTAAAGCTCGGTTGATCTGAGTGGTGATAAACTGGCGCTGCAGATAATTTATTCTGGAACGGTCTGTTCTTTGCTGTATTCTGAAGTTTCTTTAGTATCACAATTAGTATTTTTACTTAAATTAATCATATTTATGCGCTAATTATATTCAAGGTGTGTGCGATATTGTTCGGAATAATTTGTAATGAAAATTTAATTCTAATATAAATATCAAATCTCTACAAAATTAGAAATTATTTTTAATAGAGATCTCATCAAGATTTTTAAAATTTTGAAATAATAATAAAATAAAGGTTTATGTAATGTGTCACAATATGAACGTGTAGGTTAGCTTTTGAGCCCAGATTTTCTACAAGAGGTTTATTGGCCTTGTGAAAGATCTCAAGTTCAAAATCTGGTCTGCTGAACTTATACAAAATAAATAAAGATGCATGTTTGGATAATATTGAAACATAGCAAGGAGTATCTTTACTGAAAGTTTGAAATGAGCGAAAGACTGCTTCTCGTCTACCCTACAAGGCTAAAATAAAACAATTAAAAGGAATATTTTATTTTCTGCCGCATTTTAAAGCTAAAAAACAATTAGAATAGCCGTTTTACGCTCGAAAATATTATTTTTTAATAAATATAAACATTGTTAATGCTCATGTTGTAATTTCAGTCAAATATTTTCTCCCTATTCAATTTTTATTTCAAAAGAAAAACATTGCATTCATGCTTAATTTGATTTGTGTACGAACTTGTTTGCTATTTATATTATTTATAATCAAATAAATATTTTATATTCATATAATAAAATTATTCTATACTGGGGGGGCGGGACTCTCTACTCAAATAATGAAATCAGAATTCCCAGCCGGAGTGGGTAAGACGGAGTGAGAACTAAAGAAAGGATAGACAGCCATAGACAAGGGACAATTCATCACGCCTTCTAATGGATAACGACGGGTATCGGCTGCTGCAGCTTCGGCCGCCATATTGCCTCTCTGGCCGCAGGAAATCTTCTGCTTCACGTTGACAGCATAGTTAAACTAAAATATTCCGTTCATTTTTATTCTTTATAACCATCAGTAGTTTTAAGTTCTGCATTTACTTTTAATAAAATGTTTATATAAATAATATATACGCCTTGAAGTTCTTTAATAAAATCTACACCTTAATGTTCATATCTAGGTTGGTGGGCATATATGGTATCAGTTTTATTACCGCTCTGAATGGCTATTCACTTTCACGTGATCTTAATTAGTCAATCAGAGTGCAATGTTTCTTTAGCTCATAGTTTGCATTGAACAACCAAATTCTATATTAAAGACATGATTGTGAGTTCGGTTATATAGTTCTCTATCTTTTTTTTAAATATTATTTTCGAGAAGTACCGAGGACGAGAATTCATTAATAACAAAGATTCGAGTGAATTTGTAAATATTAAGGAAAATATAAATGATGTATGTAAATATATTCATGTTATTCTTACAAGCTTTAGGAGTTCAGTCCATTAGCTCTTCTGATCTGTTTGTTTTGTTATTTGTTAGATCGTATATGTTTGTGCTTCATTGGATAATTCTGTATTGAGGCAAATTTCCCGAGTATCGTGTTTTGAATAAAATTAATTAAAAATTCTATCTTCACTTTTCAACACTGATTAATCTCAGAGTTGTGGTTATGAATTTCATTTTGAGATTAGGTTTTTTATTATTTATATTTTACAGAGATCTCTCTCTTTAATCTGAAATGGCAGATTTTAAAGGCATGGGGATAGTTCAATTTTTATATAGAGGAACATTTTTAGATTTAATTATTGTAAAATGCTCCGTAGCATGTGCGACTGTTGGCTAATTCCCGCTCCCTCCTATAGAAATATGAAGTTTATTATAGAAATGTAAGGTGATGAAGTCAGGGAAGAACTTTTACAGTAGAAAACCCTTGGAAGGAATAGACGACGTGTAAAGTAGACCTCAACCACGGGTTACCGATCGAAAACTCTTTATTTAGGCTTAGATTTCCTATTCAAGATTTAGGATAAAATTGTGAACAGTACTGAAATGTCCTCCTACAATGTTTAATCCTCTTTATGGTTTCAAAATCGAGCACAATAGTATTGAAGTTTACCTCTAACCCACGTTACGCGCGTACATATGAAAACGCTCCTAGTTAGTAAATTGTGTCAATATGTTTAATATATACGAGTATGTCTGAAATTTAAAACCTTTTGACGCGTATGTTTATTTTTAGAATATAAATTTTCTACTGCTCTCACTATAATGATTAAAAGAAAATTACGTGTCAAAATATAGTTAGAATTTCTGATAAAAGATGCATCATATATAAGTTTGCAGAAGAATGATTTTTGCTTGAAAGCTTGCATTTCAAATATAAAGATACTCATTGTGTGAAAACATATTTTATAATTTCATCTTTCCTATATTTACAACGGCCTCTGGATCCCTCGGTAAGTCCGTCACACGTGTAATGGAAGAGAACTTAAAAAATAATTCAACGTAAAAAGATATCGAAGTAATAAAATTCAAACTATTTTAACCGCTAAAATTACACCTACCTACCATAAAAATCATATATAAGCCCAATATCAATAGTATTCATAAATACAACTTTAAAATAAACTTGTTTTAACAAAGTATACAAATAATGAATGACGGGAGTACATTATCAGTAGCACCAAAATATTCCGAGAATCGAGCCCACGATCTTATATTTAACAAAGTATTTTGTTCTTCAATGCAATTTCTGAACTGGAAACATTACATATTGATTGACTAGGTAAGATTATGGGATAACAGAGGGGCCAATAAGGAGAGAATAAAACGGACACCATTTAATCATTGAGGCGTAGGAAAGTATTAAAGTATGAATATTTATTTTCCACGTAAAACAAACTTGTACGGTCCTTATTGGTGAATCCTTCCAGCGGTTTCTTCAATTTAATCTTCAAGACCGCTTTTTATAGCGCTAATACTGTATTGGATGATTCTTCTTATATATTCTTCACTGAAGCGTGGAATCCTAGAAATGGTATACAAGCAAACTATGGACATAAGCTTTTAGGACAGTAGAATTACATATAAATATTTGCCTCGAGCAATGCTCTTCCGCAAACAACAAGAACAAAGTCATTTAGTCATAAATTAATTATGAGGAAATAACGCGCCATATACACTCTCAGTAAGGACAGTAGAAGTTTGTTTTGTGTGTAGAATGCTTTGTTGCTTTCATTTCTTATGTAAAAATGGCGCCTTATTTCCTTATAATTATATAAGGCGTATATTATAGTATATTTATAAATAAATATAAAGTTAATTTAAAAAGGAAATAACAGTAATGTGTAAAGGATAATTATATAAATGTATAGTAAAGGTAATAATATATATTTGTGATATCAAATATTTGTTTCTCTACAGTTCATCATTTCTTTAGGATTAGATGTCTATGAGTTATCGTTCTGAGACAAACAATGAGAAGTCCAGGCGGTCGTTTAGAGAGGCGTGGAAAGGTAAGCTCCACTTCATGCTGATGGTGACCAGTAGTTAATGAAAGGATGGCCACCTCTGTAAATTGTCATAATATGTTTTATAGCATTAAATCACTTGTTTTCATCTTCTACTTGGTTAAACGATAACTGCTGAAGAATAGAAAATGGCCCCAGAAAATCGATTAGTCAAAACAAATTTCAGTGATCTGCTCTGTTTCTATCCAATCTCGAGAATGATGGGTTGGATCTAAACGGTGGGTATTTTTGCCTGGCGCTACAATGGTCCGTAGAAATCTATAACATTGCTTCCTTTCTGTTTCCCTTCTGTCGACACTATGGCGTCACCTCGAGATGTTGCCTTGTAGAAATAGAGGCTGTTTAAAATATAATAAGTGATATATATACCTGAGATATTTCAAATATAGAATTATATAAAATAGGCATCACCTGATCGTACAAATCATTTCCTCTTACCACTAAATATGTTTATGGTTTGATACATAGTACAAGATTGAATTTTATTTTGTGTCGAAAGTTCTTCAACCTTATGTTGATACTACTTGATACTCATTATATATCTACTTATATAATTGCCTTATTCTGTCTGTGTGAAGTTCACTGAGTGAAGTTCACGGATAGATTTTGGTCATCAACGCGCGCATCATCATTATGATCATTATCATTATCTAATGATAATAATAATTATTATTATTATCTACTTATATAATTGCCTTATTCTGTCTGTGTGAAGTTCACGGATAGATTTTGGTCAGAATGGATAAAATAAAAAAAGTGTCAAGGGATGGGAATCGAACCCACGACCTTCCGCTTACCGGGCAGATGCCATGACCACTAGGCTATAGGCTCATTATTTCTTTATACCGTTATATTATATATAATTAAAACATTTTAAAAACACACAGTTTGGAACGGGACGTTTCACAAGAGTGACATCCATGGCGCCAATTTATAATTGTAACGAATAGTATTTGAATTAAAACGTTTTTAAAATATATACGCACTCGGGTAAAACCCGGGCGTTGCCCGGGCCATTCGTCTAGTATTTAATATTAGATTTTATTATTATTTTTATATAAATTTCATTTTTTATCAAATATTTACATCTATTTTCGAAAATGATTTACTTTTATCATTGTTAAAAACGGTTTCTACGAGGCCTGTATAGTTTGTAAGAAATTCTTATGTATCAATAAATTTTGAGAAAGAGGGAGCCATCCCTCGAAATATTTCAACATTTTGTCTCTGGGGTTTCGTACATAGATCCAGGTACACTTTCTTCACCATACATACATGAATGTATGTATGTCAATGGACCCGCTACATATTGCAAACCATATTTTTTCACCGACGACATAAGGTCGGTCCGAATGGAGTCCGACCCTCAGCGCCACATCAAATATCCATTTAACAGATGGATTCCTCAATTCCCCACATTCTGTCCAACTTATGGAAGCACTTTAAACAATGTTTCAGCATGCTTTCTATGTGTAAGGAATAAAAACCATTAAGAATTAAATTAGAAAAAGGCATCTCCTTATCGTGCAACTGAAAGTTGCTAATGGCTTGCGCCATCTATCGGAATAAATATCAACTATTCTCGTTGATTTTTAATTATTCCAGAATTGGCCAAATACCCATTCTTGATTAATCAATAAAAGGAATAATTAAAAATCAACGAGAATAGTTGATATTTATTCCGATAGATGGCGCAAGCCATTAGCAACTTTCAGTTGCACGATAAGGAGAAGCCTTTTTCTAATTTATGCACCTTATCCCAGTATAATATTACATTTGTACTATTTTTTCACATTAAGAATTAATTTGTTTAGGAGAGTTTTTTATTTGAAAAAAGAAATTGTGCTTGATCCTTTTATTATTTGCAAACACTCCAAAATTTCCAGATGACACAAAGTTTTATAAACTAACCGTTTTAATATTTGAAGTAAGATAAACACCCACAGGAATATCTTGGCTTGAGGAATAATAAACGATCGCCAAAATAATTCCCAATGGCACCGACGGTATATATATATATATTATAAATAGTAATATTTTATATATTTTTTTTCAAATTATCATTATTTTACAACTATCTTTCATATAAATTATATTTAATTCTACTCATATATATATATATATTAAGAAAAAGTACATCCCAGTACAATGTTACATTTGTACTATTTTTTCATATATATATATGTCATAATATATGCCCTTCCAGGAATAATAAAGTAAACCTAGAGTCTCAGTCCAGAGAGAGACGTAGAGAGGAGGATGTAACGTCCGGTCACTTGAGACAGGCCACATTCCAAGGGGCCCATTTCTTAGAACCTCAGGACTAATTAAGACAGTTGGAGCATTGTGTTCGAAACGAACGGTCGGCCGTTCAGCGGCGGCCGGCCCCGGGCCTCTCCCATCTCTCTCTGGTTGCCTGGGTTCTTCCTCTATCAAATTGTGGTGTGATTATTTCTCTTTCCCCACATTATTATTATATTGTCACATTGAAAGTCGACAGAATCTTATCACAGAAGAGTCGACAGGATCTTATAACATATATATATATATATATTTTTTTTTTTTTGATAATGAAAGACGGATGAAGTAGAACGCTGAAGTTAGAACTCTAGTACGTTTTTATTATAGAAAGGCTTTATCGTTTATTGTAGTATCATCTATTGAACTTTAAATATTAATAAGTAGACAACTCACACGTAATTATAACATGTAATATTTTTGAATTTAAAAAATTCTAAAATATTATTTTTCCTTTATAAAATAAAAAGGTACAATAAACACTAAATATCACAGGAAGCGTTTTCCCAAAACACAATATTCTTTTTCTGGTACATGCATTCGACTTCGGCATTAACTATGAAAAATAGCGAATAAATTTATAATTTTTTTAAAAAAGAAAGCATTAAATAATATATAAGTCCTAAAACATAATTCGGTAAATATACTAACTATTGGAAACCTGATTCTGGTCTTACTCAACAACCTACTGCATTCATCTGACTTCCAACTTGAATCTACAAGAAGCGCCTATATAATTTAACCTTCAACCTACCCTGGCTGTCTCTAGGTTTATTATTTCGTGTAAATATTTTCATCATTATATTTAGTTCATATATTCTGATTGATGCACTGTTTGCCACATATCGCCAATATGTTTTAAAGCTATTAAGAAATGCATTCTCTCGCTCGTTATGTGGATGAAATAGAGTGAGAGGTTATCACGGTATTTAAAGTGATAAACACTATGAGGACTGACTGTACTTAACATTTCCTAATTATGATGATCGGACAAGAACTGGTGTTTCCAAAAAAACATGACTGTGTGTAGACAGTTAGAAGAATTAAACACTCCGATAAACACAGGTTCTTCTTCTTCTTTCTTATCTCCACTCCATCATATTAGGGTATCAAGTTGTGACCCTTGATGGTGTTTGTTTGACAACCATCATGACTGGGTGAAGTAGAATGTGTCTGCCTTTGTCATTGAGACTGGGAGCACTACTCAGTGGCAGGACAACTTAGCTCCAAAAGAAATGGCCGCCTCTGACATGAGGAACAGACGCCATGTGCAGCTGCTCCTAACATGGAGTACAAACGTTGCTCATCCTGTATCCCTGGATTAGGAGCCCTTACAGGGTACTATCAGCCGGGCCAGCTGAACCCAGGTGTTTTAGCGAGCTTGTTACTGCTCCCCCTCCTCCTTTTTCATCCGGGCTTGGGACCGGCAAAGGCGGAGTCTAATAAACCTAAGCCATTAGCGCGCCATTTATATACAAGAAGTATAAATATTTAACACGATTTTTTTTTATTTTCTGAAATGAAACACTTCTCATTGTTAAGATGTGAAATATATATGTAATACGTATCAATAGGGATTATTTTCTTTATAAACTGACAAAAGAATTTTTTTTTTTTTACTCGCGCTTTAGATGTTGTACTAAATTCGAAAAATCACGTGAGAACGCCCTTGCAAACCTCAGAACAATTTTTAACGCCTTTTGCCAAATGTTTTATTTTTATTTACTTCTCCTGACGAAGACAAAAGATTTTTGTCGAAACGTTGAGAAAATAAAAAACTCCAACTGGCCGAAGTGTATATTTTTTATATAAATATGAATGCCGGCCAGGCAGCCTCTCTTTATGACAAAAGAAACTTATCAAAATTCGAAACTATTATAGACACTTATGATTCTTTTTAGAACTAAACAATTTCTACTGCCCTTACTGCAATGGTAAAATAAATGGGAGGCCCTGGCTCATCAGTGTTGAACCCTTCCAGCGGTTTCGCCAGTTTAGTCTACCATACCGCTGTTATATTGCATTTTTCGATCTTCCTTTTATAGTTATACTGATGCTAGACTTTTAGAATGGATATTTTAGATGAACTATGGACATAAGCTTTGGGTGCAGTAAAATTACATATAATAATATATATATAATATGGTTCGAGCAATCTCTATTCCGCAAACATCAATTTGTGTATTTTATTAGAACAATTATATTATGATGCATTAGCGCGCCATCTGTTATCAAATTTCCCTCAAATCTTATGTCCATAGATCATCTAAAATACCCATTCCAAGAGTCTAGCATCAGTATCACTATAAAGGAAGATCGAAAAATGCAATATAACAGCGGTATGGTAGATTAAACTGGCGAAACCGTTGGGAGAATTTACCACTAATGAGCCAGGTTCTCCTATTAATTTTTCCATTGCAGTAAGGGCAGTAGAAATTGTTTATTCTTAAAAATAATCATACGCGTCTATAATAGTTTCGAATTTTGATAAAAATAAATAAATATATCTTTAAAATAAAAGGATTTAAAAGTGCGAATGTTTCTTTTATACATAAAACGAACTTCTACTGTCCTTACTGCGATGAAAAAATATATTGGGAGGGCTTGGCTCATCAGTGGTGAACCCTCCCAGCGGTTTCGCCAATTTAATCCACCAGACCGCTTCTCAGAGCTCTAATATTGTATTGGATCATTCTGCTTTTATATGCTACACTGAAGGATGGAATCTTAGAAATGGTTTTCAAGTAAACTATGGGCATAAGCTTATAGGACAGTAGAATTATATTCAAATATTTGCTTCGAGCAATGCTCTTCAGCAAACTATAAAGACAAGGCCATTAGGAATAAATTAACACAAAGCAATAACGCGCCATCTATACATATAAAATAAAAGGATTTAAAAGTGCGAATGTTTCTTTTATACATAAAACGAACTTCTACTGTCCTTACTGCGATGAAAAAATATATTGGGAGGGCTTGGCTCATGCTGAAGAGCATTGCTCGAAGCAAATATTTGAATATAATTCTACTGTCCTATAAGCTTATGTCCATAGTTTACTTGAAAACCATTTCTAAGATTCCATCCTTCAGTGTAGCATATAAAAGCAGAATGATCCAATACAATATTAGAGCTCTGAGAAGCGGTCTGGTGGATTAAATTGGCGAAACCGCTGGGAGGGTTCACCACTGATGAGCCAAGCCCTCCCAATATATTTTTTCATCGCAGTAAGGACAGTAGAAGTTCGTTTTATGTATAAAAGAAACATTCGCACTTTTAAATCCTTTTATTTTATATGTATAGATGGCGCGTTATTGCTTTGTGTTAAAATATATCTTTGGACGCGCGGCGTAATCTTTAGCTTGATCAGATACAAGTGATTAATTTATTGAACTTTCCATTTATTGTCCTTATCAGTGGTGAACCCATCCCAGCAGTGACGCCAGCTTAATCGACCATTCCGCTCAATGTTTTATTGAGATAGAGAGCTAATATATTATTCTGCTTATTTTTTCTAGTACCTGAAAGGAATGCTTGATTATGGTATTTCACAAATCTGTGAACATAGGCATAAAGGACAGAAAAAAATTATCTCGAATCTTAGGTTCATATTTTCTTTGACTGCCTTAAAAAATAATTACCTTCCATTTCCGGATAGTTTTAGCAGAAAATAATGAAATCGTTGATTAAATTGACAAGACATCTGGGAAAGTTCACCACTTATTAACTAAGCCATTCCAATATACACATATTTATTTTCCATTGCAGTAAAGACAGTGAGAGGATTTATTTGGAAAAGAGAATTCGTGCCAAATAGTTCCATTTCTTGTATATACACGGAACGTGAATGAATAAGTCTATGCGTCTATTTTATCTAGAAATATAAAAGTCTCCTCATCCGTCAAAACTAGACGTTTAAACTAGACGCCATCTATTGACTGTCGCCGCAAACTAGCGGCCTCGGGTCGATGACAAAGCCAAAACACCAGCTTTGGCAAATTGAGAAGCGCCCACCTAGAGAGATCTTTTATCTTTACAGATCAATGTCCTCCCGGCAACTATACGTATGTTTTAGTTCATTAATCTTGTTAATAGAATATAATCGGTGGATTTTTGAGACACTTCACTTATAAAGGAAGGACCACGAAGTTCCTTTATTTGAATCAATCTTTCCAAGTAGATAAAGGACCAAACAGTACGACGCTGGGCCGTCAGACCGCGACCTGTTGAGTTCAAGCGGCCCAGGCGGCCGGGCGCCAGATCAATAGGTCGTTCCCCGCTCATTCATTATCCGCCGTTGGTGTTGAAACCACGCCAACACCACTTCTAGAAAACTTGGATGCTTTTTCAAATGGTTAGGAAAATGGAAGATAAAATGTAAAAACAACATTTTGAGCGGCTAATGGCGGTCGTTTAGAGAAATATTCGAGAAAGGTTGCACCATCCTTTCAGACCATTTTTCTCTTTATCTCTCCATAGTCTGATGGCATCACCTAGTAACCGCCCAGTTTAGGAGACTTCAGCTCCAGGTATATGGGCAACAAGCTATTTTAGATTATTTCTGATGATTAATTGGAATATTAATCTTCATGATCGCTAGAATTGCGAGTTTTGATAATTGCAAAATAATAGTTGTTGCCCAAAAAAATAGGTAACACTTTTTCATATAAGAAAGTTGCGGCCTTTATTACTCTTTATCAATATTGATTTATTCGTTTTAACAAATCGGTATAACCCTTAACAGGATCTAGCCTGATGGCTAAATACTATGTTTCAGCTTCAAAATAATCTATCGTTTGTATCATGAAGTGATTTCAATATGGCGGTCTGTCAAGAGCAGAACAAACTTCTGTTGTGGAAATAAAAGTTTCACTCCTCACATGTTCGTTTAATACGTCAATTTTCTATGGGAGGTGACTGACCCTATAAAAGTCTTATCAGTTGTCAAACGATCGTCATAATTTATCTTCTGAATGATTCATCAATGAAACCTATTTGATGTACAATCAGTTCTGCTTTTAAGATTAGAGATGGTGAAAACGTAAACTCTTTCATTAAATAACATTATACTATGGAAATCAATACTTATAAAAGTTTCTCTTAATATTTTAAGGATGTTTTTCAGCGCGCTTGTTAAATATATTAGAATCTAATATAAAGATAGGAGAGTCTAATATAGACTATAAGCACATATGTATATTAGACTCTCCTATCTTTATATCAGTTAGGCTAAGTGTGACGAGAGTGTACGCATTTATTGTATAGTAAATGATCATATATTGTTCAATTGTGCAATTTGCCCTAGTTTTATAAATAATCAATATTTTTATTTATGTCTGTAGAAGAGTGAATTTCGTTTGAAGGCTAGCATTTCAAATTAGAAAAAAACTCACTGTTAGAAACCTGTATAATTTTATAAATAAAGGGTGTTTTATGGGTTTTTTTCTTATCCAAAGTACGCACACATAGTACAGGCCATGATAATCATGGTGGGTTCACGTTTGCCTTTAATGTTTCCACGTGTGGAAAACATTCGTATTTTTGCATTTAGAAGGTGACATATATAAGTTTGGTTGCAATGCATTCACCGGTGGGGTGCAAGAATCTAGAGTGTCATTGTGAGAGTGAAATATTTTCCTTAAAAAGAAAGTTTTCAATGCGGGATTCGAATCTGGATCCTGGTGGCCAAAATTGGCAGAGTGTATTACACTGACTATGAATTTCTTCGTATAACTTGAAATAGTTGCTTTCTGAGTAAGGAAACATTCGTAAGTTCCTTGAGGGTGATAGATTTGAGTCATATTGGGGCTATTGAAAGGGTTTCTTTGTTGAGAATTTGTCGGCTTAGTAACTATTCAAATATAGATAATCCAATTGGATCGCCATTCTCAAACCTGTACGCTATTCTGGAAACGTCCATATTTGGCTGTGTCGTATTGAATTCAATGTCGTCAGCTCATGGCACCAAACATCTGAGACTCTGAGAAACCATCACTACATATCCCCTTCGACATGTTATGTCTGGGGTTGATCGTCACCGAGTTCTGGGATTTACCATTGCCGAGCTCTGGGTCAAGGAGCCACTGCTGAAAAAGTGGAACGAGGAAGCTCAGCCGAGAACCATTCACAACATATGGAATCTGAGGATGTCATCGCTGAACTCGGAGCAGGAAATATGCTCACCATAACTGTTATTTTTTTATATCTTGCACATTTGACATAGTGATTTCACATAATCGTTCATTTTATGCTATACAATGTTCAGAAAATCGAAAAGTAAGCAGAAGGATTCCAGTATGAAATCACAAAATAGCTTAATGCTGAAATATATTTGGTTTGTCAGTTCTGGAAACAAATCAGTGAAGCCATAATCATCATAAGAAGACCTAGGAAGGACCGGAAAATATCCACCAGGAACCGAAAAGACCATTGTCTGACTCATATGCTCTGGATCGATAGTTGCATAACGCAAACTCAATAGCCTCAAGATGGTGGTCTTTATGCAAGACGAGAAATGGTATGTAAAGTTTTCATCTAGCAATAATCGTGCCTCGGAAGATTCTCATTGGTTACAATATCGCCTCTATGTAAGGTATGTATACATCTCCCCTTTTCTCATAGGAGAGTTCAATTGATTGGTGCTGGCAACGTCAGCGGGCTCATGTTCTCTATAGTGACAAGTCAAGAATCTATTCAGACACGACACTGATTCTCAACGATTTTTAATCTGACAAAGAAACTGTTTTGGGGGAAGGGCTGGGCTGACCTTATTTCGTGGAGAGGTATTGGAGAGAGACACATTGACGGCTCAAGGATGCAAGATGATTCTCGGTTCCTATTTGAAGATCTATCAGCGATGCCATTGACCTCTAGTTGATTCTTATAGATTATAATGTTCGCCCAGATAAGGTGCAGTGTTAAGTCAATGATTTTCCCGAAGGTGAGGATATTCAAAGGATGGACTTTCCAGGCAGGTCTCCGCCCCTGAATCCAATAGAATATGTCTGGGATTTCTTACATAGAGGCATTGTAGCTTATCAGCCCCTTTTCAGAACCTTTCAAAATATTTTAATCGGCGTGAAAGTTCTATAGACGTTAAAGGTGACCATTCTCATCTACATTGTTCCCTATTTCTTGAAGACATTCTAACCCAGTTTTGTGTATAATTGAATTTTAAATTATTTATATTTATATATTTTTTAATTAATATATGACCGAGTTGATTATTCACTCATAGAAAAAATAATGTGTATCAATTTTGTATTGTTTTTAAAGATCAAAATTGCGTTTTCAATCAATTTTTGACACATAAAGAGATACATTAGAGTTGCGCCAAAATTATATATATTCATTGAAGCATGTGTATTTGTGTTTGTTCCTCTTTGTGCAGGATACTATAATTATTGAATTAGTAACCAAACAGGGTTTTGGGGTAAACTTGGTCAAAGTTATTCCAGCACAATGTAATATGTGCTCAGAGCGGTCCTATCACTTCACCAGCTCAAACACCTTTTTGGAAGATTTTACCGACTTCATAACTCTTTCCACAGGAAGTTACTGAATCGTGGCCACCCCTGTACTGATGAGGGGCATAGTCCGAAATTATGGTATACGGGTTGTTGGCTTTTATTCTATCTTACCGATGGGAGTTGTGGCAGCTAATTTAATGATCTGGATTTGATCTGGATTATTGAAAGTGAGAGGCTATATATATACCATATATATTATTATTATTCAAATAGTGTCTCAATGCTAGTTTTGACCTCAGTTACTGATTGTCTACAGTTCAGACCTTCCACCTATAACATGTTTTTTTTTTAAATATATATCGCCAATTTTGAATATAATTAAGAAACATGCAAATTCAAAAGCATGTATCAACACAAATTCTAGTTTTTATTCTATATTTTAATTATTGATTACCTACAGTGTTATTGAATTAACTAGAAAGATTTGAAAGATATTATTCGGTGAAATGTCTGCTATTTCATAACAAATCAACAGCAACATTTCTAATATCTAAAAATACAAAATTTATTTCTCACAAGGAGTTTCTTTTTTTTTTTTAATGCAAACTTTCAAGCGAGAATCGCTCGTCAACGCGCTTAATAAAAAAGAACGATTATATCTTACAAGAATTATTTACAAATATATTTGTAATTATCACTTAAAATCTAGCATTTTTAAATAAAAATAAACTCATTGTGAAAACGTATTTTTTTATTTTTAAACGTTTTCCACAATTAATTCTTAATATCGGCTACCAATATGCACCGAGATGCACGAGAACATCTAAGGTTCTTTATTTGACACGACAACAACAACTGCATATATATACCAGAGGTACAGAAAGGTAAAATATTCCATAAATATCCCCCACTGCGACCTATAATCAACAGTAATACTCCGAGCTTTAAGTAACTTTCCTTGTCTGGGATTTAAAGTCACACCGCATTTATTTTCCCCAACCTTTTCCTTCATTACCTAAAGTACCTTAGAAATTATTTTACCCTTTTTTATTTCGAAAAAAAACCTTATTCTAAAGCAAAATAATATAAAATTATAAACTTTTTTTATTTTAATTGAAAAAACTACAGGGTTATCTTTAAATGGGTTTAATGTTTAATAAAATGGATTCGAGAAGAGTTTTTAAGAAGGGACGTAACTACAACAAATGGAGTGTAGAAAAGATAAATTTACTTTTAAGAAGAGAAGATTTAGTGTTTGTGAATCCTATTAAAATATTTTATCTAGATTTCTGCCGCTGAATGTTCCCCTCGCTCTGTGCTGTATGAAAATAGAAATTTAAATTCCATTCTCAATATATATACAGTGAAACCTCCTTCATATTAACAGACTTCGCAATAACGAGTTTCCAAAAGTTCTGAAAATATTGTGAATTTTATCTAAAACAAATAATTCTTG
Organism: Cordylochernes scorpioides; assembly: GCA_030710605.1. NCBI lineage: Eukaryota > Metazoa > Arthropoda > Arachnida > Pseudoscorpiones > Chernetidae > Cordylochernes > Cordylochernes scorpioides. The sequence continues at coordinate 189,634,593 of CP092863.1, read as the reverse complement.
AATATAAAATTAAATAAAATTTCAGAAAATCTTTGTTATTGTGAGGTCGGTTAATATTTATGAGGTTTTACTGTATATATATATATATATATATATATATATATTGAATGGAATTTAAGTTTCTTAAAACTACACATATTGTCTTACTTTTTGAGAATAGCAGATATGATTTTCTCCTAAAATAGCACCTGCTGTAGAGATATTTAGGCATTTATATATAATATTTTTCCGTTCATCATTACTCTTCACAATTCATCCTTTCATACTTCGTCCCTAAGGATAGGAATAGTCGCTATTTCTCCTTTAAATAATTCAAAATTACGATTTTTAATTCTGTAAAAATAAACATTTGCGGTGAAACTTTTTAAACGTCGTTCTATAAATAGCCGCATTATATTGTATTATAATATTGTTTTGAAAATAGAGCAATCCATAAATAGATTTTTAATTAAAAAGGCATATATTGGATCAAAATATGCCTTTTTAATTAAAATATATGTATATATATATATATATTATTTTATATTTTTATTTTTTATTAGATTTTTAATTTATTTTTAGGTTTCATTATTTATGGTTTTCAGATAATCAAAATATATTTTTAATTCCATTGAAATTCTATTTTAAGTAGTTTTACTATACGAGCAATTTCTTTCAAACAGACCAATTGTAGCAAATTTATTATTTTCTTTTTGTCAGAGTAAATATGGACTAAATGTTATCCAATGTACGGTCTGTTGGAAACCGCTCATCTCACTTCGATGCAAGCCTTGAGGATTCTGAGGTAGGTCGATGGTTACATCAAGGCATCAGAAGGCTGTAGCGACGCCTTCAAGGAGACATCTGAACGTCTCAGAAAATCGTGAGTCCTGAGCGATAAGAGTTGTCACATCACGTTAGGCTTCACGTGTAATGGAGTCAGGTAGCGCTAAGTTTGTAAGAATTGGAAGTAATTACCGTTGCTTGTGTAGATATATTGTATAGCACCTCTTGTTTAGAGCCTCTTGTATAGAGCGTCTTGTGTAGAGATTCTTATGTAGAGGCTCTAATGTAGAGCATCTTGAGTAGAGCCTATTTTTAGCGCCTCTTGTGTAGAGGCTCTTGTGTAGAAGCTCTTGTGTAGCAACTCTTGTGCAAAGTATTTTATGTAGAGCCTCTTGTGTAGCACTATGTTCTATCCCATGTCTTTGGGAAATATACTGCAAACATCACTCTTATTCTTTCATCTCCACTTATCGGCGTAACTTCTCTAACTTTGGAAAATTTTATGTAACATAGTTCGAATTGTTTACTAAGTGTTTACGCACCGTACAAGCAGCCACTCCTCTTTAACTAACATTATTGGTCCAGATTTATATACCGATAATAGCATAAAAAATATGTTACGTTATATATAAATAATGCCTGTCAATAACATTTTACGATTTTAGATGAGTGTGCATTCAATACTCATCAAGATTGTTTAAGAAAATCTAGAAGATATATCTCCAACACCCAAGTTAACCCTATATAGATGCAAGAATAAAATTTGCGATATAATTTGAGTTTTATCTCCATTTAATATTTCAAGACCCTCCATCATTCGCACTGTCACTTCTCAGGAGACATTCCATTAATTGGCAGGCCCGAGAGAAAGACGTTATCAGTAATTTTCTTATTACATCGCCGACATAGGATGTTATCTCCGGGGTAATTTGGGTAATGGGCTGTACAAGTCTGTGTAGGAAGCCGCGCTGTACATTCTCATGTTGTTCAGATCTTTGTAAGATTCTAGTGCTGCTAATGCCTTGACACATCGCCGACATAGGATGTTATCTCCGGGGTAATTTGGGTAATGGGCTGTATAGGTCTGTGTTATAGGTTGAGATGTACATACTCTTCACAATTAGCCTGGTTACTTTCCTAGGCTGAGGTAGAAATGAATCCTGTGAAAACTGTAATTCACATGAAATTTGGCTTCTGTTGTTTTATATCATATCAGAAAGTGTTAACATGTTTCTATTTTAATGTATACCGTCTCTTGAGCTAAATATAATAAACTATATAAACCTCAATTTGTACTCTATCTCAGAATTCTCAGCATTTTTGAAAGAACAAATGATTTTTGAATAAGTACATACTTATCCTTATATGCTCATATATAACACAAGGTAGGATGGTGTTGATCTACCAAAAGAGGCCTCTCAACTTTTAAAGGATTAGAGCCATAGCCCGAAACCATGCTACACAGGTTGGCTTTTGTCTGAATTGCCAAACCTAGAGCTGTGGCTTATTCTTTATATCACACACACAAAAAGCCTTTATTAAGACGTTAGTCTTATACAGATTCTCCGTACAAGTTGCAATAACAGGAAAAAGGCAGCACAGGAAACCAGTAGTTCCGCAACTATATACAATTATTAGTAATAAGGAAAAGTAAGATTTAATATGAAAAGTCGACGCCATCGCCTCAAGTCTTCAATTCCATAAGCGCGGAGCAGAAATAGGGACTAGGTTATTTAGTTCGCCATAAATATAGCATCCAGACACAAAAAGGAAGTTTACTCCAGCTTATTCTTTATATCAACTTTAAGTTTTTTACTAGAGTGATAAACAAAATGCATTTTTGTAATGCATTAAAATAGAAAGATCCCTCTTTTGGTGCATTCTTTTATAAAAATGAATTTTTCAGCGGCTAAACAGATTTAGAAAAGGTTTATTTATTCACTTTAAAAAGGCTCGCCATAGTTTTTTAACGAGCCTTTATTTATATTTCTATATAATTGTGAGACTAGAAAGCTGGGGAAATCGGTTCATTTCGAGGCCAAACTCTGCATATATGGCCTGTTAAAAATACGCAGGTCACGGTTCACTTTAAAGCAGCGAGTCACTTAAAAAGGTGGATAAAATATACCTATCAAAATAATATTATTAGATTCTTATTAGATATATACTCATTTCATATTACATCGTTATAGTGAGAAGATGTGTTCTTTCGGACTATTTTGTAATGTATAACGCAAAATATTGCTACAAAAGATTTTAGTAAGTTTTATTGAGATCCAATTTGTTTATTTTTCTACGTAAAATGTATATTTAAAATGTTAATTTATGTGGTGTTAACACCACATAGAGTTTTTATGAATATCTAATTAAAGAAAATTTTAGATTTTGTGTGACTTTTTTTTGTAGTAGGTTCAAGAGTGAATTTTAAGTTTCTCTAAATACTTAATACGACAATAAGTTTATGAAAGTTTAAAATGATATGTATTAAAAGGAATACGATAAATCTACGGACGGCATAGAATGTTTAATGACGAATACTGAATTTAATTTTGAATTAAATAAGTTATATTTATCCAATATTTCGATGGACCAATCGTCCATTTTTTACGAGGGTTTTTGTTATGAAGCACACAGCAGGTCGCGTGCTTCGGGTGAGCCACGAACGTCTTACAAGCTTGTTGGGCGATAAACCATATATGATATAAATTTTAAACAAAATTAATATTTATATATTTATTTCATTTCAATTTTTATTTTTTTTTATTTTAGATATTTACTATGATATTATTCAAGTTTTTTCCCAGAGTTAGTTTACAGAGAGAGCTACAATATCAACAATCGGTTCTCATTACACATGTGTGCTGTAAACATGTATGGAAATAATAGAATGAAAGATTATCACCTGAATGCGGCTGATGACTTACCGCTTGCTATCGGAAAATATATGAACTATCCCTCCTCTTCACTTGCCCAACCTTCCAATACCAAAGATTCCAGACAGCCACTCTCCTAGGTATCACCAACATATGTCCAGCATCCCTAGAAAATCTCCCAAGAAAGAAATCTGCCTGGCGACACCTCATTAATTGGACTTCCACTGGCATTGTATATAAATCCAAGAAGACTTCGGTCAGAAGGACATCCCGGGTAGTTGGCGACTTCTGTACGCTCCAGGAACCTGGGTTACTTAAATAAATAATAATATGAACTATCAATTGGGCTTTTTCCCCCCTTAGACTATACTCCTTTCTTGGAATTGAAATAAAACCCAACTTAAAATGAAGGTGTACATTCCGAAGCGTGTACGTGGTTGGTTTTCCTCGAATATTTCAAGAAAGGGTAAATGCGTTAACTTAGGAAAATGAATTAATCAACAGATGCTGATAGATTGCAGTAAGCCCATCAGTAACATTCAGTTACATGAACAGGAAGCGCCCTTTCATCATATTTCACTGTATCATCCTGATCGTTTTCTCTTACTTTAAACTTTTCAAACACTTTGAAAAAAAAAGAGTACAAATGTAACATTGTACTGGGATAAGGTTCATGAATTAAGAAAAGAAAAAGGCATCTCCTTATCGTTCAACTGAACTCTCAGTTGCACGATAAAGAGATGCCTTTTTCTTTTTAAACACTGTTCATGTTGGGATTGATTGCTTATGTAAGTTTTCAAACCTCGGACATTGTTCAACAAGACCTTGTAACATTTAAGTTCGCAGCATATTTATCTTTCCAGAAATTGTTTTTTAAAGTAAAAAAATCCATAAGAATGAATAAAAAAGTAAGGAATAAACATGCATCTTATCAAAGAGTCCTAAAAAACTATAAATCGATTGCACGTTCCCCTAGGGACAAAGTCTTTCAGCATCTCTTGGTATCAGAATCCAAATTTTGAAGATAAATTTTGTATAAAAAAAGGAAATCTGTGTAGAAAATGTAATTTTCTATATGGCTTATCAAGCCTTCTTTAAAAAATCTGTGAATGAAAGAGGTGACCCAATTTCCCTTTTAAAAAATCAAGCCTTGAATTTATTTACTTTTCCTTTTTATGCGATAAAGAAAAAATTCAGTTAAAAATTCGAGTTTCGCTTTTCATCAGTGTTGAACGAGCCTCAATAAAATTCATCCTCCGTTTTCCTTCAAATAATTTGCATAGAGGAGAGGATGAAATGGATTTAAATTCTAAACTTTTTGAAGTATGCTAAGTGAGAAGGATATAGAGGTTCCATAGACTTTCCCACTAGGGACTGTTTGCGAATATAAAAGTCACATTTAAAAATCATATTTTATTATTAAACTTTATATGGCGCTGAGCTTGTTGTTGACACACATTAAAATGTTATAATACCTTGATAAAGGTTGGCGTTCAGCCAACTGAAATAATGGTTAAAATAAATGATATTTTGATCCAATATATGCCTTTTTATTTAAAGATTTATTTATGAATTGCTCTATTTTCTAAATTTTATTATTATTAATATTAAATTTTAAAATAGTGTACAAAATAGAAAAAATCAATTTTAAAATATATTAGAATCATGGCAGCATATAAATATATTATTTTCTATTCAAATATATTTGTATTTATGACAATTTCTCTTGGTATATATCTCTCTCTATAGATTTCACAAAGTGAAATGTGTGTGAACCCTAAACTCTGAATGTAAAACTTTAAAATCGCACATTTAAAAAGAAATGTGCACCATATTTTCGCCACAAAGAAAATATCACACGTAATATGATTATTCCTAATATAAAACTTGAATGTATAGAAAAGTGAATTTTAAAATTCATTTTTTAATATTCAAAATAGAACAATTATTTTATTTGAAAAAGAAAAAAAACTTTTAACTAGTTTCGCTTTTTTTGTGCTTAGATGTGACGCGTTTATTTCTAATACGTTTAAAAAACCACTAAATATATTTTCAAATATCTCACTATTAATGCCTTTTTTTTTTAATTATCCCTAGTACACGTGGTACAGGTCATGATAATCATGGTGGGTAGTTAGCGACTGCTTTTACTGTAAGGGAACCACATGTCTACACATGGGAAAAGCAGTTCGACTTTGCACTTACAAATGTGCCCCATAATTATTAATGTCTAATATTTATTATGAATATAAAACTTTAAATGATATATACAACTACTAGACTTTTTTAAATATCCAGCAAAACCAAATGTATTTATAGGCAAACTTGGCTGAATTCACTGTTGCCTATTTAAGATCTGTTGAAAACTATAATATGCCTTCGAAGCAAGCTCTTCTTCTGCTTATTGTCCATTGTTCTGATGAAAAACATGTGTCTGAATGCTCTCTTTATGTTTTAATTAAATAAAATCTTCTGCAGCGTAATTTTTTCCTTTTAAATACAAGGTTATCCCAAAAGTTTGTAAACTCTTGCAAAAAACTGAAATACCAATATTATTCGCAGTTATGTATAATGTATTTGTATTATGCATTAAGTAATTATATTATGCATTAATATATATTCGCCGTAATAATATTATTCGCCAAGTAATAAAAAACAACGTTTTAAGAAAAACACGAGCATTCGGGACAACCTTATACCTACCGAAACTCCCAAACATCCAACTAAAGGAAAAATTTCGTAACGTTAATAGACGTTTCAAAATACGGTGCGACACTAAATTTATTTAAGATTTAAATTTTATCTAATATACAGTTGTTCTATTATTTAAACAAGCTATTTTATGAAAGTAGATGATATTTTCCTGTTCTTCCAATTATATTGGGGTTCGTATCCAGGAGCGGGGAGATATATCCTGCATGATTAATGGTAGCTGGAGTAGACAGACCTACCTGCTAGACTTGGTAGTGAAATGTCGCCGACATCAATCAATAGACTGTGGGACACCACCCAGTGACTCACCGCTCTACCAACACCTGGTAACCTCATAGTCAGATATATCCGTCAAATTGTCCTATATGCAACTCTTTAAATTTTGAAGAAGAGGGTGTTACAAGGTTAACAATGTATTTTTTCCTTATTCTTAAAAAAAAACTATACTTTAGTCATGCATTGTCTTTCTACAAGCTCATTTATGAAAAGAGGAGAATATTAAGTTTATGTCGTTTTATAAAAATATGTTTTTATGAAATTTTCATTTAGTATTGTGTAAATATGTAAATATATAGAATATATATGCTCCCCTTATACATTTATCTATTTTCATAGATAAGCCTGTAGAAGAACAATTCCAAAAGATTGCTTTCTAGAAGAGAGATTAGTTGTGCGCATTGACACTTCATTCCCTAGACTTCACAACCCAGACCTCCTTGTGTGAAACATGATTTCCCCAACATAGCCAGAGTCTAATAAATATACTTCTTAACTACTGAATAGGTATTCTCCTCTATCTTAAGACACTATATGATCTCAATATGTATTCTGACACCCACATATAGTACAGCCCAGAAAGGTATCTGCAATGATATAGTATGTAATTATATACGACAAAGCACCTGTAAAGACTTGTTGATCATATTGAAGACCACGACTACCCACCCTCCTGTTAAGATGTGAAAGAAACAAGCCATAGAAAGAAAGGTCACCTCTCGTATCAAAATAGACACACAAACTATACGCCATCTATTGACTGTCTCTGCACCATCTAACAGAACTGATACTAGTCTAGGCTATATTGCAGGGCTGACCTTTCTCTTTATAGATCAATATCCTACTGGCAGAATTCCCATCAAAGAAACAAGTTCTGAAATTGGGTGGACTCAGAATAAAAAGAACAGAAGAATTCTTGATTCTTCTCAATGTTTAACTTCACAATAAAACGTCTTGAGTGATTACTATAAAGTTAGACTGTCAAATAGGCAATTCAAAAATTCGAGAATATCTACAACGGAAAATGATACAAATCCTAGAAATAAGGAGATAGTAGACTTGATCCCCTTATTTCATAATAACATATTTTGCAGCAAATATGTTTTGTTACACTGACAATATATTTTTGCCTGATTATATAATGCATTTTAAATACAATAATTGTTATCGTTCAAATAAAAGATACAATTTGACGAATAATTTGGAAAAACGATAAAAATCTGAATGCATTACAATGGATAAATTCCTGCACATCTCCCGCTGAAAGTTGTGGGGAAAATTAAGAGGAGTTAGAGGCCTTTGATTCATAAAAAATATTCACATACTTACAAATCAATTTAGAATGTTTTCATAGAATTAAAAAGCATCATATTTTATTTTTAAAATTCAGTAATAGAATGAAAAGAATATTTATCGAGATATTTGAGCCTACCTTTGAGTATTTCATCTAGCTTGATTCAATCACTGCAATGGAAAAATTATGACCAAAATTGGTAGATTTTTGTCATACGACTTGTTTACAGTTCTAAAAACAGAAAGTTTTAAATCTGAAGTTAGAATTATTTTGAAGCACATTCAAATTCAAATAAACACAAAAATATTTCACTGGGTGAAAAACAAAGTTTGTATGTATTGGTTCCGTAGTCAAGCTATTTATTGACGTGTTATTGAAATGAGCACCATACGTATATATATATATCAGTGGTCAACATAGGCTTTTATATATAATGATTAAAAAAAGCCCATCCTGACCAGTCACACGAGCATTTTAGACTGCAGAGCGCCTTCTAGCGGAACAAAAAATCAACTAAACGTTATTTAGGTTTGTTCCATAATATTTGGCCAACCCATTTATATATTAATATAAATTTTTATATGCATATGTGTGCCTGTGGGATCAACACAAGTGCAAAGTCGAACTGCTTTTCACGTGTCTAGACATGTGGTGAACTTACAGTAGAAGTAGTCGCCTACTTCTATCCACCACGATTGTCATGGTCTGTACCACGTTTACTAGGAATAAGCAAAAAATAAGAATATAGCTATATGATCATATTCTCTCATAGTAGTCATGTGCTCAACTCAAATAATATACCATCTATAGACATACAGTATAGCCCTATCAATACATAACTTTAATGGCTCATTAACCCTCCGTATAGGACATCTCTTTAGAAAGAATAAAGTTTTTATTGTGTCACTAAAACATAGGTCGGGCGGTGGTTGAACTTGCTTTCTTACAGAGCGCCTGATAAACACTTTCCCATCATCACAGATTGTCAGATTTCTCTTGAATAATCTCCATACACACCACGTTAACTTATTTGTTGTTTTTTGGAAATTTATTTTAAATATATTTTTTGACTATATAAAATAAGTTATCCTAACTATATATATATATATATGGTATAAATAGATTTATATCGTTTCTCTTAAATTCCCTACTCCCTTACTGCAATTATAAAATGCTAGAAGTCTGACTCATCAGTGGTCAATCCTTCCTGAGGGTTCTCTAGTTTAATCGAGCAAGCCACTCTCTGCTATTTTATTGAGATGTTTAGCTTATATAGTCTGCGAGTGAGTGGAGGTCTCAGCGAAGTATTCCACAAGATAGATATGTATTAGATATAATAACAGAACAGTTGTAACACCGCTGGGAAGTTCGCCACTGATGGACCAGGTCCTGCAGATATTTATCGTGGCAGTAGGGATAGTTAGAGGAATTGTTTCAATTAACATGGCTAAAGTGTGTTATCTTCATTTTATAGTCTTAAATTAATTATATTTAATTTATACTTTGTCTCACTTAGAGATAAATTAAGAAAGACAAAGTAGAGAATGACAATTTATTTTAATCAAAACAATTCCCGCCATATTTATTTAAAATAAAAGATGAGTGTGCGCTAGGAGATACATTTGCTGAGTAACAAAATTCCAATACTCTGTGTCGATAAATAATATATATTCTATTACAAAGCTCCTTCTGTATGATATCTGTGGCCAACTTTGCCAGTTATTATGCTACTGATATGGATTTTACGCATTTCTATCATGGTTTCCCTCAGTGTCTTGTGTGCGAGTTGTCCCTTGTAAATTTAAGTCCTTCTTTATGTGGCGCGATGTCAAGGGACATTATCTTATTGCATTATCAGGTCTGTATATGAAGATAGCTTTTATTATATACGTTTTAAAAATATATTATATATAATTACAATAATATATAAATACAATAAACAGGTCTACAAAAAAAAACTTTTTTTTTTTGCCGGAGAACAGCTGATGTTGATTCTAATGTAATTTTCCATGCTGAATTCAAATATGAAATCAGAAGTTTTCCATCACCCATAGTTCTTGCAGGATAACCATTTTTTCTATAAATTGGTATATACAGTAAAAGTGCAGAAAATGTTACGTAAGGTTTTTTTAAGTAAACACAATTACATTAGCTAGTGCTTTATTTTTGACAAGAAGAGTTGATATGTGGAGCCAAAAGCTTTATTTTATTTGTTATTAATTAAATTTTGCTCTTTAAGAATCATATATATTGATTTAAATAACAAATTATTGAATTTTTAATTAAATATGTTTATTTTATAATGCAATCTGTTTTGCTTGCAACTCAAAAATAACGACAAGCTCTGGAATGCTATTTACTGAATAACAGTTTTAATATATATATTTAAATTGAACCTAACGATTTTTTCAATAGATTTGCATCAGAAGTGAAAGGTAAATTTGAAGTGATCAGTTTATTCTTCTCTATCGATTTGCTTTTATAAATCGTGTGCACTAGACTGTGTCAATATGCCGAGGCGTTGCATTAATATTCCTGATATTTTCTGTTACATTTGTGGGAAATTAACTTTCAAAGTTCAAAGGCAAAACTTTACACCTCTTATCAAAAAGTGCTATCAACTTCATTTTGGCTGTAAAGTCGGTGACCAAAATAAGACTTGGGCTCCTCATCATTGTTGTGAAATTTGTGCTCGACGTCTTATAGGGTGGATTAAAGGTGAACGTCATATGCCTTTTGCGGTTCCAATGATATGGAGGGAACCTAAAGACCATTCTTTAGACTGTTATTTTTGTTTGACAAAGACTACAGGTATTACATCCAAATCAAGACATACAGTTGAATATCCAGATTTGCCTTCTGCTATGAGACCGGTTCCTCATAGTGATATTTTACCTGTGCCACAGCCTCCTGAAAATAATATTTAGTGACGATGATTCCGATAGACAAGAGCAACAGTCGGATGACACAAATTTCGAAGCAGGTGTTTCATCTGAACCTTATTTGTTAACCCAAGGAGATTTGAACGACCTCGTACGTGATTTAGATTTGTCCAAAAAAAAAACAGAGTGCACTTTTAGGCTCTAGGTTAAAAGGCTGGAATCTGCTGCATAAAGGCACAAAAATATGCTTACTTCGCAAGGGTCAAGATGAATTTCAAGACTTCTTTTCACAAGAGAATGATTTAGTATATTGCAATGATGTTGTTAATCTGATGGAAGCGCTTGGTCATGATCATGATACAGAACAGTGGCGTTTATTCGTTGATTCTTCAAAAATTAGTTTGAAAGCTGTTCTCCTTCACAACGGAAATAAGTTCCTATCAGTGCCACTAGCACATGCATCCAACATGAAAGAAACTTACGAACACATGAAACTGCTTTTGAAAAAGATAGAATATGAAAGATACGGTTGGAAAATATGCAGCGATTTGAAAGTCATTGCTCTCTTGCGTGGATTACAGCTTGGATATACAATATTTTGTTGTTTTCTGTATGAGTGGGATAGCAGAGACAGGGAAAGGCATTACATTTAAAAAAGCTGGCCAAACCGTGAAATCTTTAACCCAGGACATAAAAATATTGTAAATCCTCCCCTGATCGATTCAGAAAATATTTACTTACCACCGTTACATATTAAACTGGGATTAATGAAGAACTTTGTCAAGGCAATGGATCGAAATGCCAGTGGATTTGCCTACCTAAAACAAAAATGTTTTAGCATAAGTGATGCGAAAATTAAAGAAGGCATTTTCCTTGGACCTCAGATTCGAGAATTGCTGCAGGATGGAAATTTTCAAAATAGTTTGAAGTTGAAGCAGCAGCATGGAATTCCTTTAGAAACGTTTGCAAGAACTTCTTAGGAAGTAAGTATCAAGGCTGAAAATTACCGAGACATAGTTAATGATCTGTTGCTTTCCTACAAGGCACTGGGATGTAACATGCCTCTCAAGATCCATTTCCTGCATTCACATCTAGATTTATTTCCAGAGAATCTTGGTGCAGTTGGCGATGAGCATGGTGAGAGGTTTCATCCAGATATATCTAGCATGGAGAAGCGGTACCAAGGCAAATGGAGTCCCGGTATACTTGCTGACTACTGCTGGACATTCAAGAAGGATGTACCCCAAGCAGAGTATAGAAGAAAATCCACTGTCACTACTTTTCAATAAAATAAATATACTTCGTTCATATAGGCCTATATAATAAAGACATTTCCAAATTTCAGGTAGGTGTATCTCAAAATTCTTGCGTGATAGTAAATAACTGATGGTATATTTGGAATCAGCACAAAGAGTTAAATTTATATATGATGCTGTTTCTTTTGGGACAAAGAAAAATATTTTTTATAAACCAGTGTAATGTAATAAGGTTTATGCAAAAATGCTTACGTAATATTTTTTGCAATTTTTTCTGTATTTATCCCAATACCAAAAAAAGGCTGTCATGCAAAATCCATGGGTGATGGAAAATTTCTGATTAGAAATTTGAGTTCAGCATGAAGAGTTACACTAGAAACACCATCAGATTCTCTTGGGAAAAATTGTTGTTGACCAGTGTTATCAGCGATAGTCAGCGCTAAGTTGACGATGATATTTGGAATATCTTGACTTTAGTCAATGAATTATCTAGTCGTGAGACCAGAAACTACAACCCCTGCGCTGACGGCTCAGGAGGCTGTTACCTATGTAATGTGTCTTCTATTCAGAGAATTATCTTCCTATGTCAAATGATTGGTTCAAAACCTCCTGATATGAGATCTACACTCTATCTCTTAAAATCAGTTACTCATTGAAGGATGCACCATTTACCTATTGACACTGGATTTGAATTCGTGAATTAGGCTAATCTCATGTTCCCTATCTTTAGAACCTAGTTAGGAAGCTCATCAATATATAATGTAATAACATATCTCTTTACTAATTTACGTAAATAAAATCGCATATGTCGCAACTATTATTCAAGATTATTTAATTTTATTCGATACACTGCTAATAGTTTCAAACCTTATATTGGTGAATTGCACAAATTCAACATGAACTACTCGGAAAAAACGTATTTGAGTGAAAATAATTTTAAAAAACGTCCCAATGATATTTATACAGTCTCTGTAATAGTTATAAAATTTTCCTTTCAACTCTTAGTTCTAAATGAAACATTTCACTACTCGGCAACAAAATATATTAATTATAAAGTCAAGAAGGCAAGCTCTACGAGTAAAATTTGCGTTTATATAGCTCCTTAGAAAAGTCCTGTATACTCATGGTTTTGTCACCTTGACTTTGAAATAAATAAATTTGGCTGCCTAGTAGTGAATCTTGCATTTATATAACTGATAGTTAGAAGAAAATTCTCATAACTATTACAGAGACTTTCGAAATATAATTAAATTAAATAACTTTAGGTAAATGGTTTCACATATTGAATTTGTCTAAAATATAACTTTATATTATATAACTTATATTTTATTATATATAACTTTAAGATATCTCAACAATGTATATGAAGAAAGTGTGCTTATCACAGCAGGAATTGGAATGAAAATCACAAATTTATCGACGGGTCCAAACAATCCTCCTAACTTTGTTACCTCCCCGCCGAACGTGAGGACTCAAAGGCCGCAAATTGGCTTCTTTCATCATCAGGAGTCCATCGTTCTACTCGGACTGCCTCCACCCAGACGGACCACCCCTCTATAGGCAACTTCCTGCTCAAATGGGTAAGTTGTAAATATTCACTGAAATCTCTCAATATTTTTTTACCCTGTAAATCTTCAAATTACAAAGGGTTTTTATATTGGTTGGTTTGAAATTTATCTCACCTGTTGGTCACTCTCTGTCAGGAAGCGCAATCTCTTTCTATAACGACTATATAAAGATAATCCAGGTTTCGGAAGCTCGAAAATTTCGCTATTATGAAAATATAGAGTAAATCCAGGTTTTAGGAGCTCAAAAATCTATCTATTATTAAATATAAAGAAAATCCTTATTTTTTAAGCTCAATAGGTTCTTTAATATGGAAATGTAGATATCCCGGGTTCCTGGAGCTCAAAATTCTTGCTAATATGCAAATATATAGATAATCCAGTTTTTTAGCTCAAAATCTCTCTATTGGGCAAATATAGGGGTAATTCGGGTTTCTGGATCATAAGAATCTCTCTATAATAAAAATTTAGAGATACCCCGGTTGTCTGGAGCATATCTATATATATCGACAATGTGATACATAATCCGGGTCTGGAGCACAGAAATATTTCTTACCCGAATTTGGACAATGGGTTTCGCATCGCTTCATACTCAAAAATAAAATAGAATAAAATCGTTCAGCGAGGATCAACTTCCTCTATTCTCAACCGAGAATGTGGAACTCGTGGAAGGCATACTGCTGGTTAAAATACTGAGCGAGACCAATGCTATTTTGAATCCAGAAGACGGAGAAATCGGAGGCTTACCCTCTGATTTAGAGGCATAGAATAAATCGCTTCTTTTTGACTGCTTTTCATTTTTTTTGGAACTGTATTCGTTAATTACAAAATACTTTGACGTGATATTTGCGCCTCGTGGATTAAGGCCAAGGGATATCTCCAAACCTTCAGCATCTCTGTGTAAGAATGGAAACAAAATACCCGAATTGTTGCCGCCAAGGGACGGCACTTTGTTGGATGAAATAAGAAATACTGGACCGCCCTCCGTATAGTCCATTCTCCAAACTACTTTTATTTGTTTTAACCTTTCGAGAATGTGCTTTAAGGACGGTCTTTTGGATCGGACATTGAGGCTGCAGTGGAAGGCTGGATACGTTTCTAACCTGAGGAGTTTGATGAATTATATATATATAAGGCTTGTCTATTAGTAGTAGAAACGATAGTTGTCTCAATAGGGTGATTTTTATGAAATATGGTAAGGTACAATTTTTATATATATTCTTATAGATTAAAAACACGAAGTAATAAGACCAAACCCAAATAAATAGTATATGACCTTTTGGTAACAAGGTTGTTACCGAAACCTCATACACTATTTGTCTATTTGTGTTTGGGAGGGGGGGGGGGGTTGTGGTCATTACTTTGTATTTATAAAATAAATTATAACTAACTAAACAAAATAAAAGACATTTCCTAGGGAAAACAAATTGCATTCCCTATATTTGTTCAAAACACAAATATCCAAGAGAGATGAGTTACCCTTCAGAATATTGGCTGAAAGATAATGTAAATTACAATAATCCATAGGGTTCGCTCAATCTTCATATATATACATATTGTTACATCAATTTTAATGCGCCTTACATTTATTCAAAATATTCTATGATATTTAATATTTATTTAAAACAGAATATTTATATTAGCATCATTCCTTTTTATAGTTTCACTCCTTTTGTAATATTTATTGTACATATATCTTTATTGCTTATTGGAGCGGGAGAGGACCGAGACGAAGACTGCGGATCGCAACCTACGAGGAAGACAAGAATAAGTAAACACAATAACTTTAAAAGGTATTTATTTTTATTTAATTTTATTTATTTACTTTTAATATGGAAACCCGCTCGGGAAACGTGTATAACACCAAGAAGGAAGAAACCAAGGTCGACGACCCTGCAAAGCTTCAACTTGGTGCAACAATATGTATTTGTATATATACAAGGTATGTCCCATAAGTTCCCGGACTGGGTCCATAAAAAAAATAAATAAATGAATAATGTAAATAAATTTGACTGTTTATTATAGAAAAAATATCTGGCTACACGGTGGTACCAATATCGAGGCGGTACTTGCGCGCGCGCCAAGGTTATTTTAGTTTATTTAAAGGTCACACCTAGCGCAGCGGCGATTTTACGATGGAACAAAAATTGAAGCAGAGGATTTGCATACAATTTTGTGTGGAACTTCAAATATCAGCAGCCGAAACTTTTGAAATGCTTAATAAAGCATTCCCCAATGACGCCCCAAAGAGAACAACTGTTTTTGAATGGCATTCTAGATTTAAAGCTGGCAGAATTTCCATTGAAGATGATCCTCGTCAAGGACGCCCAAAATTTCAAAGGACTGATGAAAATGTGCAGAAAATCACCGATTTGATAAAAGAAAACCCTCGAACCACTTTGCTGGAGCTAGAGCAAGACACAGGCATCTCTAAAACAACGATTGGAAGGATCGTAACCGAAGATTTGAAGCTCAAAAAGACTCCTGCAAAATTCATCCCAAGATTCCTCACCAATGAGCAAAAACTGTGTCGGCTTGCAACCTGTGAGGACATGATGGAAATGACAAGAACGGATCCAGAATGGAAAGACAAGATAATCACAGGCGACGAGACATGGGTCTATGGCTATGACCCTGAAACCAAACCTCAATCTGCCGAGTGGAGAGGTTAGGGTGAGCCTAGACCCAAAAAATCCAGAAACAAGGCTGGTCGCTTTTTCGGATAACAAGGGCATTGTTCATCACGAGTATCTTCCTGCAGGCCAAACAGTTATTAAGGAAATGTATTTGGGCATTCTTCGCCGCCTAAGGGAAGCGATTCAGAAAAAAAAGGCCAGAAAAATGGACTAATGGTGACTGGATCCTACACCATAACAATGCCCGCCCTCACACAGCGCACTTGGTGACGAGTTTTTTGGCGAAAAACGGGACAGAAATCCTACCTCAACCACTCTATTCCCCAGACATCGCACCAAATGACTTTTTTCTGTTCCCCAAACTTAAAGCAGTTCTAAAAGGAAGACATTTTGACACCAGGGATGACATAATAGAAAAATCGCCGTTAGCATTGAAGAGCATTCCAAAAGAGGCTTATAAAAACTGTTTCGACAATTGGGAGAAACGATGGCGCTGGTGCGTTGAAGCAGGGGGGGATTACTTTGAAAAGTTTTAATAAAAAAATTTTTTAAAAATCTTACCTTTTTTTTTTTATGGACCTAGTCCGGGAACTTATGGGACATACCTTGTATTAAAAACAAAATTGGCATTTCCTGACCGTTCACATGAGCATTTTATAAAGCAGATATAACGCACAAGCTGTCGTGATCTCGAAAGTCCACTAATAAGGGAGAAATATATCCTTCCTAGCTAAACGGTCAATCAAAAATCTACCTGGATTTTGCAGTCGATGGCCAAGCGGCTTCTCCTTTGTTAAAGAAGACAAGACACACGATGGATTTCGGAAACAAGCAGCTCCCAAACAAAAATGATGGAAATAAGTTGGTTTTTAAACCATGGGTGATTTGAGGTGTCCACAAGGCTTGGCAGAAAATTGGTGAAAAGTCATAATTAAGATGGGAGCTTCGCTAGCGTAAGGTTGGGACTGGACTGTGAGTCCTGCTAATCTTCCGCTGTCCTCTTTCTGCTGGCCGTGAAACCTCTGACTGAACTGTCTGCTGTCAAAACCTGACTGATGTCTGCTGCCCCTGTCAAAACTTGACTGGTGTCTGCTGCCCCTGTACCATCTGGCCTGGACCTGAGGGTCACCTGATGACCAATCTGCTTTTGATACGTCATAGCAATATGACTGACACGTTTGGACGGAGAAGAATAATCTAATTTTAGCTGTACAATCCAAGTTATTTTAACCGACTTACTTCCAGTCTTTGTCAGAGCGCTGGATTTTAATACTTCTGTTCATATTCTCATTTTTTACAGATTGAAAATTATATTATTTACAATATATTGGAGATATCTAAGGGGTGTTTTATAAGATATATATATAGATCTATAAACATTTAAATTATTTACAAATAGGAAAAGTGGTTGAGATGGGTTGTTTTGAAGGTTAAGGCTAGGTGATACATAAGATAACGTTTATAAATTGTGACACTCACATATATGTCATAATTTGTATATAATTGTATGCCCCCCGACCCACTATGCATGTACAATGTATGATTTTCAAAGATTTAATAAAGAATAAGGTAACTGGAGGAAAGAAAGTAACAAAAAGACATAGGAGGTAGATCTAGAAGAGAACATAATTATTAATAACGCCACAGTTAACCTTCTGACCCCGGAAACCCTGCGAGCTAAGTTTAAACCAATATTTCCGGACAAGACAGGACGTATCTGGTGACCAGAAGTTATAAAAGTTTGAGAGACGCCCAATTTCCGGAACAAGACCGGACGTATTTGATACCGCGGAAGTAAAATAGAGTCGAACTAACACGATACTTCCTGACCCAGGCCGGGCGTATCTTCCATCAAAGCAGCCGCCGGTCCAATTAGGAAGCAACCACTAAGTAGGTCAACCAATAGGAAAACGGGCACGTTCTATCCCTCGACCAATGGGAAGGAAGACAACTCGTGGTGTTAAATCGAAAGACAAGAATTGTCAGTAGCGACTTGGCTCCCACCGAGTTCGGATCAGCCTTCGACTTGCTCCCACCAAGGTAACATCTGTTCTAGAGATCTCTCTCTCAGCTCAGCTCATAGCTAAGTCAATCACCACCATGTGATCAGATAAGGAACAATCAAAACCCGCTCCGCTCTTCTCAAGCTTTCTTCCCTCCAACCCAGTTGCCTTTTATTTCCAAACCCCATCACGTGTCCTGATTATTCCTAACTGTATGTTTAAACTTCCACTCAAACGACTGCGTTTCAACCAATCCTCACCATTCAAATCGAACAACAAGAAATTCCGCAACGATATTGCCACAGAAAGGATAAAGTCGACAGGATAAAGAGATGGAATTTAATCAGGATCCCATAGGCGTAAAGTCGGACGGCCCGACGGAAACAACGGAAAGAAGGCAAGAAGTAAGAGAGAACGAACAGGCAGGAGAAAGGCAGGAAGTGACCGGCCGAGAGACAACTGCGCCCCTAGCGGACGCCGTCACCCAGCTATCGGCGCTCCTGACCCGAGTAAAAATTTCTGATGGAGCTGAGGCGACAATCCCGCCTTTCGATGGCACATACAACGCGACACAGTTTTTCCAAGCATTCGACCGAAAAATGGAAGACGCATCCATGGGAGAACAAGAAAAATTACTCCGCCTGCCAAACTATCTGGCGCGACAACCCCTGGAGCTCTTCAGGAAACTTCGGATGGCCGACCGGAGCTACTTCCAGGTGAGGCAAATCCTCCTAGATCTCTATCCTGAGTCAAGCGAAGCGTCCTTTGCGAAATATTTCGCCATGAAGCTTACTGGGCAAGCCAACCTAGAGACCTACTACCGGGAGAAAACCGCCATGGGATTGCAACTAGGACTTCCACAGGAGGTGATCCTCGAGACGCTGACAGAAGGACTGCCATTCAACGACCAGCGCCTAGTCCGCGTAGTACCTCCCGAGAACCTAAGAGAATGGTTCCGACTGGTACAGCGGATCCACGGGCCCAGTGTACCGGCAACGCGATCCAGAGAAGATCAACCACCCACAATGTCGGGTCCGTATCACAGCACACCCCGACGCCCAGGTGCATGGAATGCACCTCTTCCGCCGTCCAACTGCAAGTTCTGCGGCGCGAGGCACTGGCACAGCGAATGCCTACATCGACCAGTCCCGACGACCCACGAAAAAGTGCGGACGGTGCAAACAGTCCCAAAACAACCAGCCCCGATTCCACAACAACCAAGTCAAGCCAGGGACACCCCAGCCGAGCAGCCCTTTCGAGACTGAGGTAGGATCCCTAAACCAACTGACTGTCAAACTTTTTCTAGCCCCTAATATATCATGCCCCTTTTTAATTGATACAGGCGCCAGCCTGAATATAGTGCCATATAATTTTTATCATATGTTAAAAACCCATCTGCCTAATTTAACCCTTGAGGGACATTCACTGAACCTCCAAACCCTAAACGATTTTGCAAAAACCATGGGTAAACTGTCTATCCCACTGACAATAGGACAAATATCCCGAAGAGAGAATTTCCATGTAGTGAATGCCCCGTTACCATTTGGAATTCTTAGTATCAATAGCCTCCATAAATACAGACTAACCATAGATTTTAATAAATGCACTATATTCCAGCTGGGCGCCCCATTGTCTACCCCATCCTACCATTTTAACAATGTACCAAATGTATGCACGTACTGGCAGTGTCAGGCGATGTCACAAAGATCTCACCATACAACCAAATCTTCCGCCTATGACAACCATTGCGTGCATTCATTGAAAAACACCCCCTTACCTACATGCCCTTTTTTCACTAAGGCCAATTGCCTTTTTTACATGCCCTCAAATAACCAAGTCACAACGACTTCAACTTGTAAACATGCCCAAAACGCACCCACACAGCGGGACAACTCGCACACCAAGCACATAGGTGATCACACACCGTCACACAACTACCACATGACAAAACCACACAACGAACTCGACACTCCCATTGATACACAACAAAATCCTCTGCCACATGCATGCTACAACACAACATCTAACACTCACTATACACCGCAGTTCACAACACTTCTACAAAGATACACTCACATTTTCACACAGAACAAATTCAATGTACCATGCTTACGGATTCCACCAGTAAAAATACCCACGAATTCCGAGAAAATAATTACCATACGTCCATATCGTGTTCCGATATGTGACCAACAAGAAATCCGTCATCAAATCCAACAAATGCTGGAGAACGGCATCATAGAGCAATCTTTTTCACCTTTCTCGAGCCCTGTCACCCTCGTCACTAAGCGCGACAAGACCAAACGGTTTTGTATCGATTACAGAAAGGTGAACGAGCTAATCAGCTCTGATGTCCATCCCCTCCCGAGAATCGAGGATATCCTAGACCGCCTCGCGCAGGCCAAATATTTCTCCACGGCAGACATATCCTCCGCGTATTGGCAAGTCCCGATACACCCCGATTCTCGACCACTGTTAGCATTTGCCACCCTCGAAGGGTTATACCAACCCACTCGACTACCTTTCGGATTAAAAACCAGCCCTCAGATTTACGAACGAGCCATAAGTCAGGTCCTACAGAGACACGGACTTGACTGTGTGGCACATTACTTTGATGATTTCATCATCTACTCCAACACATTGGAGGAGCATCAAAACCACCTGCGACAATTTTTCGCCTTTTGCGAAGCGGAGAAGCTACAACTTAACTTCGTGAAATGCGAATTTTTTAAGCAGTCCATAGATTTTCTAGGTTACACCATTACAGCTGGTACAATTACACCACTCACACGCAACACCGACATTATCCACGCCATCAAACAGCCACACAACCGAAAAACACTACAATCCTTTTTAGGCGCTGTGAACGTCTATAACAAATTCATTCCGGAATACGCTCGCTTGCGAGCACCGCTCAATAACCTCCTCAAAAAGGATGTCGTGTGGAACTGGAATGAAGTTTGTCAAAAGGCGTTCATTGACCTGAAAGGAAAACTCACACAACACCCCATCTTACACCTTTACAAAGAAGGTCTGCCATGCCAAGTGTATTGCGATGCATCCACCCTCGGTATAGCAGGCATTCTCAAACAAGTTCACCCTGACGGGAACGTATATCCAGTTCAATATTTCAGCCGAACATTGCGCCCACACGAGAAAAACTACTCCATCTCTGAACTTGAGTGCTTAGCAATCGTTGAGAGTGTGGAGAAGTTTCGCATCTACCTTATGGGCAGAAAATTCACTATATTTTCTGACCATCACGCATTACAGTGGTTGAAAACCATCAAAAACCCGTCCGGCAGACTGTTTCGATGGAGTTTACGACTATCGAGTTACGAATATGAGGTCCGCTACATAAAGGGAAAACTACAATATGAAGCAGATCTCTTATCCCGTAACCCGTTTTGTGGATTCTTGGACGCCACCCTTATCAAGACCCACCAACCTCCTCCATCGAAAGAGTCTAGTTTGACCATTGATCATAATGGATTACATACAGTTTCCCGAAAAGGTGTAACCAAGATTATAATTCCAAAACCACTCATACAACAACTCTTACAAACAGTACACACACAATACAATCACCCCGGTATTTCACAAATGTCACGACTCATCTCCACGCAATATTACTGGCAAGGTATGTCCAAAGATATTAAACAAAAGGTTAAGACCTGCCCCACCTGCCAGTTAACAAAACGGCCATTGGGACCCACTTACGGGGAATTAGGTCAGCCTCCGGAAGCCAAAGAACCCTTTGACCTATTATCCCTTGACACCATAGCAGGATTTGCCAAATATGGCAACACCAAAATATACCTCCATGTGGTAGTCGATCATTTTTCGCGCTACGCGTGGACTTTTCCATCTAAATCCACCAGCATCATCACCTACCAACAGGTACTTAAGCGAGTATTACAGGATGGCTCTCCAAAACGCCTTCTTACGGATAGAGCCCCTGCTTTCACTTCGCCAAAATTTCGTAGTTTCCTACTTAATAGAAATATTCACCCATTACTCACAACCAGCAACAATCCACAGGCCAACGGTCTATGTGAACGCCTGAACGCCACCCTCACGGGAAAACTTAGGCTATTGCATCTAGAAAATCCTAAGATCGCATGGACCAAGTTGGTCAAAAGAGTTACAATTATATATAACAAAACCCCACACTCTACCACAGGTTTTCCACCCATCTACTTAATGTTTGGTATCCTACCCCCCGAACTCTCTGACCATAGCACACCTTACCCAGATATCGACAAAGCTAGAAAAATTGCACACACACGCACACAAAACAAGCATTTACAAGACAAAAACATTTATGATCAACGACACAAACAACCACATTTTGAAGTAGGTGATCTAGTGTTAGTAAAATTATATCACCACCCAAATACAGGGAAACTTGCGCCATATTTCACAGGACCTCACACAATATTAGAAATTATTTCACCAAATGTGGTCCGCATAGATCGACCAAATCAACCACTTCAAAGAGACACTGACACAATCCACGTCAACAAACTTAAGCTGTATACAGAAAAAATCCGTTATATATCACCACCCGCCGTTAGCACATATCACATAAAGCACAGCGTACACACAACACAAACAATGCCAAAATTACACCACCCACGTCAGAACGATCACACAGCTCAACCTAAATCAATTACCACCGACATATCGCTAATAAAACCATTAACGATCAAACAGGAGAACTGCGAACCTACCAATCATTTAAATTCTACAATTAATAAGGTTCGAACAAATATTTCAGAGTCCCCATTTACAAAATTATGGGAGAACATGGGGCAATACCCTATCTTTCATCTGATTTTCATCCTTTGTATGTTAGTTCTACCATACAAATGTATCCCAATTTTATTCATTAATTACTTGTTTATCTATACCATACCCGCTCATACAATTTTCGAACTACAAGAGGCAGTTTTTAATTTTGGACAAGCAATTTTTCATTGTGGACAAGCACTTATAAAACTTCTCATAATTTTAGGAACCATTCTTGCAGAAAATCTAAATAAACTCCGAAGAGATAGAAGTAACTGAAAGATGACCAACCAATGTCGGAGAAGTCACACTCCAAAAACAAGATGCAAGTCGCACTCAAAATAAATTAGACGGCAGGAAGTGAGAATTTTGAGACACCGCGACAGGAAGTGTAGTCCGCGGCGATAAATTCGGCCTATGCAAACAAAGGGGAGCGCCTCGTCCGATCTCCAATTTCATTCCCTCTCTTTTGCCCGACACACCCCACTTCCGTATCTCTAATTACAATGAGAAGGTCCCCTATTGAGGTCAACTGGGAACCTCTCTATGCCACCGATTTTGGATTCCAGTTCGAGTCTACATATCGATTTTTACCATCCAATTCCACATCCACAAGACGACACATAAACATTCTAAATGAGTTCACATCCCTATTATAAGTAATCAATTACTTTACAGACTTCTAACATTTTTCACAACACACACAAAGACAAAAAATATATAGGGCATAATTGAGCAATTAAAAAATTTATAGGGCATGTAGATACACAAAAGGGGTTCAAACCAATACACCTTATTGTTCATATTAATCATTTTCATTATTTTCTCTCAATTAAAAATGTAAATATTTAATCAATTTATCAATTTATTCAACTTATTATCACTTTTAATCATTAATTATCATTTTATTTACCAATTAGTTTATATTATCATAATTTCAAATCAACGAAAACTCACTGGTTTTCTTTTAAAATTAAATATTATATTTTATTTTTATTTACAAAAACATTCTCTCTTTTCCTTTTTTTTTCCACCATGCAACAAAACATTTTTTTTTTCACCATGCAACAAAACATTTTTTTTTTCCCACCATGCAACCAAGCATTTACTTTGATTTCTTCCAACTTTTTATTTTTATTTTTGATTTCTCAAAAGACCTAATAGAATTCCCTCGATTTCCATCTCCAATTTCGAGTAGAATGGTTAGGCATTTTTCCTTTTTTTTTTTCACCATGCATCAAGCATTCACTTTGATTTCTTCCAACTTTTTATTTTTATTTTTATTTTTGATTTCTCAAAAGACCTTATGAAATTTCCTCGATTTCTTTTCTCAAAATTCGAGCAAAAATTAGTTAGGCATTTTTCTTTTTTTTTTCACCATGCAACGAAGCATTTTTTTTTCCAACATGCAACCAAGCATTTACTTTGATTTCTTCCAACTTTTCATTTTTATTTTTGATTTCTCAATAGCCCTAATAGAACTCCCTCGTTATTATCTCCAATTTCGAGTAGAAATTAGTTAGGCGCATTTTCCTTTCTTTTTAATCCACTATGTACCATAGCATTCATTTTGATTTCTTACAATTAAAAAATTTTTGATTTCTATTAATTATACTCAACCTATATCATCAACACCATTCTATTTTACTTCTTATATCGCCACCAATGCTTGTATATAGACTCTCAATACCCACAACTAATTTTCCCACAAAATTATTTTTCACCTTACAGAATTCTCTCAGGCTAACCCCTTCTTGAATTCTTCACATGTAGGGGGCGCATCTGTCATAATTTGTATATAATTGTATGCCCCCGACCCACTATGCATGTACAATGTATGATTTTCAAAGATTTAATAAAGAATAAGGTAACTGGAGGAAAGAAAGTAACAAAAAGACATAGGAGGTAGATCTAGAAGAGAACATAATTATTAATAACGCCACAGTTAACCTTCTGACCCCGGAAACCCTGCGAGCTAAGTTTAAACCAATATTTCCGGACAAGACAGGACGTATCTGGTGACCAGAAGTTATAAAAGTTTGAGAGACGCCCAATTTCCGGAACAAGACCGGACGTATTTGATACCGCGGAAGTAAAATAGAGTCGAACTAACACGATACTTCCTGACCCAGGCCGGGCGTATCTTCCATCAAAGCAGCCGCCGGTCCAATTAGGAAGCAACCACTAAGTAGGTCAACCAATAGGAAAACGGGCACGTTCTATCCCTCGACCAATGGGAAGGAAGACAACTCGTGGTGTTAAATCGAAAGACAAGAATTGTCAGTAGCGACTTGGCTCCCACCGAGTTCGGATCAGCCTTCGACTTGCTCCCACCAAGGTAACATCTGTTCTAGAGATCTCTCTCTCAGCTCAGCTCATAGCTAAGTCAATCACCACCATGTGATCAGATAAGGAACAATCAAAACCCGCTCCGCTCTTCTCAAGCTTTCTTCCCTCCAACCCAGTTGCCTTTTATTTCCAAACCCCATCACGTGTCCTGATTATTCCTAACTGTATGTTTAAACTTCCACTCAAACGACTGCGTTTCAACCAATCCTCACCATTCAAATCGAACAACAAGAAATTCCGCAACGATATTGCCACATATATATATGTTATGAATAATGTTTATGTTAGATAAAGAGTTGATAAGACAAAGGATCGATAAGATAAAGGGTTGAGGTGCAGTCGTGATAAAAAAAAGATAATTATTTACCATCAAGTAGCTTTTATTTTCAATTACTTGAGGAAAGATTACACATTAGTTATTTTCACATTATATAGAATTTATATAGTTAATCCTATATTAGTGATTTAAAAGAATTGATATGTTAACTACGCATATTTACAACAAAACTATACAACTAAAACTGAAAGTCTTTCTAAAAAACGATGATAACAAAAGTAAAATTATCAATGAATAAAATAAAATATATATTTTTTAAAAATATAGAAATATTAGAGTTTTTAGATTATATAATATTTTTAGATTATATAATATATATATATTGGGTTGGCCAAATATCTCGGAGTAAGCTAAATAAACGTTTAGTTTATTTTTACTCCACTAGATGGCGCTCTGCCATCTAAAAAGCACATGTGCTTGTGGTCAGGAGATGCCTTCTTTATTTTTAATATCAACACCTGACCCACTTATCTTTTATTTTTTCTATTGTTTTTTCATATATATATATATATAAATAAATATAAAGCATATATTGGATATAAATTTATTAATCAGCCAATATTTCTAGGGGCAACACGCCTCTCTTTATCAAGGCTTTTCTTTGATTTGAACTAAATCACGTGGGAATATTGGCTGATTAATAAATTTATATCCAATATATGCTTTATAGTTATTTATAGATATTATTATGGATTGCTCAATATTTAAAATAATATATATATATATATATTTATTTTTTTTATCAAGAAAAAGGTAAACCACCGTTTAGTTTATTTTTGTTCCAATAGATGGCGCTCTGCCATCTCAAATGCTCATGTGAGTGGTCAGGATATGCCTTTTCTATTTTTAATATCTACACCTTTTTCTATTTTTAAATTATTTTTTCATATATTTATATATGTGTTATAGGTGAAAGGGCACCTTCTGATCGTGCAACTGCATTAAATTATAGAACCTATACTTTATATACTTTTCTTCTTCTCTACTTTTTGTTGAACATATATAAAATTAAATCTACACTCATTCGTTATTTCCCTTATTGCAAATGTGATAACCTAAGCTTCACCGTTCAATTGAACTAACAGTCACCCAACACGTGTTCTCAGGTTTCTTATTGTTTTACTTTTTATAAATAAACATTTCCTGATTCTCGAAAAATATTTAAGAATAAGTAATTATAAAATATTCCTCAACATTTCCACCGACGGGCTGTCTATCCCCGTGTTCTACGACACTTCCATACGTCCACAATCACAAGAAGGGCGTGATCAGAACCACACCCTGGAGGATTATGCAGATGACAAAATCTTAATACGCTTTATGTCCTCATTCTATTTATTGGTAGGAAAAAACGTTTTCTCTCTCAAAAATGTGGCCATGCGCGTTATCATCACGCAAAAATACACTAGATGAAACGCGATGTCCTACAACTTTTGCCCACTTTAGAAAGCCCCCTGTATTCGGATCAATCATAACTAGACTTCGCATTTTTTCTGAAATAGAAAACCCACGCTAACTTATAAAATAAAACAACCTTGAAAATTCGACAAAAGTAAGACCCTAATTTCCGATATCATAGATCAATTTATAATTTATTTTGGAAATTCTCTACTCTCATTGTTGGGTCCAGCAATGTGGGCGTTATAAAATTTCCGGAAGTCCATATATCATGATGACCTTCATGCTCAGCAACAAGCCGCCAAACTTTGGGGAAGTATTTAACCCACATCTGTCATCGACCCGCGTGACGTCACCTTAATTGTCGCATTGACCTTCGACAGCTTTCTCCATAACGCCGTCTTCCAGAGGTGTGCACGTTGACTTACTGTTCTGTCCAGACATCGCCACCTTCTCCATAACGCCGTCTTCCAGAATTGAGCACGTTGAATTACTGCTCTGTCCAGACATCGCCACTTTCTCCATAACGCCGTCTTCCAGAGGTGTGCACGTTGACTTACTGTTCTGTCCAGACATCGCCACTTTCTCTATAACGCCGTCTTCCAGAATTGAGCACGTTGACTTACTGTTCTGTCCAGACATCGCCACTTTCTCTATAACGCTGTCTTCCAGAGGTGTGCACGTTGACTTACTGCTCTGTCCAGACATCGCCACTTTCTCTATAACGCCGTCTTCCAGAGGTTGCACGTTGACTTACTGTTCTGTCCAGACATCGCCACTTTCTCCATAACGCCGTCTTCCAGAGGTGTGCACGTTGACTTACTGCTCTGTCCAGACATCGTCACTTTCTCAATAACGCCGTCTTCCAGAGGTGTGCACGTTGACTTACTGTTCTGTCCAGACATCGCCACTTTCTCCATAACACCGTCTTCCAGAGGTGTGCACGTTGACTTACTGCTCTGTCCAGACATCGCCACTTTCTCCATAACACCGTCTTCCAGAGGTGTGCACGTTGACTTACTGTTCTGTCCAGACATCGCCACTTTCTCCATAACACCGTCTTCCAGAGGTGTGCACGTTGACTTACTGCTCTGTCCAGACATCGCCACTTTCTCCATAACACCGTCTTCCAGAGGTGTGCACGTTGACTTACTGCTCTGTCCAGACATCGTCACTTTCTCAATAACGCCGTCTTCCAGAGGTGTGCACGTTGACTTACTGTTCTGTCCAGACATCGCCACTTTCTCCATAACACCGTCTTCCAGAGGTGTGCACGTTGACTTACTGTTCTGTCCAGACATCGCCACTTTCTCCATAACACCGTCTTCCAGAGGTGTGCACGTTGACTTACTGCTCTGTCCAGACATCGCCACTTTCTCCATAACGCCGTCTTCCAGAGGTGTGCACGTTGACTTACTGTTCTGTCCAGACATCGCCACTTTCTCTATAACGCCGTCTTCCAGAATTGAGCACGTTGACTTACTGTTCTGTCCAGACATCGCCA
This sequence comes from Cordylochernes scorpioides, assembly GCA_030710605.1. Taxonomy (NCBI): domain Eukaryota; kingdom Metazoa; phylum Arthropoda; class Arachnida; order Pseudoscorpiones; family Chernetidae; genus Cordylochernes; species Cordylochernes scorpioides. Next base: position 189,605,952 of record CP092863.1, on the reverse strand, counting down.
CTTTCTCTATAACGCCGTCTTCCAGAGGTGTGCACGTTGACTTACTGCTCTGTCCAGACATCGCCACTTTCTCTATAACGCCGTCTTCCAGAGGTTGCACGTTGACTTACTGTTCTGTCCAGACATCGCCACTTTCTCCATAACGCCGTCTTCCAGAGGTGTGCACGTTGACTTACTGCTCTGTCCAGACATCGCCCCTTTCTCTATAACGCCGTCTTCCAGAGGTTGCACGTTGACTTACTGTTCTGTCCAGACATCGCCACTTTCTCTATAACGCCGTCTTCCAGAGGTTGCACGTTGACTTACTGTTCTGTCCAGACATCGCCACTTTCTCCATAACGCCGTCTTCCAGAGGTGTGCACGTTGACTTACTGCTCTGTCCAGACATCGCCACTTTCTCTATAACGCCGTCTTCCAAAGGTGTGCACGTTGACTTACTGTTCTGTACAGACATCGCCACTTTCTCTATAACGCCATCTTCCAGAGGTGTGCACGTTGACTTACTGTTCTGTCCAGACATCTTCGCCACTTTCTCTATAACGCCGTCTTCCAAAGGTGTGCACGTTGACTTACTGTTCTGTCCAGACATCGCCACTTTCTCAATAACGCCGTCTTCCAGAGGTGTGCACGTTGACTTACTGTTCTGTCCAGACATCGTCACTTTCTCAATAACGCCGTCTTCCAGAGGTGTGCACGTTGACTTACTGTTCTGTCCAGACATCGCCACTTTCTCCATAACACCGTCTTCCAGAGGTGTGCACGTTGACTTACTGTTCTGTCCAGACATCGCCACTTTCTCTATAACGCCGTCTTCGAGAGGTGTGCACGTTGACTTACTGTTCTGTCCAGACATCGCCACTTTCTCCATAACACCGTCTTCCAGAGGTGTGCACGTTGACTTACTGTTCTGTCCAGACATCGCCACTTTCTCAATAACGCCGTCTTCCAGAGGTGTGCACGTTGACTTACTGTTCTGTCCAGACATCGTCACTTTCTCAATAACGCCGTCTTCCAGAGGTGTGCACGTTGACTTACTGTTCTGTCCAGACATCGCCACTTTCTCCATAACACCGTCTTCCAGAGGTGTGCACGTTGACTTACTGTTCTGTCCAGACATCGCCACTTTCTCAATAACGCCGTCTTCCAGAGGTGTGCACGTTGACTTACTGTTCTGTCCAGAGATCTTCGCCACTTTCTCCATAACGCCGTCTTCCAGAAGTGAGCACGTTGAATTACTGTTCTGTCCAGACATCTTCGCCACTTTCTCCATAACGCCGTCTTCCAGGATGCATGTTGACTTACTGTTCTTGCCAGACATCTTCGCCACTTTCTCCATAACGCCGTCTTCCAGGATGCATGTTGACTTTATTTTCAGTTCGGACATCTTGAAACCTTTCTCCATAACGCCGTATTCCAAGAGGTGCATGTCGACCTACTGTTCTGATGAGTGCTCTTCTTTCTTCATACCTCTATCTACTTCAGGCGTACCTTGACTCAATGTTTTGTGTGAGGATATCACTTTTACAAAATAACCAATTTATTGAAATGCACATTGACTGCTATGCTATGAGTAAGACTGTTTGCACATCAGTGAAGAGCCTTAGTCTCATTTTTAACGTCGACCTCTTGAAGAGAGGCATGTTAAACGGCTCTTCTGTACTTGCTGTTCGTCGTCGACTCTATAGAAGCTTCAAATATATTTCACCATGATTTGGAGGAGTGATCGTTACAAGTTTCCATGGAACAAACAGTCCTCTTGAATTTCTTCTTTCTTTGTCCTACCACGGCTATTATTAATATATTCAAATGAAATAATTGTTTGCCTTATTCTTCGTTAGTTTATTATAGTTTCACATTTCCTGATATCTCTCTTTTCATATCCTGATTCTCATTTTTCAACGCTTTAAAGACACAAATTTGATGCAAGATAATGCCCCGAAGTTATATGGTGCCTAAGAGGAAAAAGAGATCTGTAAATCGAAGGTGAAGTGATTCTTTAATACAAAATACTATCTGTAAGAGCTTTTACTGGTACGAAGCTTGAACGCTATAAGGAAAATTATACATCGATACATAAGGTATATTCGCATAATCAGAGAGAGAGAGAGAGAGATCTATTTTGCTTTTATTCATCAGAATACAAATTAATTTGTCAGAGGATGTCTTGAAGTACTATTATCTTGGTATATGGCTTTATCCAGAACCAAGGACGCTATAAAATGTCTCACGACTCAGATAGGTTTGTGTGACTATGGTGCCACCAGGGTGTCTCTCTTTCTCACGCTAGTTAGTTGTTAGTTAGTTAGGCCAGTGCGTGTCTTGGTCGATGAAGTCAAGGTCTCCACGCCTACTCCACTTCTAGAATCTTAATATCTCGTCTCCTCGTTGATCGATACACCACTATCGAGCTTGTCCATCAAACCCTATACACCGTCATTTATTATACAGACCTAATGAATATCATTTCTAGAATATAGAGCTTACCAAATGCTACCCAAAATATTTACTACCTTTACTATATCAACAAGGTTAACTATTCATGGTAAACGGTTTGCGGATTTCGACAAATTAGAAAGAAGGAATCATATATCGCCGCAACTCTTTTTATTATAAAATATATAAAATATATATTATATATATAATAAAAAGAGTTGCGGCGATATATGATTCCTTCTTTCTAAGGTTAACTATTGTAATGAAATTATAGCAATAAATAAGGAATTATTTTCAGAAAAAAAAATCGAACACATTTTGTCATACCATAACGTTTATAGAGTCAAAAAGATGTGATAAAATTGTTATGGCAAAATCCCCTTTTTGACTCTAGTTTAAGGTCTAAATAGAAAGAGCGAAGGATGTGCTTCCTTTTGACGGCAAAACTTCTCTTCAAATGTTGTCTTGCTGAATTTCTTCAATGCACCACAGTTCGAGGCTTCCTTTAATCTCTTCTCGACCATTTGACTGAGACAAAGTGTAGTAGAGGAAATGCTGACCCGAAGAAAGACGAGGTGGCCATTCCCTTTTTTAAAATAATATTTACTATATGGAACCATTGTTATTTTGTTAACATCTTTCAATAAGATTGTTTTAAATCTAGACTTTTCCTTTCATGATTAGTTCATTTAACAGTAGATATTAGAATAACACACACAAATATATTGAAATGTTCTAATCTGTAAGGCCAGATTAAATATCAATATAATGTGTGGCTATAGAGTCCTTAGTAAAAGATGTGTTTAAGAAAATTCCGTGTGTAGTTGTAACAAATTCCTGAGTGGATACAATGTCGTAAATAAAGTCGATATTTGGGAATTGCCTCGACTGACGACAACTTGTCGCTAAAGTAAAATTTCTCTTTCTTGTGAAACCCTTTCATATTTTTGCCGAAATCCATATTCTGAATTGAACGCATCATCCAATCGTGGTTGGCAGAGCGAAATATTTGTCGGTATCATGTGCCCTCCGCGGTTACGACAGTTCGACTTGAGGAAGCAGAATAGACTGACCTACCCCAATCACATATCTGATTCTTTTTTCCTTATGTCACATTTTGGTGTCCAGCGGCATACTCTGATCCCGGCCAAAATAAAGACAAACCAAATATCGCACCGTTCAAAAATTGTAGTCATCCTGAATCAAATCTCTAAAAGGTAATTTATTTCAGGGGTTACATGTTTAAAGCACTAAATTTAAAAATAGTCTCTTTTTTTCATAACGGAACATCTATCTTTTATACACTCCTTACACATTTCTCATCTATAAATAGATTCATATGTCGACGTTTGGCCTTTTTATGGAAATGTTGTGGGGTTCGAGGACGTTAGATTGAAAGAAAAGTAAGAAAAAATGCCTTGGATCGAATTCCAGAGAGATACTTGGAGACTTCAAAGTTCTTCAATGTTATCAAGTATCCCGAGTAAATTTTATCGTGTTCAGCTATGCTCACAAAATATGATGTTCGAGCATTTGGTTCTCCTTCTCTTTTATTGGCGAGAACCTTAAGAACAGTATATATAATCTCTAATATGTTTTTTTTTACTTTTACAAAGTTTCACAGCATATATTAATTGAAAAAATGTTTTGATCGAAAGAATTTCTGATGCCCGGTATAAAAATACACACCGCTGTACCAGAGAACAGACGGATAAATGGCTTAAATAGCAGAATGGGAGATAGAAGTATGACCCGGTACAGTTTACTGATATACCAAGGAATAAAATAACAAATTATTTAAAAAACCAGGGTGGGAGAGAAAAGTATTGAGTTGCCCGGTAGAGTTGACCGCTGTGTAAAACAGAAAACAAAAGAATAAATGTCTTAAATAACAAGATAGAAGAAAGAATTGTGTGGCCTGGTATTGTTGACCTCTGGACCAGAAAACAAAAGAATAAATGACTTAAATTCCAGGATGGGAGAGAGAAGAATTTTGTGGGCTCGTACAGTATCTCAAAAAATAACAAAGGAAGAAATGACTTGAATAACGTGATGAAAGAGAGAAGAATGGTGCGAGGCCCTGTACAGTAGATCAGAGAAGAGATGAGGAATAATCTAAATTTAGCAACCTGGAGATGTTAGGGGAATAATTGAATTCTAACAAATTATAAGAGGGAACAGCAGAATTGAAGAGCCTATTCAAACTTCATTTTGTTTTACCATTGAATTTGAATGCTGATAATTGAAAATTTGGAAGTACGTGGGAGATTTCGAGTAATTTAATCATTTTAATAAATAGGTTTGGAATTTTCATTTAAATGAATTTTTATCTTATAAAAGAGTAAAGATTTATATCCAAAAATTGAAAATTATTTCTTATGGCATTAGTTCATCTATTTTGAAATAGGTATTTTAAATAAGCTAAGTAACTTATCTACCTTACCTGTTCCATGTTTGTCTGTAAGAGAACTTCTTTCTGGATTAAAAAACGGGAAAATAAGAAAGGTTCTGTCGAAGCTGTACAAATTAGAAACACTCATGTTCTCCGTAGAATTATTCCTCATCCACGATGAGAAATCCTTTCAGGCTGAAATGAAAAAACTTGCCATGACACCAGCTTTAGAAAACATATTAAAAATATCATCTTTTTATATATAATTATTTTGAACTCATCTCAGCCGTGGCTCAGATATTTCTCTAATGTATTAAAACATAATGCTAAAATATAGAGGAGAATACAAGATGTCTGTAAATTGACCAAATGTAATAGTTTCATCATTCGACTTCATTTGCAAGTTATTAGATTCAAGTCGTTGAATTTTTATATTATGCAAATCTGAAATTCATGGGATCTCCATATGAATGGTCCATAGTTGATTCGATAATTTACAAAGTTCTACATTGCTTTGAAAAATGAAAGAGAATTTTTATTATTTGTATGTGATTCAGTCAAAAAAAAAATGTCTCATCGAATTGAATCAGCGTTCCTTTCTTCCTCCTTGGTATTAGTTCCCGTTAAGCAAATGAACCGGTTTTATCCGAGTGAGGTTTGCATAACCAATTTGTTTTAATAAAATTTCGTAGTATTAGTAATAATAAAAATATCAAATAAATAATATATTATTATCTCTCATAATACCATTTAGAACACTAAGAATCAACCAGGGATAGGTATATTTTAAATATTTTAATATAGTTTTGCTCAAGCTTTTGGGCTTTTTTGCCTTTTCTACACACATAACATCACTATTATATGTTAATCTTCCTGTAGAAGGGGATACAATGAACCGAAATCTTGAGCCAATCTATATTAAACACTATCTCTAAGAAACCTATCCCTGGATTATTCCTAGTTCCAAATGATAATATCTAACAAGGGGGGGGGGGTCATTTTTATTATTCTTATCTAAACAATACACAGAAATAATTTATAATATAATATAATGCGGCTTATGATTATAGAACGACGTTTGGCAAGCTCAACCGCAAATGTCTCGTTTTACAGAAGGAAAAATCATAATTTATTTTAAGGAGAAATAACGACTATTCCTATCTTTAGGGATGAAGTATGAAAGGATGAATTGTGAAGAGTAATACAGTGAAGAGTGTACTCTGTGAGTAGAGGATGGAAACATTCAACGCTATCGATTTTTAAAATATATATATAATATGTATGTAATTTCTACACATACCGAAGCATCGTTTTCTTATACACCATAACAAAGAGTAAACCTTCAAGTGCAGACTATATAGGCAGAATCACCATACAATAGTTGTAGCGATCTGGTGAATTAAATTAGCGAAATCGCTGGGAAGGCCCACCACTGATGAACTGACCCTTCCCACACACAATTCTTTTTTTTTTTCATATTAAGTTCAATAATTGTAGAAATTCGTTCATTATTTTTAAAAAAAGTAATAGAGCGTGGTGGTGGTGGTGTCTTGTCCTCCTTGGAATGGGGGGTGCCATTGCCCCGTTAGTCAGCCACATTTCAGAGTTCCCTGTAGGCCTTCACGGTTACCGTAGCGACTCGGGGCTATAGAGCATTTGAAATTATTATCAGAATCATTTCATGACTCCAGAAATTTCACATTATATCATATTGTTGCATTAATTTGCATATTACAGGGTCGAAACTATGACAACGTGTCATTTCAGCTCTAATTCTACGTGCATCGTGTGGAAAGGTTCTCGGACCAATCACACGCAAGCACTTATTTTTATTATTCATATAGATTTGGTACAGATGAGACCTCTTCTATAAAGCATTTATTTATAGGTTTCCTTCTATGTTATTTTAATCATCTTCATTTCAATTTAAGAGCCGCACATATAGAAGTTTCCCTTTATCCTTAATCTCTTTGAAAATTTCCTTTTATAATCTCTTTATCTGAAAACTGGTTTGACAAAGTTTTTTTCAAACACAAAATACTATATTGCAAATTCTAGTCAATTTTATTTACATAAATAGATTTCGCATATACTGTTCTAAAAACACATATATGTGTTTAATTAAAAAGGCATATATTGGATCAAAAAATAATTTATTTTACCAATATTTCATTTGGCTGAACGCCAACCTTTATCAAGGTGTTATAACCTTGTGTGTGGGGAAATATTAATAAATAATAAAAATGGTCAGGTGTTGGTATTAAAATTAAAAAAGGCATATCCTGACCACGAGCTTTCGTGGTTCTGCCATCTAAAAAGCTCATGTGCTCGTGGTCAGTATATGCCTTTTTTGATTTTAATATATATATGTAAGTCGGACCTGGTTTTTAAAACGGTATATGCGAACTCTATTTTAGGTATATAAAATTGACTTGAATTTGCAATCCCGTATTTTCAGTCTAAAAAACTTTGTCAAGCCACACACACAATTTCAGAAAATAGTAGAGATATAGAAGAGGCATCAGTTCATAAATAAAAGCTACCATATTGAAAATCCTATGTACGGATGGCACTGCAGTGTGTGTAAGTTCCTGCAGGTGTCGACAGCTTGGCACGGCAGCTGTTGTAGGGGCTCCGCTGAACTTTAATGTTCTTACCTTGACTTACTACCATCTGGAGACACCATCTATAATTTCTTGCTATTTATAGAAATCTCTCATAGCAAATAACTTTCTGCTACATAAACGAAGCCCTTTTCCATCCAGTTTGTTATTGATAGGGTTAAAATGCGCAGGTTTCTCCTTTTATACGCTGCTATATAAGTATGACCTGGATTATTTTCAGAGAGGAGACTTAAGCTGAGCGTGGTTTCTGCTTTTTTCGAACTCGGCCGTATAAATCTGTTTCCTGTCCGTACTTTTGCCCCCACTGCCACCTTGTTTCTTCCTTTACGGTGCTAACTCTCCCAATCCTACAGCTGTATCAAAGAACTCGGCAGCGAAAAGTCAAATTCTAAAGGGATTATTCTGAGCTAGCAGTTTCAGTGCCGAGTTCCTTGATAATAAGATAATAGTATCAGAGCCACTTACCTAAATAATGCCAAACTGCACATTTTTTACTGTGGTACTGCAACATACTCTACGAAAGATACTTTGTGCCGTTCCCTTTAATGTCGTTTCCAACGAAATGCTATAGAAGAAGACAACAAGTCATAATTCCATTGCAAGGAAACAATACAAAGAATCTGGTCAGAACACCCAAATGATTGGATAGACCCTGATGTGGCTCTCCTAGGCTTCAAGTACGTGGCGAGGACGGCGCTAATATCATCGCGTTTCAAAATTTAAATAGTATTATTGTTTTTACTGGTATTATATAGTAATTGTCTTAATGATATAGTAATTCCTCAATATACAAGTGTACAAGTGTATACAAGTGTGCTTGTAGTATTATCATCCACGCATCTAATATATTAATATTTTTCGTTATTAGACTAATTTGTATGAACTTTAAAAAATTCTTTCCTATATGTTAATTATACCAACTACCTATCTTAACATGTGAAATTTTGTAATGATTGATTCAGTAGCCATGGTGAAGAAGAGCGAAAAATATATTCATTTAGCATTTCGATTATATATGTGTGTGAAAAAATAATAAAAATAAAATAATAAAAAAGGTCAGGTGTTAGTATTAAATGATAATAAATTTAGATGGCGCTCTGCCACTTAAAAAGCTCATGTGCTCGTGGTCAGAATATGCCTTTTTTGATTTTAATATATTTATATATAATGTATTTAATACATTTAATACATTTTATACATTTATATATAATGTATTTAATACATTTAATATATTTATATATAATGAAATATAAATATATAAATAAATAGGTATATCCTGACCAGGAGCACATGTGCTTTTAGATGGCAGAGCGCCATCTAATGGAACAGAAATCAACTAAACATTGATTTAGCCTGTTATATATATTTTTTTTTCTATTGTTTTTTCACACACACACACACACACACACATATATATATATATATATATATATATATATATATATATATATATATGATAATTTAAACCAATAACCCTATATTATAATCTTTATAACAAGATTGTCATGTTGTATATAGAACTAATTATACGCATAATTGACGTGTGTCCTTGTATCCCCATATGTAATGTACTGAGGATGAATAAATAAAAATATATAATAGATTAAAAACTGAGTTAAGAGCCAGAGAGAGATTTACAAAGTAACTTCTAAAGATAGATGGAAGCCCAGACCGCTGCCAGAGTCGAGTTGCGGACACGTGCAGAAAGGCAATACTTCCTGGTCCACTTCCTAGTCCAAAAAAGTTGTTTAAATAGGACCCCAGGTAGCAACAGCCATTTTTCGGTTCCAGTCAGTTCCCCATCTGCGTGTCGCCGGTTGTCACCAACTCATCGACCATGTAAAACAGTAAGGAATCTTCTATCTCCATCTTTGCTCTTGGCTCGCTTTTTATCTATTCAAGGAACTTTCTTTCAACTGTGTCTCTTCGTTTTTTGTGTGTGGACATTCCCCAGTTTTCCACTCTGCCTCGACCACGACTGCCTGTACCCTGTGAGAACTGTTAAAGGTCCTACAAGGTGCAGCGAGGTACTGGAAAACTCTCCACCCCTGACTGTCCCTCGCGGTTACTATAGGTTTGACCCTCGGTTGCCACAACTTATAGCGAGAGTCGACGAGGTTCTACAACAGGCTTACCAAACCCCAACGCATTATTACAGTTAGTCGACAGGATCCCTAATCACAGATAAGGATCCCAACATAATATTACAGAGAGTCGACAGGATCTCAACATTATATTACATATATATATATTATATAATCTAAAAATATTATATAATCTAAAAACTCTAAATATTTCTATATTTTAAAAAATATATACTTTATTTTATTCATTGATAATTTTATTTTTTGTTATCATCGTTTTTAGAAAGACTTTTAGTTTAGTTGTTTAGTTTTAGTTGTATAATTTTGTTGTTAATATGCGTAGTTAACCAATCAATCCTTTTAAATCACTAATATAGGATTAAATTATAAATTCTATATAATGTGAAAACTAACAAATGTGTAATCTTTCCTCAAGTAATTGAAAATAAAAGCTACTTGACGGTAAATATTTATCTTTTTTTATCACGACTGCACCTCAACCCTTTATCTTATCGATCCTTTGTCTTATCAAGCCTAATCTAACAACAACACAAAATATTCATAACATATATATATATATATATGGAAATTCTGCCGGGAGAAAACTGATTTATAAAAAGGGAGAGGCGTCCTTTATTTTTATAGATCAATTTCCTCCCGGCAAAACTTTCTTCCATATTTTGGCCTAGCCACTTTATCGGCTAAACACCTCTTTGGCGGATTGTGAAGAATTCATTTGATCCCTTATAGATCTATAGAAATAAAGTCCGCCCTGGACTGAAAAGAACCATTAGTCCGAAACCTTGTTCTCCGGGTGGAAGCTTCTCAGTTAGCTAAAGCTGGTGTTGTGGCTTTCTCACCGACCTGAGTCCGCTGGTTTTCGGAGACGGTCAATAGATGACGCTTAATTTAGCAGGAGCGACCTTCATATACATACTAGCCGAATGGCAACGCCCGTGTTTTACCCGATTGAATGTTTTGATTCAAATACTATTTGTTACAATTATAAATTGTCGCCTTAAATAAATGCAAATATTAGTTAATAACTATAGCCTATGTGCTTTATCTGTCTATGTACTGTTGGCTTTCCGTAGGCGTCTCTTACTGGGAAAAAGAAAGAGAGGATTCCATTTAGTTATTAACTAATATACGCATTTATTTAAGGAGCGACCCGCTCCAACACAATAGTTACAAAAACCAAAAAGCGAGTGGGGGGGGGGGGGCAAAGTCAAAAACAAAGTGTCTCGCGTAGTGGTGGCGTGATCGAAGCCAACCAATAGGAGAGCGCCATTCCAAAAAAAAAAAGCAAACGGTGACAGAGATGAAGACATGACGCATGACGCTCGTAACTGTATATAGAATAAATAGAATTAAATATAATTTATATGAAAAGTAGTTGTAAATTAATGATGATTAAAACAAATTATTAAGTATTATTATTTGGGTTTCAAAAAGGTTTGAATTATTTATGTAACAATATAGGGCTATAACAATTTCACGCTTATTACCTTATATGTTATAGCCCTATATTGTTACATAAATAATTAAAACCTTTTTGAAACCCAAATAATAATACTTAATAATTTGTTTTAATCATCATAAATTTACAACTACTTTTCATATAAATTATATTTAATTCTACTTATTTGTTCAGTAATATAGCTTGCTATACTGACATTATACTCTCAATTCGACATTATACTCTTAAATCAACATCGAAATTTTCTATAACTTCCTTGAAAAAATATTATAAAACCTTTATATATATATATATATATATATCTTTGAAGTTTTAAATGTTCCCCACGTGTAAAACAATGTTAAAATATTAAAGCAATTACACAAAGATAGAACGTTTAACGATGTTGCGTATCCTCCAGGGGCCATGCTAATCTTCTTTGTATCGTTCCCATTTTAGTATATTTACCGCCGAACAAGCGTGTACCTTTGAAGATAAACCTTCAAATATTTTAAAACTTTGAACAAAGTTCTTTTGATTCGCTTTCATGAGTAATCACATGATACAAAATGAACTGATAAGATTAGGAATGTAAATTCCTTATAATTTTAGAAAGAACACACGATATTTTTCCATAAAGAAGTACCTTTCAAAGGAATTGAAGATCTTATAAAAGAGAGGTAGACCATAGAAGATTATTGTCTGAAGTGTTCAAATAACGGCAGTATCAATCGAACAAATCTCCTCGATATGTTACCAAATAAAAGAAAGAAATAGAAATAAAAGTAATTTAGTTTTACGAGCGATAAAAAATAATTTAATAAATAAAAGGCAACTAGATGCACTAAATGTCTTTATGATATATTCGGCCGGCAATTTTATGGCCAGCAATAAAATCTGGAAGGTAAACAAAGGCGAGCAGACACCCAACATTCCTCCAGCTTCCTAGGTGAAGAGAGAGAGAAAAAGTTTCCAAACGGCAAATTTACATAAGTCCAACTTTGAACGTTTAGTTTAATATTTCCTACCAAAGGTTTCTAACCTTCAATATTAGAATATTTTATGACATAAAATATTTGATAAGCATAAATATTTCTGGTGTAATAAATTTATTTGTATTATCGAAACGTATATTTACAAACATAATTTACATAAGCATGATTATTTCATTAAAATATTTGTATATACTAAATCTTGTTATATAAACGGCTGTAAACCAATTAGATAAATTATAAAAATATATCTTTGTTTATGGTAAATATTATGTTAAATAAAGGATTCTTTACTGGAGGATATAATGTATTTGAATTTATTAATAATGAATTATATATTTGAATAACTTTTCGCGCGCAATTTTAATAATAATGTGTTTTAAACATATATAAATATTTAAATGTATATATTTTAATTTTAAAAAAGGCCTTATATCAATATAATACTAAAACTCTCTAACTAAAATAAAATTGTGTGGCATATTTTATATAATATTATTTATGACTTATATTTAGAAATAATATTTTATATTAAAAGCGTATTTAAAATATATTAATAAACACTATATAATTAAATAATTATTTATACTAGAGAATAATGATCCAATATATAATTTTTGTTATAAGCAAAGAATTAGCTAATCAGACGAAGTGGGGTCAAAACTCACCGCGAGTTGTTTACAAACAAAGCGCCGCAGCAGACAGTATCCTTGTGTGAATGGCGCTCGCCCCCTGGCGGCAGGCGCTAGATTATCGACTGAATCAGGCAGGCAGGGAGAATGACCTCTAACAGAGAGGTCTTCTCAGGTTCCTTGGCCCTCCTTCACTGACCTACTTTCTTCACAACTTTTTTCTATCAGTCCGAGAATATTATCTTGATTCCCTGTTGTTTCAAATCTATCTTTGTTGGCTGAAATTAACGAGAAAATGGCGACAGTACACACACCTTGAACTCCATTATTATCAACTCTATTGAAATAAAAATAAATTTCTAAGAATAACGGCAAACGATATTTTTATTACTCAACCAGGCGCGATATTGAAATATGCGCCGCCTATTACAAAGGAAACAAACAAATTATAACTTAGAATTACAAATTTACATGTATTAATCGGCAGAGTTCACAAAATTTATATAGACAAAGTGGCAGATGTAAGAGAGTTGAATCATTTAGATCAGGGAACAATCGATATCTCATTCTGTAAAGTTCGGACAGTCGTAGATAAGGTGAAGAGCAGTTTGTTCGATTTCTCCGAAGGAACAATAGAAGAACAGTATATACATAGCTAATAGGTCGCACAACAATGGAAACAATCGAAGTATTAATTGTACATTGGTAATATGGTCCGATTTAATTTTATATCAACTTATAATTAGTGTATACATACCACGTAGCATATATATATATATAGATGGAAAATTTGCCGGGAGGAAATTAATCCATGGAAGCAATGGTCGCCTCTCCCGTCAAAATAAACGTCAGAATCTGACGCCATCCATTGACCGTCGCCGCAACTAGCGGCATCGGGTCGGTGACAAAGCCACAACACCAACTTTGGCAAACTGATAAGCGTCCACCTAGAGACCATGGTTTCGGGCTAATGGCCCTCGTCAGTCTAGGGCGGACTTTATTCCATGAGATCCACACGGGATCTAATGGAATCCTCACAATCTACCAAAGAGGTGTTTTGCTGGCAATGTGGCTGGGCCAAATCTATTGGCAAAACATAGATGGAAAATTTGCCGGGAGGAAATTAATCCATGGAAGCAATGGTCGCCTCTCCCGTCAAAATAAACGTCAGAATCTGACGCCATCCATTGACCGTCGCCGCAACTAGCGGCATCGGGTCGGTGACAAAGCCACAACACCAACTTTGGCAAACTGATAAGCGTCCATCTATGTTTTGCCAATAGATTTGGCCCAGCCACATTGCCAGCAAAACACCTCTTTGGTAGATTGTGAGGATTCCATTAGATCCCGTGTGGATCTCATGGAATAAAGTCCGCCCTAGACTGACGAGGGCCATTAGCCCGAAACCATGGTCTCTAGGTGGACGCTTATCAGTTTGCCAAAGTTGGTGTTGTGGCTTTGTCACCGACCCGATGCCGCTAGTTGCGGCGACGGTCAATGGATGGCGTCAGATTCTGACGTTTATTTTGACGGGAGAGGCGACCATTGCTTCCATGGATTAATTTCCTCCCGGCAAATTTTCCATCTATGTTTTGCCAATAGATTTGGCCCAGCCACATTGCCAGCAAAACACCTCTTTGGTAGATTGTGAGGATTCCATTAGATCCCGTGTGGATCTCATGGAATAAAGTCCGCCCTAGACTGACGAGGGCCATTAGCCCGAAACCATGGTCTCTAGGTGGACGCTTATCAGTTTGCCAAAGTTGGTGTTGTGGCTTTGTCACCGACCCGATGCCGCTAGTTGCGGCGACGGTCAATGGATGGCGTCAGATTCTGACGTTTATTTTGACGGGAGAGGCGACCATTGCTTCCATATATATATATATATGGAGAAAATATGCGAGATATGTTAACCTTAGTTTAGAGACGAATAGTAATAAGCATATCATGGCTCAGAAAGGTTCTGAACATCTGCGGTAGGTAGCCATACTTGGATAAATTTAGAACATCAATGTTTGCCGCTTGCTGAATCCACGCATTTTGAGAGGGAGAAAAGAAGTGATTTTATTAATTCTAATGCGATCTATTTCTCTTATATACCATTTAAATCAAATTTCTAGAGTCGATCATCTGGTTTTATCCATATTTAATGGGATTCCTAGATATATGCTATGTTGGAGACTCCGTGTTGTGATAACAGGGCTGAAACATTTCACAAATGTGATCAATATATAACAACTAGCCGAATGACTCGGGCAACGCCCGTGTTTTACCCGATTAAATGCTTTTATTAAATTACTATTCGTTACAATTATAAATTGGTGCCGTGGATGTCATTCTTGTATAATATATAAATGAGTTTTAAAAATTGTAAAAAAAAAAAATGCATCGGCAGGGAATCGAACCCGGGGCGCCCGCGTGGCAGGCGAGCATTCTACCACTGAACCAAAAGCAAACGGTGACAGAATTAAGAACGCATGACGCTGATAACTGTATATAGATGGCTCTTGTTACGCCAACTTATAGCCAATGAAACATCCCCGAGCCGGAGTGAGAATCAGCTGGGGATATGTGGATGGGGAGCTCATTCTATTCCACCTTCTCCCTCAGTTTTAAAACTCACCCACGTTCACTATCATCTTCCTTTATCCTTTCTCAGGGGCCCTCGTATTGTCCAGACCTTGATCCTCTCTCTAGCAAATTTTATTTCTTTCTAAATATTTCTTAAAAGACAGTTTTATTTTTATAAAATATTCTTTCTAAGAGTAATTTTTAGAAATATATAAACAGATAGGAATATATATTTTTCAATAGAACAATGATTAGTAATGATTCATACGCTGGCTCAGCTCGAAGATTGAGGAGTTCTTTTCTCTATATGGCTCTGAATTTCCTTCCATCGCTCGACTGCTCGTATTTTGTTATCGCATCATGCGGGTGAATGTCATTTTTCGCGAAAGATTCATTCCATGGTTTGCTAAATTGTTCTAAGTAGATCTCTCAGCACGCCAAGGGAATCTCTTCAGTGTAAACCGCATTCAAGAAAACTAGCGATTTAGCGGCCTGCCAATGTAGCATCATAGTAGCAATTCCTTCTTCTGTTTCTTACGACAAATATTAGCTAACCGCAACGCTGTTGGTTCCTTCACTTCATATCCTGACCTGCCATGACCCGCCTTATCCTAAAAGTGATCTTCTTTTCACTTACAGATCAAAATACGGCTCTTTTATACACAGGTGATTGCCTAGACTTCTGACCTGAGAGCGACATCCTATTGGAACGTTTTCTAGACAGTCTATTTTTCTATCAGCTGCTATCGACTTCGTGATTGAACTTTCAGGGTCAGTTTGGAACAGTGCGTCTCACCTTCATGTCAGATCTCTGTATTCGTGCTTCTTGTTGTTAGAGGTCTGGAAACAAACTATCTCATAAGAATTTTCGTCCATTGTACTTTATGTACAATTAACTTTCTCATACATTGTGTGTTGATAATTATTAAAATATATATTTTTTAAATATCACTATAGTGTATAGTGTATTCTTGATCTAACAGAGCAAAATTATTGCCATATCCAAAATTCAGACGCTCTAAAATTCCATGACTCATAAAAATGCAATAACGAACACTGTAATTCAAACAGTTCTAAAAAACTAAGAATATAGGCGAAGAGAATCTCTATGAAGAACGCACATTTCGACAACCTTAGATAACTCAATAAATCCTTGATACAGTAGACGAGAAAATAAGTTGAAAATAATACTACAATAAATGGCAGAACAAAATATCGAACTATAAAAATATGTGCAGAAAGACTATCGAGTCGCTAAATCAAATTGGTGTACTAAAGGATATATCGAGATTATATTTGACTTCGAAGGAAATGGTTTGGAAATTGCACCGAAAATTATCGATACATTTACTTCCAAGTCGCAACATGGTTCAAACTGAGCAATATCCGATAATAATGTCAATTGTATGAAAGATGACTCGAAACTGAAGAATCACTGGTGAGCTAAATTCAAGAAATAATCAATTAATACGTCATTTACACAAGATACTGCCACAATGCCAATAACAGAGCTTACCCGCGGTTGGAGAAAAATACGGCAAAGCAATTGAATTAATTAAGAATGGAGAAAGCTTACTATCTAATAGATACGATCTCAATAAATGATGAAAAGTTTGGTTGCTTGTGTTCCGCAAACGTTTCCCCAATAATACCCCAGGGGTCGGCAACTTCGCGAGCCACATGCAGCTCTTCAGATGTGAAGCTACGTGTAGTACTCGTATTAATAAAAACCTCATTTATACGTATTATTTAATTTTAAAAAGAATCTTACGCCTTTAAAATAGTTTCGAATTTTGATAACAGATGGCGCGCTAGTGCATCATATTATAAACGTTCTAATAAAAGACACAATTTGATATTTGCGGAAGAGCGATTGCTCGAAGCATATTATATATTTATAAATGTATGTAATTCTACTGTCCTCAAAGCTTATTTCCATAGTTCTTCTAAAATACCCATTCCAAGAGTCTACCAACAGTATCACTATAAAAGGAAGTTCCAAAAATGCAATATAACAGCGGTATGGTAGATTAAACTGGCGAAACCGCTGAGAGGGTTCACCACTGATGAGCCAGGCCCTCCCTTTAATTTTTCCATTGCAGTAAGGGCAGTAGAAATTGTTTAATTTTAAAAAGAATCTTACGCCTTTAAAATAGTTTCGAATTTTGATAACAGATGGCGCGCTAGTGCATCATACTATTTATTGTTGGCAAGAAAAAATTTGGTGGCTCTTTAAACACTTTGAAATTTTGTAAATTGTAATTTTTGACTCTTCTGACTCAAAAGGTTGCCGACCCTATCCGAATGAAATTTCGACACGGTAAAGAAATAGATCAGGAAGGAGTCGCAATCTGAGCTACGAGCTTGAAATATGCTAATTAGTACGGTAATAGACGAATATGTATATTTCCTTTAAAACGTCAACAATAGGCGGAGCCATTTCTGTGTCGTAATTGGGGGTTGTATTCCAGGATTCACGCCAAAATAAAAATTTTAAAGCGATTCACGAGTTCCTATATATACCCTATCAAAAGTTGACATTCTAGAAAACTATAGTCAAATCTCTGCAAGTGGCGCTTGCACTTTTTTACGGTTGTGTAAAGTTATATTATTTTTAAAGTAGTTTATTATCACCAGAATCCTTTTGTTTTTCTTCAAGAAAAAATTTTGAAAATTGCTTCGCTGCAAAACATATTATACAAGTAGCTTTATTATTCTTTTTATTATTTACATATATAGTAGTGACTACTGTTATTACTACAGAAAATATTTATGTATTTAATAAAATGTGAAAAATATTTCGATCAGTTGAATAAATTAAGAAAAAAAAAGGCATTTCCTGATCGTGTAACTAAAATTTGCTGATGGCTTGCGCCATCTATCGGAATAAATATCAACTATTCGTTAATTTTTAAATAATACCAGAATAAAATTTGGCTTATCAATACAATATTCAAAATCATCATCAGCAACTTTGTGCTTTCTAACTCTCACAATTGTTACACATGTTTTTACGCTACTATTTACTAGTTATAATTTTATAATTAAAATTTGATAATGAAAGATACGCCACCAAAATGTAACAATTTTTAGCAATACACTTTAGACTTTTAGGAAGATCCGGGGGGGCAGTATTCCCATGGTAGTGCAGTGGTGAGGCAGATTCTCTAATCTGGTAGAAATGTAGAGATCGAGAAACTCACCAAAAAAATGTATATCTATAGTGAAACCTATTTATCAAAAAACAGTTTGAAGAATATATCCAAAATTTGGGACACCTCTCCTGTCAAAATAGAAGCAAAAGCTATGCGTCATCTATCAACGGTCTCTGCAAACTAACAGAATCGGGACACACAGTGACCAAACCGTAACACCAACTTTGGCAAATATTGAACGACCACCAGAACATCGTGGTTTCGGGCTAATGGCACTCGTCAGTCCAGGGCAGGCTTTTATTTCACGATTTCCGCGAGGGCTGAGTCGTCATAATGTGGGATTGTCACTGACTCTGTTCCGCTAGTTTGCATAGACGCTCGATAGATCGCGCATTGTTTTTGAGTCGATTTTGACGGGAGAGGTGACCTTTCCTTTAATGGATAAATATCCTCCTGAAAATGTAGGTATCATCATTAAAAACTGGTATATATAAATCATATGTTGTCACACATCTCAGGACTCAAACTACAACGACATTCAAGATTATCTCGATTATTCAAAGAAATATTTGGATATACAATCAGAGAGTTTACTGATTCTTTCCGATCCCTGGAAGTACGTAAGAAAGTATAGAATAGCTGGCTAGGATTGTGACGTGTAATGTTTTGAGAAATTAATCCTTTTACACAGCATTGTGCATATATATATATAGTTCATTGATATAAAACAAATTTACAATAGATTGTAAAGTTTTAAGAAGCGCAATGAAAAGTTGAATTTTGTTTATTTTCAATAAATACCGGCAATTCATAAATAAGAACATAAAAAATAAAAGAAACATTCGCGGTATAATTGCAATTTTCGTTTTACAATCATCAGCCGCGTTATATTGTATTTTAAATTACTTTATTTAATATTTACGAACAGAGAAATATGTCCAGGGTAGCCTAGTGGACATTGCATCTGCCCGGTAAGCGGAACACTGTGGGTTCGATTCCCATCCCTGGACACTTTTATTTTTCCGTTTGTCATTACTCCTCACAATTCATCCTATCATACTTCATCCTTAAAGTTAGAAATAATCGCTATTTCTCTTTAAAATAAATTTCGATTTTTGTTTAAAAGAAACATTCGCGGTATAATTGCAATTTTCGTTTTACAATAAGAACATATGTTGGGGAATTGACCTTCGTGATATTTGTCAACAAGAGATAGAGTTCATTGAAACAAAAATATTTATAGAATGTTCTTTCTATAGACTTCGTGGTAAACTTTCCTATATATTTGGTCATTTTTACCAACAATTAGGTAAAGTAAAATGAGACAAGAAAGGCTTACAAGATTTCTATGATTTATATAGTTCAACTTTCATATATTTGGGCGTTTTACTTATACCCATTGGATAAAGTTCATTAGAATAAGAAATATATATATAATTATATATATTTATATATATGGCGCTCTGCCTTCTGTCAGGATATGCCATTTTTAATATTGATTTCAACACCTGATCTTTTTATCTTTTTTTTTTCTTTCGTTTTTTAATGTGCTAAGCGTATTTACGCAAGTTTGGCCTAAATACCCATTTCTTGATTTTTCGGGAAGCCATTGGGACCAAAAAATATTTTTTGGTCGCAATGGTTCAGCCTACTCCACGCTGACGAGCGCCAAAAGCGCGAAACGCGTTCGTGGATGGCTTTTCTTGATTTATCAAGAAATTGGGTTGGCCAAATATCAGGGAACAGGCTAAATCAATGTTTAGTTGATTTCTGTTCCACCAGATGGCGCTCTGCCTTCTGTAAAGCACATGTGCTCCTGGTCAGGATATGCCATTTTTAATATATATATATATATAAATATATTATTCTTACGCCTTAAGCCAGGCAGTACTTTTACCAAATTATGTCTTTTATACATTCCTTAGCTCAATTAAAGCAACCTCTGATCAAAACCATTATTATTTTTATTTCAAGATTTTAACCACGACTGCATCACCATTACCATAATCCTCAACATGATCTAAAATCAAGCAGAAAATCAAATCTCATTTGTTTTCATAACATATATATATATATACTCTTATATAGTAATTTACATTGTATCTTTGGCGAGATATTGAACAAATTGTAATACAAATTCAACATAGCTTATTATCATTAAAAAGTAACGTTGAAGATATTTGAGAGTTTTACCTAACATTGTATAAATAAAGTTTTTTGAGATAACTCATGTTCACAATTGTGTAAAATATTAATAGTGTTTTCTTAGTTCCACATTAGATAGAGTTCATGGAATAATAATACACACAATGTTTTCGTGGGTGCTAAATAATTCATTTTCCTATATTTGTCATATTATTTTCGCTATATTTGGCCATTTAACCTACTATGGTAGAGTTATTGATTCAGGGTGAAAGGTTTTACAAGAGTTACAATGGAATTTATATAGTAATTAGGAATATTTGAGTACTTTACTTTCTTTTAGGGAGTTTTTTTTCTGATATAATAAAAATATATAATTTCTGCTGGGAAGAGAAATGGTGTAAGGATACTTGCACATATTTACACCAACCAAGAGGTACAGAACTATATTTGTAACAATCAAATTTACTGGCAATGTGTTTCTTTTCAATAATACCAACAAATATTATCTCTACAGACCTTACTGCAATGATAAAAGTTATTGAATGAGAGGGTTTGTGTTAGGATTTTATAAGTTGTTTTTTCCTAGATTAGTTTATTTATATTTTGACCAGATGACTGGACGATTTTACATGTATATAAATTGGTTTTTAATGATGTAAATTAGTTAGTCATGAAAGGAAATTAAAAGTGTTGATTTTCTCAGAGGTGTTGTGTTTGACTCTGCTCGATTGTAGACTAGGAAAGAATTGGTTCCTAACAGTTTGGCTCATCAGTGGTGAACCCTCTCAGTGGTTTCGCCCAATTAATCTCCAGACCGCTCTACTATTGTATTGGATTGGTTCGGTATATACCCTGCCAGTGATGAGCCAAGGCTTCTCAATTAATAACTTCTATCATTGCAGTAAGGTCTGTAGAGATAATATATATATTTTATTTTGAAAATAGAGCAATCCATTATTTAAAGATATATATTTGATATAATTATGGAAAAGAAACACATTGCCAGTAAATTTAATTGTTACACATTATATCGATAGATGGCAATTAAATTCATAAATTTAATTGAATTATGATAAATTTAAATGTTTGCTGCTATGGTTCCGCTAGTTTTAATTATTTCACATAACCTCCGAGTATAATTGAGATATAAAATATTTTATTAACGTTGCTAGGGAATTATATTGGGGCTTTATATTGGCGATGTCGACCATTTTAACAATCAGTACGAGAAGATCGTTAAGAAATGTATACAATGGTTGTTAGGGTGTTCATGGTCTTACTTTCAAGATATGATGTCATTTTGACACACCACTGAAGCCAAGCATTGAGAAGAGTACAGCTTGCAAGTAATACTGAATAGTTCATCTTTCTAGAAAAGTGATCATTTTACCGACCCTTGTAAATAACTCATCGTTCACACAAGTTTACACAAAGATTTATAAATAACTTAGTTTACACTTTGCTGTGTTCTTTTATTTGAACTAGTCACAAAGAGAAAGGGATGTTCGTAACCGTTGCTAGAGAATTTATGGTTTAAAATTATAGTTATTTTTGAGCATTTTTAATACCATTCGGAAGAGGTTATTTAGGTAAAACAAAATATACAATTAAGAAAAGTGATCTCTTTATCGTGCAACTGAAATTTATGATGGCTTTCGCCATCTATCGGAATAAATATCAACTATTCGTTGATTTTTAATTATTCCAGGATTGGGCAAATACCCATTCTTGATTAATCAAGAAAAGCTAACCACGTACGCAAGCCATCAGTAACTTTCAGTTGCACGATAAGGAGATGCATTTTTCTTAATTTATTTACCTTTCCCAGTACAATTTCACATTTGTACCTTTTTTTTTCAAAATAGACTATGATTGTTAAATTATTTATGTTATTATAAATTTTATTAAATTCCTTTTTTTTCTAAATATTAGGTAGAGTTGTTTGAGATACGAAAAATATGGTATTTTTGTTACGGAATTTAAGGTGTAACTTTTAAGATATATAGGAACTTTTCACTAACCATTATATACAATTTATTGAGGTCAGAAAATATTATAATAATTTATAGCGAATTTATGGTGAAATATTAGAGACATTTGATCAATTTTACACACTTTTGGATTTTATTAAGTGAACTTCACAATAATTCTTGGGAATTTATTGAGTAATCTTTGAGATATTTGAGAATTTTAGTGATTTATGGATAGAGTACATTGACATAATAAAATTTTACATGAATATATGTTCTAAATTTAGCGATATTTGACCACATTTGTACCAACAATTGGATTGAGGGAATTCACAAAAAAAGTTTGCAATAATTCATTGAGAATTTTCATAATGTAAATTTCAAGATATATCGGGGCCTTTTTCTTCCCGTTGGATAGAATATATTTATAAATAATAAAATTTTATTTTAAGATATTGGAGTAATTTACCTACTTTTTGATAGAGATCTTTGAGATTCAAAAAAAAGTTTTAACAATTTCTAAAAATCTAATTTTTTAGACATATCAAATCGATTAAAAGTTATCAATTAATTTCTTTGTTGCATAGAATCTAGCTTTCCGATATCTATTTCCCTTCCACAGACCTATCTTTAAAGTATTTTGTGAACATCAAGATATATCACCTTTTTTTAGGTAACATTGGGATCAGATTTGCAATGCTAGGAATTATATTTGAGAAATTTTATCAAACATAGGAATGAATTTATAATGAAAAGAAAATGCATATTTATTGTGTGTGTGATGCTTGTGTGTTAAATATATATATATATATAAGGAATTTAAACTCTATGTCTCGAAATATTTAAGCATTTTTTCCAATTAATTGGATGGAATTTATTGAGAAATAAATATTTAATGGTTGAGCGCGCATTTCTTGCTAATCGGTTACTAACCTTCGAGATATTTGACCATTTATAGCAACCATTAGATAGAGTTCTCTTTAAGGCAAATTAAGGTTTTTTTGTGTGTCATAGGATATTCATGGCGAAATTTTGAGTATTCCAGAATTTTCACCCACTTTTGATGAGATTTTATAGAGCACTTCAAATATACAACTTCTTTTAAGAAAGTTATCATGCATAACGTAAGATGTACTTAAGCATTTCTATCACACAAACACACACAATGTATAGAGTTAATTTAAATATTAAAGTTTATAAAATGAGGTTTATAGAAAATGTATAGTGCAATTTTAGCAATATTTGAGTATTTTTACCTATAAAGTTCATTGAGATAAAATGTAGATTGTATTCACCAAGAATTCTCCTCTAAAGTGACGGATATATAAACAGACCAGCCCAATGCAATAGCATATCAGTCTGGTAGATTGAACAATGGAAATCAGAGAGAGGGTTCACACCACTGTGACGAACTAGATACTTCCAATATTTATTCATCGCAGAATATTCGCCCAAGATAGTTTTACTTTTCATATATAGACATATAAAGTTCAAATTCTAAATATGAAGTTTTATTTTAACGTTTTCTTTAAATATTATATATTGGCTTTGGCTAGGAAAAAGATAATTTAATAACATCAAGGTGAGGCATATTTTATCAAAATCTCTTCTGTTATAAAAACTAATTACAGAAGACAGCGGAGTTATTAATTTTGCCAAACTTATCCGTTATCAATCTAAATTAATGACCCACGCGTCTCATATTTTAAAGGCCGCTTTATTTATAGACGAGCCTTTATATTCTTTACTTGCTAGATCGTTAAAAAAGACAATATGGTATATCATATATCTTCATATATAACAGGTTACAGCAGGTAAATTGAGAAAAACTATGATTGAATTGTAAATATATATATATTTATATATATATATAGATGGAAATTTTTCCGGGAGGAAATTGATCTAAAAAAGCATAGGGCTCCTCTCCCGTCAAATCAAACGTCAAAACCAGACGCCATCTATTGACTGTCGTCGCAAACTAGCGACCTCGGGTTGGTGACAAAGCCACAACACCAGCTTTGGGAAACTGAGAAGCGTCCAGCTAGAGACCATGGTTTCGGGCTAATGGTCCCTTCTCTGTCGTTATATATATATATATATATATATATATATATGGTAATTTAAAACAACAACCTCATATTGTGTAGATAACTTATAACAAGATTGTCATGTTGTATATAGAAACACATCTATAAATAATTATGCACATGATTTATCTGTGTCATTGCATCGCCCTATGTAACGTTATTTGTACAAAGTGGATAAATAAATAAAATCTGTAATAGATTTAAAAGTTGAGCTAAAGCAGAGATCGAGCATAGTATTGCCAAAACAACAGTCTAAATATGGAAGTCATAAATCAGGTAGATTCACAATTCCCACGACAGGCCACCCACACTGTCACATGTGGTGGAATGCAGAGACCCCTCTCACACCTGGACAGGTAAAGGCGCCCTTTCTCAAACGCCCCTGTCACATAAGGTCCCCCCCCCCCCGTCTTTTAAACTATAAATACATCACTTTTACAGGGACTTGACAGTTCAGTTCAGTTGAGTTTAGTTCACCCTTAGCGTCAGCTCACGTCGGTCGTACCTTATGTCGATCTCAACTATCATGTAGACGAGTAAGAAACTTCTATGTCTCCATCTTTCGCTCCTGGCTCAACTTTTATCTGTTTACGGAACTTTCTTAGTGCAACTGTGTCTTCGTTTTTTGTGTGGATATCCCCAGCTTTCCACTCTGCCTCGACCACGACTGCCTGTATTTTGTGAGAACTTTTAAAGGTCTTCCAAGGTGCAGAGAGGTACTGGAAAACTCTACATCCTGACTGTTCCTCTTGGTCAACACAGTACAACAAGAGCTACCAGGACTTCAACATTATTTCAGTAGTCGACAGGATCTCATCACAGATAAGTCGACAGCAACTCATCATCACATTTAAGTCGACAGGATGACCAAAACGAAGGATGACACAACGAAGAGGTAAGAAGACTGTTCAGATAGGAAGCGAGAAAGAGCGAAGATGGAGGAACAAGCCCGCCATACCAACGAAACGACAAAGCAATCTCTCTCCCCAACAAGAGACGATATTTACGGAAGAAACGCCGCCCCAACGGACTTCCGCATACCCGCTAACCGATCGCCAACGTCGGGAGCAAGCTGACCGCGCCAACGACAGCCCCGATATTCCCGCAAGTCATGGAAACCGAGCAGCGATGTGGCCCAAACCCTGTGACAAGTTCCACACCTTCGACTTGACATCGTCGAGACAATGCTCAAGGCAACAAGCCACAATCAACTTCACAGAAGCTACAAGCGTCTACAAGCTCTACATGGAGCGTCTTCAACGTCAGCAGGAATACAAGCCAAGACCAAGTTTCCTGACTGAACTTTCACACAACTGTAAGTTTTTTAAAAAACCTACCTTAACTTTATCCTCAAGTTCAAAACTTGATTCCCTATAAATTTTGTATTTATATTTTCACTTTAAGCATTTTAAAATCAATTTTTACCTTTTTTATACCATTTTTTAATTCAATTTTTAAAACTTTCACATTTTCATTGATCAAATTTACTTTAATTTTTAATCAGATTATAAATTTCAAGTTATTACTCTCAATTTTACTTTGAAAAAAAAAAGCATTATTATTATTTTTTTTTAAATCTCATTCATCATAATTCTCAACTTATTTTTGTTTTACTTATTAGTTATCTTTATATCAAAAGACCAATATCTTTATCAATTCTTAAAATTTGGTAATGTTCACCATTTTAAGTAAGCGCCCAATTCAAATTATTTGTAACTCTCACGACATTGCCCTTTTATAAGAATCATTTTAATTATCATAATCAACAATTTAAAAAGTATATTCAAATTTTAAATATAAATTAACATAGGTGAAACGCATTTTTTTTTAATTGCAAAAATCGGAAGATACAATATCTTCAAAAACACCACTAGGGAAAACAACTATCTTTCCCAAAACAAGTTAGGAATAAAGATTCACTCCACTTCACCGCCAGTAGCTAATTTAAGTCACAGCCTTCCAAAACGATTACAATCGTTAATATTCGAGGATAAATACACTCCCTCGTCTTTTCCTTTTTACATGCATGATTGGTCATCAACACATTTCTTTCAACAAACGTTACAACACCCTCACACATCACTTTCTCCAATTGGCAACAATTTTTTGTGCGCGACTTAACACGCAAATCCAAATCTTGAGCCACACAAGCTCCACTTAGCTCTATATCGTCGCCACAATAAAATAATTTCACATTAAGCGTGCCACATCCTCTAACAGTCAAATATTCTCTCGATGTGTTTCATACAACAACCACCCATGACTTTATTAAATTTGTTATTCATGGTTAAACAGGTTAGATTTGTACCAAACTAAGAGTTCACGTGACACCTTTCCATTCACATTTCTCACTTCGTGTCACAGTGCCACACCACAAAACTTTTTCACTTTTCAGGCCAAAGACGCCTTCACGCCTGTGACACCACATCTCAACTCAAAGCGTGTCCACGTTGAAAGTCGCACTTTCACCACACATCTAAACCTGACATCACCTAATAACATTTTTTCTAAGTCTAAACTAAATGCGAAACACAACAACTACAAACACCGAGAAAATCATATCTTTCAATTATAGCAGAAAATTGCCAACTCAACAAAAGGAGAATATCTTCTCTCCCCCCTCAAGCAGTCATCTTGACCGCTAGCTTCATGATCGCCATTTTAAACAAATGTTTCAAACCAACCATTTAGATTTCCTCGAGAATCTCACAAATCTCACCAACAAGATATCACAACACAACATACATTAAACATTTTACATGTTAAATTGATAACACCAATTAAAACAATTTGGTTAAGTCTTATATAGACTTTTTAACGCGAAAGAGAAATCATTCTCTACATACCAGCATTGAGGACAAACGAAAAGATCATTTCACATATTCCAAGTTTCAGAGTCATAGAAACACCGATGTTACCAAAGGGATATAATCTAGTCACACACCACAACTGTAACTTTTCGTCAAAAGAGACAATTTTTGTTCAATTTTACACTACTTAAAATTTATCCAATCATTAATAACCTTCAATTATATTATAAATTTTGTATAAAATCTTGAATAATTATTCTTATTCTTGCCTTTCAATTATATAAACAAATTTTTTAATCCAACATTTAAAAAAAAAAAAAAAACCCTTTAATCAAATTTACTTTTATTTTTCATGATATTATTTTAGTATTGTAAAACATCTGATTGTTTCAAAAATTATTTTTATTTTATTATTTATTATATATTTTATATATTACAGGTTTAATTTTGTCCACTTACACTTTTTGTACCCGCAATCATATTTCTATATTTCTATTCACTATATTTTATTTGTTTAAATACCTTTATTATCTGAAAAAGTTAATCATCCACTATCGGGCATCTACAACAATCGTTTTCAACAATCATTTTCTTTAACCAATTCCCTATATTTTTCATCACTATCTTTTCAGTCATTGCGTCACAACAACGTAGAAAAACGACAGCACTGCTTGACAATTTATTTTTTGATTTCGTAATTTTCTCTTTGAGAACACCGTTCCCCAGACTTACCAATCCAAACTTCTGGTCTGAACATGCTTCAAGAGTTTATTTCATTTCATCCGCAGAGCAAATCACCAACGCATTCACAAAGCGTTCACGTTTTTCAACTTTCAACTTTTTTTTCAGCTCTAGCGGACCACATTCAACCTTTGATTTCGAGTCAAGTCAGATCACCTACTGTCGCTACAATTCTACTTATCGCATGGCTCTATTTCACTCCTTTCTCAATCATATTAATAAGCAACTTTTCTTCAACAACTTTTAACCCAATAATCCTAAAATTGTGACAAAACACTGTAACCCTTATATAGGATCGCAAGTGAAACATTGCCAAGGAAGACAGCTCAAGTCTATATCCTCGCTTTGCACCTGGATCTGAGTATTTGGTTTACATGAGCACTTCTAACAATTACATATTCTTCAACAACTTTTCAACCCAATAACACTACAATTGTGACAAAGCACTGTTACCCTATACAGGATCACAGGTGAAACATTGCCTAGGAAGACGCTCAAGTCCATATCCTCGCTTTGCACCTGGACCTAAGTATTTGATTGCATGTGTAAATCTCACAATTGCTTATTCTTTAACTACTAACCCTGTCCAACGCCCACCAATATTCTCTTAGAATATGAATTTTTATGTCATCATTTTATTTTAATCATCTTTTTTGTTAATCAAACACAATGTCATTTTTATTTCACTTTTATATATCCAACAAATATCATCTTGTTATAGCCCTTTTTAACCCTCACAGTTTAAATTAATTAAAAGAAATTTTAATTACTTACCTGTGTTAGAGAGGCTTTACCCGCCTAAACCCGGATAAACCCTTTCACTCCCGGGGCCCATCTATGGTAATTTAAAACAACAACCTCATATTGTGTAGATAA
Organism: Cordylochernes scorpioides; assembly: GCA_030710605.1. Taxonomy (NCBI): domain Eukaryota; kingdom Metazoa; phylum Arthropoda; class Arachnida; order Pseudoscorpiones; family Chernetidae; genus Cordylochernes; species Cordylochernes scorpioides. The sequence goes on along the minus strand of CP092863.1, from coordinate 189,576,981 downwards.
CTTATAACAAGATTGTCATGTTGTATATAGAAACACATCTATAAATAATTATGCACATGATTTATCTGTGTCATTGCATCGCCCTATGTAACGTTATTTGTACAAAGTGGATAAATAAATAAAATCTGTAATAGATTTAAAAGTTGAGCTAAAGCAGAGATCGAGCATAGTATTGCCAAAACAACAGTCTAAATATGGAAGTCATAAATCAGGTAGATTCACAATTCCCACGACAGGCCACCCACACTGTCACATGTGGTGGAATGCAGAGACCCCTCTCACACCTGGACAGGTAAAGGCGCCCTTTCTCAAACGCCCCTGTCACATAAGGTCCCCCCCGTCTTTTAAACTATAAATACATCACTTTTACAGGGACTTGACAGTTCAGTTCAGTTGAGTTTAGTTCACCCTTAGCGTCAGCTCACGTCGGTCGTACCTTATGTCGATCTCAACTATCATGTAGACGAGTAAGAAACTTCTATGTCTCCATCTTTCGCTCCTGGCTCAACTTTTATCTGTTTACGGAACTTTCTTAGTGCAACTGTGTCTTCGTTTTTTGTGTGGATATCCCCAGCTTTCCACTCTGCCTCGACCACGACTGCCTGTATTTTGTGAGAACTTTTAAAGGTCTTCCAAGGTGCAGAGAGGTACTGGAAAACTCTACATCCTGACTGTTCCTCTTGGTCAACACAGTACAACAAGAGCTACCAGGACTTCAACATTATTTCAGTAGTCGACAGGATCTCATCACAGATAAGTCGACAGCAACTCATCATCACATATATATATATATATATATATATATATATATATATATATTATAATAATAAATAGTTGTATAGTTTTATAGTTAAGTATTCTATTTAGCTTGCTAATCTAACCAAATCTACTTGATATGATTTATCATTCTGATCAGTTTGCTCCTTAAGTTTTAAATGTAGTATCACTGTTATATTTTTATTATATAGTTTTTACACTATATATATATATATATATATATTTCAAGTAAAATCTGTATTTAAAATTTTCCACAGTAAATTTTAAAATGATATAAGTTGGATTTATTCAATGTAGTCTTCCTTATTAGCTACGAAAGACTTCGAAGCGGATGTGAACAGAAGCCTGGTGACGAAGACCTTAACCATTTGCAGCTAGGATGAGGCTATGGCTAATTTATTGGCATCTTTCCACAATGCTCGATACCCAGCAGTCGAAGGAGTCTGGAGAATAGGAAGACAAAAACTACGCTGGCTCAAGACGCTAGGTGCTACTCACACGTTCACCCTGAGGCCCTGGTGGAGGAGAGACATCACCTTGACTACTGATGACGACAAGGACCTAACAAACGAAGCTCTTTTCATCAAAATTATTATCTCTATCGCTCTTCCAAACTATGTTAAGATAATGGCCTTTAATATTGTCCATTCATCTTATGTCTTGATGAAAAATGTGATTGGTTTCTGTTATGGGTTGGGCTATGCAAGATTTAGGGTCGTTATTTCTTACATTTCCGATATCTTCTTTTATAGTGCTCTATATGGTTCTGTTTGTTTCTTCTATATAAGTGCTATTCAGTTTTCACATTTGACGGAATAAATGGCTTTCTCTTTTTGATCCGGGATTACTTTTCGGGCAAGTTTGTTTACCGGGTTTCTGAAAATGTTGGTGATATTGCTGAAGGAGAGTGAAAAAGGTATGAATACGATTTTTCTACAGAGCTCTCATAATGAGGTTTAATATTTTCTGAGGTGTATATAGTATTAAATATATTATATATATATATATATATAATACATTTCGTATATGTCGAACATCATTAAAGAATTGAGGGAGAGACTAAGAGGATTAATAATCAAATTATTTCCAAAAAAGGTATAAGAGTGTCTTTATATTTCACCTCACTCTTATTAATCTTTCGTAGAATGGGCGAATGCTCATATTTTAATACGTAGGCGCAATTAAAGAAACGTAACCGAAGAGCTGTATAAAAGATTGCATTCAAAGGCCTACTTTTTAAATTCAAATTGACGAATGTGGAGATCATTTATAACTCATCACCCATATCACCTCTAATAAAGAAATGAAAAGGTTTGGATGTTTAGATAATTAAGCTGAAGAGGTAGGTGAAGAACACACCCTACCTGTCCCCCACTTTTCGGACAAATAGAGATATCAGACGATTAAGCTTCTGAATCATATCAAACGACAGGCATGCAAGCTATCAAAAAGGCATGAGCTCTTATTTTTATCCACAACAGAAATCTATTTTACAAAAACGGCAGTTAATATAAAATTCAGGAATGTATTTCCTTCAGAAATAGGAGGTATAACTCGAACACATATCATGGGTATGACGTCACCTTAGCAACTTTCGATCACTTTGTTGTCATTCCGAACACTCAATTTCAGGGTCCGGACCATATAACAATAATCGCCGCCATTTTAAGTCTCAACGCGCGATTTTCACCTTTCATATTGTTACATCATGATTAATGGCGTATTTCTTATATTATTTTTAATATATTTGAAATTTAAATTATATATTTATTTATTTTTATATAAAATATTCTATGATATTTATTTAAAACAGATTATTTGTATTATCATCATTTGTATTTAGGTACACGTGTGACTTCACTGCTCTCTTTGATGTGAGAAAATAAATAAATGATTCTGGAGGCTACTTAAAGTAGACTTATCTCATTATTCCCTTATATAAATTTGTAGGATGGTTGAAACACGCTCTGGTAAGATGCAAGACCCAGCACAGGAGAGAATCAAGGCTGAAGAGTCTGCCAAGCCGCAACCTGGTGCAACAATATGTTCGCGATGAACGCCTTCAATAGTTATAGGCTTTCTAGTGCGGCAATGATGATGTTTGAGCGTTTAGGAGCAATATTTACCAAAAGCCACCGGAATAGTTCGCAATTGATAATCCAATCCCTCCTAGTAGTTTTCGACTTCCGTTCAGTGCTTTTGAAATTTGCCTTTCAATTTAAAAATAAAACCACTTCTGATAACAATGATAAAATCATATTTACAAACAGATTAAATCACGACTGGCTTGTTAGAAAACCTTGAGGAGTTCCTGGACTAGCCAAACTTGACTACTAAGCAACCAGCCAACAATATCACAATTTGATTCCAGCTGAAAGTTCCAGTAAGTCTAACACGCGGATGTTTGAAAGAAGGAACATTAATGTCGTCGCATTTATACCAACAACTTCCAGGAAGGTAAACGTCGATTTCCGACCACAAGCCTGTAGGAGTTTTCCATAACTACGGCGAGCGCCACGCATGAAATGAACGATGTAGAGGACAGAAGCAAGTTTTTAACTGACTTTGAGGCTAGAGCATTATGCAGCTTGTATGTAGTTCAAGCAATCAAGCTGATCTGCCATCAAGAAGAGGGAAGCAGTCAACGTAAACCGATCCCACAACAGCAACCAAGAGGTGGGAGTAGGTGGATGATACCAAACTAAACCTATCCATCCTGGCTAAACTTTAAACTAAAGATATATTTATCTACATCCTGCGGAAGAGATCGCCGCTGCTCATTTTTCCGCTTTCGAGTTTATAGTTTTCTTTGGCGATTGACTTCAAAAGTGAATCAGAATATATATTAAATTCAAGTCCCTTAAAAGTCAAGTATTTTACCTATAGCTAAAATTTCAAATTTCAAATCGTATAGATGTATTCCAACATAAGGCAGCGAAGTATTTTATCATTCTTTGGTGACTTTATATTGGATAACAAGTAATCTTGAATGGAAAATCCTAAAATAAGAACAATAGTTTGCTCTTAAATATTAACCCTAATACAAATATTAATAACCTCAAATAAATCATTTTTATAGTTTTTTTAAATATTTATATGTCGTAGCTGCCGTGGTCGAATGGAAGGGCGCGGCCGTTGTGCATGTACGCGTCAAAAAATAACTTGTTCGACACTCGTGAGCACGAGCCACGCGGCGGAGGCGTGGCCTTCCCCCGCGCGCGCTGGCTCCCAGATTTATTTTGTACAGATTTATACATGGGTGAATTTGTATTTACATTTTAAAATATAAATATGGCGAAAATAAAATATATCTCTTGGGCATTAATTATACAAATTATGACAGATGTATAAGAGTTGAATTTTTAATCCAGTTTCAAATCAGCTACCTTAACTTTTTTATACCTTATTGAGATGTCTCGACGATCAAGATCATTCTAAGATTGGCTATAAGCAAGCTTTATGAGAATATAGAAAATAGTGCAAAAGTGAAATTGTACTGGGATCAGGAGTATAAATTAAGAAAAGACATATCCTGATGGTGCAACTAAAAGTTGCTGATGGCTTGTGCCATCTGTCGAATAGTTAATATTTATTCCGACAGATGGTGCTGGCCGTAAGCATGCTTTAGTTGCACGATCAAGAGATGTCTTTTCTTTTTTGATGAGAATAATGTTTCTTGAAAAGGGCGAATCAAGCAAGATTATAGACTATGCAACTGCTTTATATGTTTCACATTGGTGACTTTTTATATTTTGGTAATTGCAGGATATACTATGTTGATACAAAATTAAATAAATGACTTACTAAAAGTTTATTTTTTAAATATATTTGTTAGAAGATACACCCAAAGGTAAACGCAACCAGTTTCTGTATTTAAAGGGCTGCGAGCTTACGGACGAATAACGTCGTTTAACGTCGTTGTCCGAGCAGACTTTAAAATAAAGAAACACGTCGCGTCTACCTTTAGTGTCTTCTTCTAACAATGATATCCTGCGATTCCTTTTTTAGTAAATATATTTATTCGGAGCATTCAACTCTTTCTTAACCTTCAGGTAAAATGAAATTTAATTTAGTGTCCACATTGGTGACGGTCTAAATAACAGTTATTTTCCAACATAATGACCGCGCATTTGACATTTTAAAAACATTTATCTGAGAAAAGGTAATTAAATAGTGCCTAAATTATATCAATATAATTTAGCGACTATTTAGGTATTTATGTCTTTTAAGATATAAAAAATAAAAACTACCTGTGCAGACCACGTTTAGCGAAACCACTGAGAGGGGTCACCACTGAAGAGCCAATCGCTCTCATCTAATATCTTCAATCATAGTAAGAGGTCTGCAGTGGTAGTTTTGATTATTCATATTGTCGCGTAAAAAACATAATTTCTAGAAGAGGAAAGTCGAAAAAGAGTCTACCATTCTTTGCTACCAACGAACAGTCTACACTTAAGCAATGATAAACAAATGTATATAACGACAATTCTATCTATGCAAAGAAACCTAACAAAATCTGCAATTTGAAATTATGTAAACTAACATAATAACAAATAAACTACGCCACAATGCCCACCTCTCACAAAAGGAGAGCGTCCTATCAGACGGAGGGTTCAACCTCACGTCGGTCCTGTTGTTCGTCACGGTGATAAATTTCCTTGGGTTTACGAAGGCGGTTAGTAGTGTCTCAACTTCGTATGCTACATCCGAAATGAGTCTTGGTTCCATATAAAGGTCGAAATATGATTTCATGATTCATAATTTTTCCAATACCCCTATTTTCCGGTCGAATGTAAATATCCATACTTTATCGCCTGGCTGATAGCTAACCTCTCAATGCTTGGTGTCATAGAGTTGTTTGTTGCTTTCTTGAGCTCTCAGTGTATGCAGCCGAGCTAGTTGTCACGTCTCCTTTGCTCGGGTCACTATCTCTCGATTGTATATTCCTCTTGACTTTCATCTCTCTCAAAAGAAGAAATAATTTATCCAATGAGGGTGATGCCAGTGGTGTCCTGCTTAGTGATATTCTAGGCAAACGTGATGATGATAAGAATTACGTCTCATTCCCTTTGCTCAACGTCCACGTACATCGACATCATGTCTGCCATGGTTTTATTGAGTGTCTCTGAGGCCATTTGTTTGGGGATGGCAAGCCGTGGTAAATCGCAGAGCCGAGTACAAAGTCCAGCTAGTTCAGCTATCATTTTAGACCGTTTTCCCGGTCAGTGATTATCTCTCGTGGTGCTCCGTGCTTAAGTATTACGTCCTCCAGGATGAACTTGGCCACCTGTAGCGCTTTTGCTGATGGTAATGAACATGTGATGGCATATCGCGTTAGATAGTCCGTGCAAACTACCATCCATCTGTTTCCAGAATGGAATATTGGGAATCTTCCGAGGAGGTCAATCCTGACTCTTTGAAAAGGAACCGAGGTGGGTGATATCGGCTGTAGAAACCCGGATGGTCGCAAGGGAGTATGTTTTCGACGCTGGCACCTTCTATAGTGAGCGAAATATCTTCTTACGTCCCTCAGGAGACCTGGCCAGAAATACTTTCTCCTGATTCTATCATAGGTCTTTGCGAACCCTAACATCACACGAGCCTTCTTTCAAAATGTTGACATCCTTCCCTGGCCCGCATGTTCCCCACATCTTCCTCAATCGATCATGTGTCATGATGGAGAGGTAAATTTGGCAGTCTCCACAGCTGAGTAATATTCAACAGCTTCGGCGAAAATTGAAATGTTTTGGCCTAGAATATCACAAGAAGCCATAAAAAAAACTATATAACAGTATACCTCACCGTATAGCTGCTTGTATAGTGTCAAATAGGGCGCAAGAAATATTGATAAATGCAGTGTATATCAATTAAATTTACATGCCTTTTTTAAATTTCAATCATTTTCGCATTAATTTATATTTTTAAAAACTCACTATTTTTAGAAAATCCACACAAGTATTTCTGAGTGATGCTTTTTTTTTTTTGTGGCCATTGTATGATATAAAAAATCTGAAAAAATTGTCATAATAAAGATTTTTTGAGTTCTGTTTATATAATAAGGCAAATATCAAAATTCCTCAAAAGTTTGAAGCGAATAATATTGGAAGTTATAAATTAATATATCTCTATTCGAAGTATGATGCTGAAATTATTGAGTTCACACAAATAATTTAGAGAATTAAATTCGCCGTTAAAAAATACAGACTTAAAATTGAGTCAATATAAACGCGAATTAAAATAAGAGCATATATTATGTTCAAACCATAGAAGGTTTTAAAACTTGCGCCATTTTTATTTCATACGATTTCTTCTAAGGAAAACAATACTTTGAGAGAGAAGGAAAACGTTTTTTTTTTATATATATATAATAAAGAAAACCCGCGAAATGGCAAAAGTAGTCTTTGCGCAACCATGCTAACATATCTGCAATAATGCTAATTCAGACGGATGAAAATGCCAAAGCCCTACCAGCTGTAGCAAATATGGGAGACCAAGCTCCGGCTTCGGGCTATAGTATTCGCGACGCTTCACAGAGCAACTTAACTAGTATCGTTCCACACAATTGAATAAATCCTTTTGTAAGTAATACATATAGCCATAAAAATGAGATGAGAATTTAAAACATATTATGAATATATATATAGAAATTGAAATACCTGATTCACCTGACTCCAGGGTTTGAAAATGTCATTTCTGCAAGTGAAGGAACCTCGGCACAAGATATTTTAACGGGTAAATGGCAGCATCTTTTGGAATAGGGATAAACAAAGAGCAAATAACGCCAACAATATCTTTTTCGCAGCATACACTTGGTTCTTCAAACCTTCTATGAGATTAGTTTTTCCTATATCTTCATCAAAGAACCTAATTAAAGGCATTCATCTTCTTTGAATTTTCATATCGATGAAACGATGTCAATCCATTCAGAAGTTCATCACAAGACATGAATAATGCTTGTTCTTGAGATTTGTCCATGGAACCTTCTTTGGATGAAGAATGGCACATCTTTAATTTTGTTCTCTAAGCAGAGATTTTCAAAGTATTTGAGTTCTTAAATTCTTAGAAAATAGATATTCAGTTTCTCACTGTTAATCGATTTTTTAAGTGGAAATCATTTTAATTAGGGATTATCCTTTTGCTAAAATTTTTGTTTCATTTGAGCTTTTACTTTTTAAATTTGTAAAATGTTTTGTGATCGCTGCTTCATTTGATACCGTTGGGAATGCCACACTTCCCTCTCGTGTCTTGAAGTATATCAACTAGTAAGTTCTTGTACAGAGTATGTGATTGATGATGGACATAATATTATTTGAATTTACACAAAATTCACCATAATGGTCTAAGAGAATAATGATCGTTAGAAACAATGAGGCTCAAAATTTTTTATTAACGGAAGCTGGTGATTGAAAGCCATGAATTTCTAGTTATAAAACAAATCATTTTTCCAAAGCAGCTTCGTTAAGTCGTACAAATATAGAGTGCACAATGGCTTCAACCTTGTTATCTTTGAGAATTCTCAATTTTACAATGGTGGTATACAGCTAATTAGTCACAGAATCTTGATTTTTCCAAAATTAGCATTTGTTTCGTTCGTTCCAGAGCTGCTGTGCTTCAACCGGGTTAGGCACAGACAAGAATTGGATAAATCGTGGCTTGATGGTTTGAATTTTATCTGAGCCTCAGTGAGATTTTCCGCTCAATAAATTCTTCAAGTTTGTTCGAGCCATGTTATCTCTCCTTGTTTACGTTTTAACGCGATCTTTGAAGGTGAGAGATCAATCACACCGATGTTAAATAGATTGATGGAAGCTTATAACATATGAAATAGCGAGGGATGTTTTATTTCTCCACTGCGATGTTCTTGAAGATGGCCCGCGTCTTCTTCAGCTCATCTTGACTATCGAGGATAAATCTGAATTTTGTTCACTTTCTTCGGCTGCATTCTGTATTTTAAAAGAATATTGGTATTGGACCATTGCTTCTGTATCGTCTGCAAATATTTTAATACGGGTCTGGATGTGAGGTGCAATCAAAGATGTTGAAGTGGTACTAGCTGATGATTGAACCTTGTAGGACATATCTCTGCCGTTATTGACCTGGCGGTTGAATAAGAAATTTTCTATCTGAATTTTAGATTTTTCTCATAAAAATATTTTTGATCAGTTTTTTTGGGAAAGGCACGATTATTTTAAGTATTTTGGATTTGCACAAGGCGTTCTCGAATGCCTTACTAATGTCAAATATCAGCGTTAGCTTTCTTTAATAAAACTGCGAAAAGTTTCACTAAGTCCTTGTCTGAACTTCTCTTTTCGAATTAGTTCCGTTGTTTCAATAGTTTCTCAAAGGGAATAAGGCACAATCTATCCATAAATTCTTCCAAGTGATAAAAATAGCTAGATTGGTTGATCACAATTTTATTTTGATGAGCCGGTCTTAGGATTGTTGTTTGAATCAGCTTCGTGAGATCGATAATGAACTTGAATTCGTAAAAATATCTAGGGTGGTACTTATCAGAACTTAAATTTCTTCAGTAGCTCCCAAGTGGTGATTTATGTACCTATTTTGATTCCAAATTTCAAGTGAGTTCATCTTTGTTTCGTTTTTTGAGCTTCATTGTCGAAATGGGGTATCAAATTTATCTAAATGAGCAGAACAAAGATCTCTAGGTAATATTGAATTTCAGAGTTCCTTTATTAAGTTTGGGGGTTCTGAGTCTGGTTGGAAATAAAGTCCAAACCCCGGTATGATTCAATTAAAATCAGTAAACTAAGCTGCTGTAGGGTTTGCACAATGTCAGCATTCCTCTGCTCATATTTGCTAACAGGTCTTTTAGATTTGGGAGAGAAGGATTGATTCTTTCAGATTTATCTTGACTTGCTCGAGATATCCACTTCAGTTCCAATACTTGGGATCATCAATCTGGTGTTTCCTTACACTCCAAGAGGAACTGATCGGTCTGGTTTGTGAGATTCCAATATGTAGTGTCAACCTGATCATGTAATTGCTCGTACATTTTCTCCCGTTTTACCGAGTCATACTCAATCAGCTTTTGTACTCATTATTTTATTTATTGCTTTTGCAGAAATGCTTTCAAGTTTATAGAAATTTCACAACGACATCGCAATTTTTCTGTTCAATAGCAACATTTTGTTTGTCAATGGTTAGCGGAGACTAGGAATGTCAGACATGTTCTGCTTTATGATGTTGGCGCGGATGTCGAGTTGGTCATCATGATAGCAAAATTATCATTTTGCCCATTAAGTTATTCGCCAAATGTTCTTTTTTGAAATTCTGCTTGGCTTCTATATAAGTTGCTTGATACTTCAGCTATTGAATTTTTTTGTCATTCATTTCTTCTTTTCCGCTTGCTCTTTCTAAGCTGGATCATCCACTTGTCTATATGCTTGTTCATTTCTAAAGTCAAATAATATTGAGAACTTCAACAATAATAATGCCACTAATACGTTTTGGATTTTGAAATTGTTTTGAAATCGAAACCCTATATATTTTTCAAAATAAATTTATTATCCATCGGTTTATCATGAGAATTTGAACCCTAGAATTATTTTCTCAAAATTTTGGTTGATAATATGCCTTTTATATGGGCATCTTTAGAGACAGCTATGAATTCGCACAGTAATTTGAAAAGTATATACTCAGCAGCCAACTTCATACAGATACTTTCATTACTTCATTGGTCATGTCGATATCATATTTAAAGTTAATAGATTTAACTCGTATGGCTTTAGAAATTATAGAAAAGGCTTTTCATTCATGAGAAATTGTACAAATTTTTATTTGAAAGGGTTGAATGAACTATTGTTATATATAACTCCGCCTTTGCCGGTCCCAAGCCCGGATGAAAAAGGAGGAGGGGGAGCAGTAACAAGCTCGCTAAAAAACCTGGGTTCAGCTGGCCCGGCTGATGGTACCCTGTAAGGGCTCCTAATCTAGGAATACAGGATGAGCAGCGTTTGTACTCCATGTTAGGAGCGGCTGCACATGGCGTCTGTTCCTCATGTCAGAGGCAGCCATTTCTTTTGTAGCTAAGTCGGTCTGCCACTGAGTAGTGCTCCCAGTCTTAATGACAAAGGCAGGGCGCATTCTACTTCACCCAGTCATGATGGTTGTCAAATACCATCAAGGGTCACAACTTGATACCCTAATGATTGAGTGGAGATAAGAAAGAAGAAGATTGTTATATATGGGGAGATGCCATCTTTAATAACTTATATTAATAATTTTGAAAAATCTGAAATTTTGTTTTGAAAAATGTTAAGAACGTTTGGATTTGTGTGAATTAAAGAGCTTGTAGCTACTAACTATCAGAATCTAAGTTGAGTGGAAGGTTTACTGGCCTCAAAATACAAAAACAATGAGGAACAAAGAAAAAGGAGCATAGGGCTCTTTTAAAGATGTACTTTACAGGTTTGGGGAATGCTAAAGATTCTCTTTACAAAACCATTCTACAACGCATGTTGACAGGGTATGAAGCTAAAGGATGCAAGATGAGCCTAAAAATTAATTTTCTACACTCTTATAATGCCTGATTATCCAAAAACTTAGGAATGTATAGTAAAAAGGGCAGGGTGAAAGATTCCACCAGGTTGATATCTAGAGACCCTACTAAGGAGTATGGAACATGTTTGCTGGTGGATGCTTGGGAGAGAAACCTAAGATGCAAAGTGAAAGTGTGCTCGGAGGAGGGTCAAGAAATAAGAAATGGTACACGAACAAAAAGATTAAACATATAGTGTTGAATATACAGAGGTACCTCAACATACGAGCGCCCCAACATACGAGTTTTTCGAGATACAAGCCGACGAGCAAGTGATTTTTTGCTTTTAGTTACAAGCGAAATTCGAGATACGAGTTCGGTTCAGTAGTGTTGAAGATATTAATCTGTGATTTTAAATGTTTCTTTTTGACCAGTACTTTTGTTTTGTTTTTCCTAAAATGTTTCTTTCTTCTTCTTCATTATTATTTGTTCTATATGCAAAGCTTTGTTTTTTGAGACTTGAATAAACAAATCCAAGTTTATTATATTTTTGTGTGCTTTTAAAGTTAAAACACAACAGGTAGTAACACGCGGGTGACCCCGTGAGGTTTGGCCAGATCCGAAACTAGGCCTCCCTATGACGTCAAAATGACGTCGCGATGTAAACAAAGGTTACGACTGGGTCATTGTTTTTTTTTTAAACACGATTTAATTATTGATATTCTAAATACCTGCGATTATTTTATAGTTTCAATATATATATATATTTTTTCTAAATGGCCTGCTAATTTTAAATAGATTTTTTTTGAAAATATTTAGCGCAATTGTAAACACGTGTATGTTGTGAATGCACCTTGAGAGCAATGGTGTCCGATATTTAATATTATTATTAATTTAATTATTAATTAATGTAAAAATTTCGTTGTTAATTTAGGTTAGTTTAAGTTCGGTTTAGGTTAGGTTAAGGTTCGTTCAGGTAAGGTTAGGTTAGGTTAGGTTCGCTTAGGTTAGGTTAGGTTCGCTTAGGTTAGGTTAGTTTAAGTTAGCTTTAGGTTAGGTTAGGTTAGGTTAGGTTCAGGTTCGTTCAGGTTAGGTTAGGTTCAGGTTAGGTTAGGATAGTTTCAGGTTAGGTTAGGTTAATGTAATTTATTAAATAGTTTTATTATTATAAATATGTAATATTTTCATAATTTTATTATTTTTATTTTTTATATTCTATATTATATTTATTTTGTATATTCCTATTTATAAATATAACCTTTGGCACCATTGGAACGTATTACGCTTGTATTTCTTTGTTTACGTTGGCGCTAAAAAAATAATTAAAAAATTGCTAATAGAAAATTATTGAAATAAAAAATCCTTTATAAATATATTGACACTATAAATTAGTCGCAGGTATTTAAAATATTAATAATTAAATCGAATTTAAAAAAAAAATGACCCAGTCGTAACCTTTGTTTACATCGCGACGTCATTTTGACGTCATAGGGAGGCCTAGTTTCGGATCTGGCCAAAGTCAACGGTGTCTCCCTAAAATATTAATAATTAAATCGAATTTAAAAAAAAAATGACCCAGTCGTAACCTTTGTTTACATCGCGACGTCATTTTGACGTCATAGGGAGGCCTAGTTTCGGATCTGGCCAAAGTCAACGGTGTCTCCCTAACAACGCAGTCGCGCCATCATGATCAGTTAGCAGCGTGCTTCCGCTGTGATAAGTTGTGTTTTGTGTTCGCGTTTTGTGTTGCGTTTACATTTACAGTTTTAGTTCATTTATTTTTATAACCATGGATCGGAAGAAAGTTTGTAAAAAGTCAAGTGCTAAGAAAAAGATGACGAGTATTGAATTAAAACGTGAAATTATAGAAAAACATGAGCAAGGTGTTCGAGTTGTTGACTTGTCGAGGCAGTATGGCCGTAGTACATCCATGATATGTTCTGTGCTTAAACGGAAGGAGTCGATAAAGAGTGTAACGCCGGCTAAGGGCCTTACGATAATTTCCAAGCTGCGAACCTCCCTTCATGAAAATATGGAGAAACTGCTGATGGTGTGGGTGACAGAAAAGCAGCTTCAAGGAGATACCTTGACGCAGACCATCATTTGTGAGAAGGCAAGAGCGATCTACGGAGATTTGCTGAAGCAAACCCCGCAGACTTCCATCGACGAGGCATCGGAAGAGTCATTTAAAGCCAGCCGGGGCTGGTTTGAGAATTTTAAAAAGATGAGCGGTATTCACTCCGTTGTCAGACATGGTGAGGCAGCAAGTTCAGATATGAAGGCAGCTGAGGATTACATAAAAACATTTTCTGATCTAATAAAAGCCCAAGGATACATCTCTCAGCAAGTAATTGGTTTTGAGGAGTCAGAGGAGGAGGTTATTTCGACAAGTGAAATAAAGGAAATCTTAGGAATGTGGGAGAGAGTTTCACAGTTTGTGGAAAAAAAAACACCCAGAAAAAGTTGCAACAGGTCGTGCATCTGACCTTTTTAATGACACTTGCCTAACTCATTTCCGGAACATTCTGAGAGGGAGGAAGAAACAAACCTCCTTGGACATGTTTTTTTCTAAACGGCCTACAGGTGAAAGCGAGAAAAATGTAGCGAAAAAGGCAAAGACCAGTGAGGACATCTAACTTATTTTTTTACATTCTCTTTTTTGTTTTTGTGCAATAAATATTTGATATTTATAAATATGTTATTATTTAAAACCACGTAACAAAAATAACTGGGGTGACATTTTGGAGGTTGGAACGGATTAATGGTAGTTCAATTGTTTTGTATGGGGAAATTTGCTTCGAGATACGAGTAATTCAAGATACGAGCAAGGTTGCAGAACAAATTAAACTCGTATGTCGAGGTACCACTGTATTATGAAAGAATAGTTTCATCTTGCTTCTTTTTACAAAATACAAGAAAAATTATGCTTAGGTATTGTAATAAAAATATAGGCTTTTTTTGCTTCACTCTTGTGCTTATTTTAATGCAAGCATTCCAATTTCTGCAAAAAGACTGTGATATAGTGAAATGGAGATTATTTTTGGATTCATCACCCTAGGATTGATAATGTTAGTCCAGGGGAAACTAAATAGGCAGGTTTTTAAGCAGTCACCCATGGGAGTCTCTACTGTACACTTCAATGATATAGGAACCTTATTAAGTTTTATGTGCCCTTATATCATTTTCTTTTCTCCATAAAGTCTGCATACACAGCCTCTGTCTAGCCAACTTGATGTACAAAGTGAAAAATAGTACAAATGTGATATTGTACTGGGATAAGGTGCATAAATTATGAAAAAGGCATCTCCTTATCGTGCATCTAAAAGTTGCTGATGTCTTGCGGCATCTATTGGGAAAAATATCAACTATTCTCGTTGATTTTTAATTATTCTAGAATTGGCAAAATACCCATTCTTGATTAACCAAGAAAAGCTAACCACGTACGCGTTTCGGCCTGTTGGCCCTCATCAGCGTGGTGCAAGCTGTACCTCTCCGAACAGAAAACTGGTCATTCAGGCATCATGAAACGGGTAGTTAAGAGCAGAATTGATATACAAAGGCAAATTAATTGTTGTGCATTATTAATGAATCAATTCAACCTTACTTTATTTCAATGTTTCAGTGACTCGACTGTCGCCCTTTGTTGCTTGCCGTCAACTTATGGAGATGTAATATTGAAACATACGTACAGCATGTTGATAATTTAAATACAATCAAATTGTACTTAATGTCAGATCTTAAGTTGGTAACAAATAAATATAATTTTGTGGCGACCACACTTTGCTTCGGCGAGCGCAAACTGGGACAAAGTTTCAATACACATACTACGGGCAATAAAGTGGCGGCCCCACTATGCCTTGGCAAGCACGTGCTGGGAGAACACGTCACTACACATGCACGGGCGTCATCCAGAACTTTCTAGCCCCTGGCGCGGTAAACAAAAAGGCTTGCTCCCAACGGCCGTTACTTCAACCGTTACTTATTTTCTCTTTATATATTTCTGGCTTTAAATAAATTAATTTTAATTATAATTTCATCAGCGGCCTTTCCACAAGCCACACCAACACATCACGCAACCATCCCACAATTTTATAAAAATTTATCTAAAGAATTAAAGAACTTGTTCCCCTATTATACAAGAAAATAAGACCTCGCCCAAATAATTTATTACTAACCCACTAATAAATTATTTGGATTAGGTGTTATTTTATTGTATTATAATCTATAATCCAAATTGTGCTTTATCAAACTTGTTCCCCTGATGAAGGTGAGTTACTGAAATATCAGTAAATAAACTTTACCTAAATTTTCTTCCAGAGAGGGTGACAGAATAAAGAACAGTGGAAGTGATTCATCAATAATATTTATTCATACAGGAAAAGCTCTCTGTAAAGGACACCCGGTTTCAAAGCCAATGAACCTTTAGAGACACAAGTTGGATATTTATCTGGATTAGTATAATATAAAAAGTACAAAATCCCGAGTTTCTTGAAAGGTTTTTATTTAGCCGAGCTTTAGAGCATTTGGGTCCTTCTACAGGAGTAAAAAAAGAGAACCTGTGGAAGTGTTTTACTTCTTTTGAAGGACAGAAATTATGGAAACCTTACAAGATACTCTTCACCTCACGATTTTGTACTTTTTAGGTGTCCTCTTGAGGTGCTAATTACTGAAAATTGTGGCAATGAAAAGTGTTCTTTGTTGAGAGGTATCCTCTCTCTAAAGTGTCCTCTCATGGAGGTTCTACTGTATATCCAACCAACAAAAAAGGGGGTCGGTGGAGGGTGCTCTAAACCACTGGTTTTTGACCACTACGACTCAGGATCAAATCCTGCATTGGACACTTTTTTTAATTAAAAAAAGAATGCTTCAATGGCCCCCAATTCTTGTCTTCCTACCCCACCAGTGAGTGCAAGTAACCAAACATGGCTCTGGCACATTTATAAGTGCAAAGTCGAACTGCTTTTCACATGTATAAACATGTGGTGCAATTACAGTAAAAGCAGTCGCCAACTTCTTCCCACCATAATTATCATGGCCTGTACCATGTGTACTAGGGATTTAAAAAAAAAAAAAAAACTTTCTAAGGATTATTTTATGTGACAGAGATGAAGCAGTTTCATGCCTCCCTCAAAAAAAACAACAAACAAAACCATTCATTTATTGCTTCATATTTAAAACATAGCTCTGTGCTTTTATTTTCATCACTCAGGATTGTAGTGGTAGTGGAGGGACATTTACAAAATGAATGGCTATATACAGATGGTTACATGCACTTAAAAATATGTATAAATTGAGATAGATACTTTTTTCATATAGAAGCTTTTGATATAAGTTAGTGAAAAAATAAGATATATTTAAAGTTAGCTTTTAACACACAAATGGGAAATAATTTTTTTTTTGTAAAAAAAAATAAATAATAATTTACAAAAAATTGCACCAAAAAAAATGTATCAAGACAGAGATCAATTCTTATCAAACATGAGAAATTAAATAAGAACATGTTTTGAGGAAGGACAAGACAAACATCTGAGCTGTTTGATACATCTTTTTGTTGTCAATCAACAAGTCCAACTTCATTTGGGTGATTTTTTTAATGGCACAGCATCAAGTTGCACAAAAACAAAATATTTGGAGAAAATGTATTTATCCACAACATTATTTATTTTTATTGATAAAGGACAAATTTTTACAATTGGAAATGGAAAGTTGAAAAATATTTAGGAAGGCTTGGTTCATTAGTGGTGAACTTTCCAGCAATTTCACCAATTTCACCCATCATGACCTTCCCAGCAATTTCACCAATCCTCAGCAATTTGGCCAAGTTCACCACTGATGAACCCAAACTTCTCAAATATTTAACATCTTCAGTTCAATAATTGAGTAAATTTGTCCTATATATATATATATGAAAAAACAATAGAAAAAAATAAAAGATAAGTGGGTCAGGTGTTGATATTTAAAAATAAAGAAGGCATCTCCGCACATGTGCTCATGGTCAGGAGATGCCTTCTTTATTTTTAATATATATATATATAATAAAAAGAAATGGCAGTAAATAATTCCATCTTTGACATATAGGATTTAATTTTGTTTTTTTTTTATCCCCTTGTTCAGAGATTACACAAGGGTTCAACTATAATTAGAGGGTTGGACACTGAGACAAAAAGTTCATTATAGAAATCAAAATGGCAATCAGATATTTCCTCTTTTTGAAGTCAATTCATAAAAGTCAACAATCTCCAGCATCAGTTTGTAGGTTAGTAATGGCTTAAAGAAAATTCTTGGCTGGCAACTTTCCAGGGAGATGAAACACTTCTCTTTGGATCAATGCCATTCCTTTAAAATTGGTTCAGCACCAAAGAGATGTAGGAAATATATATTAATAGTCTAACAAACTCACAAATACTAGATAAATTAACATCTAGAAAAAAAACTAAAAATTGAAAAATTCAGGATTTTAGAGTTTTTCATTTAAATGATTTTACAAAGGAGCGGAAAGGGTTTAGAGCATTTAGAGAAAAATTCATTCCAAAAGGTTATAGTATTCACATCCAAAACATTGAGGGGAAACAAAACTATTAGTAATTTCCCCTCTAGATATTAATAAAGTTTTCACATTAAACAAATAAATCCTTCAATAAAAAAGAACACCCCTAAAGTCTACATATTGGGTCAGTTATTAAAGCCAAATGTTTGTGCATGCTGCTTCAATGATGTCAATTATAAGGTAATGTTTTCATCCTCACAATTCCACAGACCAAAACCTTTTTTCTAATCATGAAGTCATATTCAAAATAATATAACAGGCAGTAGAGATTTAAAAAAAGCATCTATTAAATAGTCATTTTATTTTGAAAAAAAAAAAAGTAAGCAGGTCACCCTACTACACAGAATTCTTTTTTGAGTCAATCACAATATGAAACTTTGAACACAAAATATTTTCAATTTTTTTTATTATTCTCTATTAAATTTAATATTAAAATGTTTCTGCCAAGTTAAATAAGGGTTATGTTGCTCTGTAACACAGCACGTGAAGAAAGGTCAGAGAGAATCTGGTCAGAGAACAAAGCATGTGCAAGCAAGCAGCAGCCACATGCTCTCTAAAACACTTTTGTTTACACACACACTCTACACATTTATTCACAAGGTAATAACACCAAATCCAAATAAATAAATAGTGTGTGACGTTTCGGTAACAGCATTGTTACCGAAACGTCACACACTATTTATGTATTTGGATTTGGTCTTATTACCTTGTGTTTATAATCTATAATCCAAATTGTGCCTTACACATTTATTCTTTTAAAAAAGAACAAATTGTCTTAAGATACAATGAATAGCCTCCAGGAATCCTGGTTACATCAAGAAAGAGAGAGTAGCCAATAGGAATCAGCATTGAAGGTTATGCAAATAGTGAGCAACAGATGGTCCAACAGGGAGAATCAATATAAAAGGAAACTATGCTGGATGATAAACACTTGGACCTAGCATTGATCTCACTTTGTTTTTATCAATTGATATAAATTTTATATATCTCTATATATATATATATACTGTACATGATATATACACATTGTACACACCCGTGTGTCCTATCCAAACCAGTTAAAAGGGGGATGAAAGCATCTATGTTAAAAAATGAAACTATGTAAGGCACACACGATAGAGAGTGAGTGATGTGATATCTGCCAAAAGTATACAACTTCTACACACAATGTCACACAACTAAACCAAGTGAATGTGTTCAGGGTGAAACCATAGCAGGGATGGGGGGGGTCAACCTAACTTGGTGAATATGTAGGATTGAACACAAACGGTGAATGAAACAATAGATCATTCTCACAACAAAACAATTAACTTCTCATCTATATACAATGTGATGTGGAGGGGGGGTATGTACAGTCTATTTACATACTAACTGGCTTGTGTCCTGTCCTCTCCAGGTAGCTTAACTTCAGCCTCTGTGATGGAGACTGCAGCCTGGAGACAAAGGAAGCTAAATATCTTGGTGGGAACATACAAAGGGAGGTTTCACAGAAGAATGTGCGAAGGAATCTGCTTAGGTCCTCATTTTTAAATAAAACATAAAAGTGCATTTATGCTAATTAACCCTTGGTTACTGGCGCCTAATTTTGTTACACAATTACTGGTGTTCGGCCTCTCAGGCCGACTTTTAAAATCAATAATAAACCATGTTAATTATAATATTAAAAAGAAATTAAACGTATACACATAATTTCCAAAGAATAAATATTTTGTTTTTTTTCGAATAAACAGAGCTCTAAACAAAATTAAATGGAAATGTACAAGAAACTCTTCCTATCTAAATATCTAAAATATTCTATATATATTCTAAAAAATTCTATCTAAAATATTTTATTCAAGATTAGGTGCACAATTCAAGCATATTTCCATAAAATGATCTTTGCAGATTGGTTCTTTGCATTTGAGTTCGACGATCTTTTTTTACATAGGTAGCATCTTTTGTGTTTTTTGGGACAAGGACTGCCGCTTGTGGATTCCTAGAGAACACACGTTATTGATATTTCGTATAAACATCAAATAAATATTTGCCTACCTCAAGTGATAAAGTTCCAGCATGCTTCTGAATTAATACTTGTAGATCTCTTGACAAATTTTTAGCTTGATTTCTCATATTCAAGGCATCTCTCATTAGTTGTAGAGCAAGCTGCTTTATAAAATATTTTCGAGCCATTCCACTGCTTGCTTGACAGTTTTATAAATTACTACTGAATTTATTGCAACCACATCCAAAAGGTTGAAAGTTAAACACTGGGGCCATCTTTTGGTTCTTCTTCCAACAGAATACATTTCTGATCAACTACATCCACACCACCTTTGGTCATATTATAAAATGTGATTATCTCGGGCTTTTGTTGTTCAGCAGTTTCTTGATCAATTGTTGTGGTCGAATGCATTGTGGAGAGTAATGTAACAGATTTTCCAATTTTAGGGACATAGGATACAAAATTTTTGTTTTTTGAAAAACCAAAAGTGGAACCGAACTTCTATTATATTATACAAAATTACAATCACAAAACACAATTAGAATGCAGATAATTAAAGCAAGAGTAATAAAAAACAAATGCTCAACTTATTTGGTGCGTTTGAACGTCTATAAAACCAAAAGTAAAACAGCCAATAATAGGGGCGCTAAAATTCCCAGTGATGTAATTAGTGGCGCTCGGCTTTAAAGGCCGTTTGATTTAATAACTCGAGATATACAAAATATATTTCTCTTAAAATGCAAAGTTCTTCAAATAAATGCATTTTATTAAGCTACCTAAAAATTTGATGAAAAATTTGAAATTTTCGCAAACATTTTAAATTTTCACACGGCCTTTCAAGCCGAACGCCAGTAATTAAGGGTTAAATGATCAGAAGAATCTATCACCAAAGGACATCTTTTCACAAGTTTGTTTTGTCTTTTAATTTGGTATGTAGCATTAATGAATGGAAATCAATCCAGTTTTAGGGTATTAGAGTGACCATTATTAAGAAGTGGCCTTTTTTTCCAAAAGAGTGTCTTATAATTATAGGTTGTAAAATTTTGAAAAAGCCAATCATGCCTATTGTACACCAAAAATACTACAGGGTTTACAGAAATAAAGGTTTTGAAAAAATGTTTGTGCCCACAACTTGATGTAGCACTTATTATTTGATATAATAAAAGTAGCCTTCAAAACAAAATTAGCCAGTATTTTACTCCAAACTTCCAGTTGATTTCAATAGAAATGGAATTTAGGTTGGTTAGACCTCTTCAAACTGAGTTGATGGGTGTAAACTGTGACAGCCATGACCTGGGATCAAATCCTGCAGAGGGAACTTATTAGGAAATGAACAAAAATTGCTTTAACACTTTCAACCCGAGGGATGCAAATTCGCGTTCTTTCTGATTTTCAAAATTAAATATAATATTAAATACCGAAGTCGCGTCTACCAGGATCTTGTCCCATACCTTCTTGTCTATCTATCAGTAGGTTGGGGGGATGTTAGATGACCTAATGTACCTGTAAAACATCGGCAAGGACATGAATTCGTGTCCCTCGGGTCGAAAGTGTTAATGGCCCCAAGTTGGTCCAACCCCACCAGCAAGGGCAAGTAACCAAACTGGGCTCTTGCACACTTGTAAGCGCAAAGGTCAAACTGTTTTGCACATGTGTAGATGTGTGGTGCACTTACAGTAAAAGTAACACCATTATTATCATCTCCTGTACCACATGTACCCTGCCCTGCCCTGTAGGGTGAAGTACGGTGTCGTGAGCCCCGAGCCACTACAGTAACCGTGAAAGCCTACAGGGAATTCTGAAATGTGGCTGACTAACGGGGCAATGGAACCCCCCTTTCCATGGACAAGACACCACCCACCACATGTACCAGGTGTAAATATAAAAAAAAAAAAAAAATCAAACAAAAACAACTTGCTTTTAAAAAGATTTGTGGATAAAAAGTTTTAGAAGTGACATCTGAGTACACAATAAGAGACATTGTAAGATAGCAAAAATATAATAAGGACATCCCACTAACTTCAGCTACAGAGTTGACATTTGTAACAACATTTACAATAACATTGGACACCCCTTAAAAAAAAAAAAAAAACAAAGCTTAGATTAAGAGAAAGACTTCTCCTGATTGTGCAATTAAAATTTGCTGATGGCTTGAGCCATCTGTCAGAATAAATATCAACTAATCCTTGATCATTACACAATTGGCCCCTTTCTTGATTAATAAAGAAAAGCTAACCATGTAGGCGTTTGAGGCCATTGGCCTTCATTAGCGTGGTGCAAGCTGTACCTCAATGACCAAAAATTGGTTTTTGAGGCTTCCTGAAAAATCAAGAAATGGGTAGGAGTTAAGGGTGAGAGAACACCAAACTATATATGTTTTAAAAGTTGAAATTGTACTGGGATCAGGAAGGCATCTCCTGATTGTGCATCTTAAAGTTGCTGATAGCTTGTGCCATCTGTCAGATCTATCAACTAATCATTGGTTTTAATTAAGGCCAACAGCCTGAAATAAATTTTGAAAAAATAGGAATCGTTGATTTTTAATTATTCTATAATCTTCTCAATAAAAGCTAACCACATGTTTCAGGCTGTTTGCCTTAATTAAAACCAATGATTAGTTGATAGATCTGACAGATGGCACAAGCTATCAGCAACTTTAAGATGCACAATCAGGAGATGCCTTCCTGATCCCAGTAAAATTTCAACTTTTAAAACATATATAGTTTGGTGTTCTCTCACCCTTAACTCCTACCCATTACCCATATATTATAAATAAAAAAATAGAGATTTTCTGCTTGAATTTTGATCATCTTGAGGATTATACTATGTTAATGCAGTCGTGGATAACAATCTTGAAAGAATAATAATGATAATATTGAAGATCAGAGATTTCTTTATTTGAGCTAAGGAATATATATGAAAAACATTATTTGGTAAAAGTATCGCCTGGCTTAAGGAGAGTAGAACAAGGAAAACAAAAGATTATTTACATAATGTACAAAGATTTGAGCCGGCCATCGGGATACAACAACAATGAGTTTTTATAGGGGAAGAGTGACTTCTGGCAGTCGATTTAACAGTATTTGTATCTATGAAATATATTTTTAAATAAAATAATATTTTAATATAACATATATATATATATTGTTCCACTAGATGGTGCTCTGCCATCTAAAATGCTCGTGTGAGCAGTCAGGAAATGCCTTTCTTTTTTTCTTAATATAAAACTATGATATTGTGTACTTTAATAATAAGCCAAGTTTTAAATTATTTATCAATTATTGGAGAGAACAGGGATATAACAAAATAAACTCCTGGTTCCAGATAATGTTATAACAAGATCCAAGTGCTTACCTACACTTTTCCAAACTACCAGTTTGAAGTGAAATATATATTGCACACTTCCATGATTTGTAAGATCAAACTTTGAAAGAATGTTCAAAGAATTTTTCAGAATGTTTGCCCAAGTTCAATTGCTAGCATCTTGATTTATCCTATTTACTTTCTGACTTTTTATCAAAACTCCTTAGTTAAAGCAATACTTGTTGGTGACTTACAGGGGGGCTGAGGATGTGGGAGTGGGCACAGCAGGGGGTGTGGGGGGCGGGCCACTGCTGCAGTCCCAGGGTGGCCCCGGCAGCCATCCCACAGCTGACATGGAAGGTGGCCTGGCAGCCTGGAGCTGTGCAGGCAAGGCAGGCTCCCCGGTACTTGGGGCTTCTCTTCACAGTTTTCTGGCAGTACCGGCATCCCTTGGCAAACACAACAAGGCTCAACTACTATCAACCAATGATTTGGATTATTCTATATACAGTTACGAGCGTCATTCTTCATCAGTCATCTCTGTCAGCGTTTGCTTTTTTTTTGGAAAGTCGCCCTCCTATTGGTCGGCTACGATCACGCCACTCGCTTTATCGTTTTTGTAACCATTGTGTTGGAGCGGGTCGCTCCTTAAATAAATGCATATATTAGTTAATAACCAAATGGAATCCTCTCTTTCTTTTTCCCAGTAAGAGACGCCTACGGAAGCCAACAGTACATAGACAGATAAAGCGCATAGGCTATAGTTATTAACTAACATAGGCATTTATATAAGGCGCCAATTTATAATTGTAACAAATAGTATTTGAATCAAAACATTCAATCGGGTAAAACACGGGCATTGCCCGGGTCATTCGGCTAGTAGATTATAAACACAAGGTAATAAGACCAAATAGCGTGTAGCATTTTGGTCTTATTACCTTGTGTTCTATCAACCAATTCAAACATTGTTGCAACGTGGTGTTGTTGTTTATTGTTTCTTGTCCCCTTGCACAAATATTACCTGAATTCCATGAATCCATGCTCCTCGAGCTGTTAGATGAAAGCAGTAGCATCTCCTAAAGGTCTTGTTTAGTGCATCTAATGCAGGCCAAAATGTTTTGGAGCGGCAGGAGCCAAGCTACATTTTGAGCAAGTGGGGTATATTTTGTTAGTGTTTCAATGTGTGTGATGTATCCCCAGCATGAATGTGAACATCCATTTGTAAATAATATTTTAATCAATTATAATCCATGTTTATATTGATTATCATCTCTGTGCTAAAGAAAGAGCAAGATGATGTATATGACCACTGACATCTCAGTCATATTCAGCATGTTTGGTTAACTGGCTGTTAATAGGCATACTTAGTTTGTGTTCCACAATGGCCAAGTAAAATGATTGGATAGCCCCAGTAACCTTGAAGAACCAATGAACAGATAAAACTACCCTTCCTCCAGGAACCCCATTGTCCCAATCCCTAGTTCCAAAGAGCTTTTTTCTTTGACTTTCTTCCTTCCTCAACAATTTCAGCTTACTTTAAAAATATAAGCCCTCTATACATATTTTAAAATACAGTCCAACTTCTTTACCTCAACACCTCAAGGGAACAGAATTTTTGGTTGAATTAAAGTCTGTTTTGAATTATAAGCGGTTATACTGTAGTGTATTTTTAAATAATTGTAGAATTTTTTAAACCGTCACATTATTGTCATATATATAAACAACAGATATATGCACATACAGTATTTGGTTTCAGCAATAAAAAGTCAAAACTTTTTGATAATGTTAAATTCATCTTTCATATATGCTTATTAAGACGTAGGAGTACAACATAGAATCTCTCTGAGAGGACACTCTTGCTAGAGAACACCATCTACACAGGACAGTTTACATTACCAAAATTACCATTTTTACTAAATAGCAACTTTCCAGTAGGAGGACACTTCTCCCTAAAGGACACTTTGGCTCAGCAATTAGGTGTCCTTTACAGAGAATTCTACTGCAGTTGCAATTTTTAAACGCATTACATTAATATATATGAGGGTGCATTATAGAAGGGTCTGAAGCATGTGTTCGTGTCTATTTGATGATGTGTTAGAAGGGCATGTTAAAAACATGGTTCAAACCCCAACTAAAATTACACAGAGCGCAGGTTGCTCCTCAACACATGTGCTGTGGGAATAATCATTCCCCATATTTCATAGATATTTCTATCAACCCCCCACAAACATCCAATAAGTGTATTCTTTTATAATTTGGATACTTCTATCTCTCACATGGGGTGGTCTGGGTAATAAAATGAATCACTAGGTAACACAAAATAGGCTAATCAAAAAAAGTCTCAGACAGTAAAACCTCTCTGTGAAAAACACCTGATTGCAGAGCCAAAGTGTCATTTAGAGAGCGGTATCCTTTTATGGGAACATTACTAAATAGTAAAAATGATCAATTCTCTGGAGAACTGTCCTTTATAGAAAGGTGATCTCTCTCATGGAGGTTCTACTTTAGTATCAAAAGACAAATGTCTACTTGATAAGGCACAATTTGGATTATAGATTATAAACACAAGGTGTAAGACCAAATCCAAATAAATAAATAGTGCGTGACGTTTCGGTAACAGCGTTGTTACCATCTTCAGACAAAAGTATTGAATTGTAAGTACTTGATTCAGTACTTTTGTCTGAAGATGGTAACAATGCTGTTACCGAAACGTCACACACTATTTTTTTATTTGGATTTGGTCTTATTACCTTGTGTTTACAAATGTCTACTATATATGGAAATACAACAGAAAATGGGATGAAGAGAGTATTGAACTATATCAACCAATGAAGTGTTAAATACTAGGGCAGGATGTCAACACTATACCATTTACTGAGTCAGATCATCATAGAGTGGATGCTTATTTAGCTAGCCACGTTATCCCACATTGTTAGATTTATAAATGTTTAGAGTAACTTATATGCTGCCGCTGCTGATATGCTCTAGCATCAACTTTTTTTTTTTTAAATCTTAATGAAATATATCTAAGTGACTCTACCTTGAGATTTTCTTTTATCAAAATATAAAATTAATGAATAGTTATTTATAAAATGGTCTGTGTCACAATTTTATTTTAGACAAATGATGCAAACAAAGTTCCTTTTCTTAGAAAAGATATTGCATATCTTGAGTTTAGTTTAAGAATCTTTAAATAAAAAATAAAAGCAGTATGAAACACTAATATGCTACACACTTTGTGCAAAAATAAAAAGTCACCTGTTTCCGACGCCTGATCATAAAGCTGATGTTGACCGGCTCCTTGCTGAGGGGATCTTCAAAGAAGATGTCAGAGAAGAAGAGGGCACAAGAGATATGGGCCCAGCGGGTGTCGGTGGTGGGTTTCAGAGGCCCTCCCCTCAGCCGACAGAGGCCACAAACGGCATGTTCCGTGGCTCGGACACAGCGAGTACACTGCCAGGGGGCCGCCAACTCCAGCGCCCCATAGCAAGCTGCGTGCACAGTCAGGCCACAGCCGGCACAAGTCAGCAGGGGGGAGTCCCCCTGGGGAGTGAGGATGCCAGATGGAAGCCCTTCCAAGAAGCAGGCTGGCAGGAGCACTGGGCTGTGAACTGGGAGCCGGCCTGGCAAGGGCCGCGGGAACCTGCCCAGCTGGAAAGAACCCGAGGCAGCTAGACACACTGCGCAGTGTGGGAAGATGGCAGCACAGTGCTGGTTGAACCTTCGCTCCACTTCTGTACTGGGGTCTCTGTGCTGCCACAGGGGCAGCAAGGAGGGCGGCCAGTTGGCCACAAAGTCATTGATATCCACCTCTCCTGGACACCAGGCTTCCTTTAGTACACTGGATAAACCTTGCTATAGTAAACCCCAATGATATTTAAACATTGTTTCCCTATTTATCCATATGGTTATAGTTTTTATTAGATATATTATTTAAGATTAAATAACTACTACAACCTTTTTAAAGCATTATTCCTATGTATCAATGACCCACTGTCATCTTTTTAAAGGAATACACAACTTACAATGTTTATATTAGCAGCTGATTTATGAAGATATTTATATACGTATAGATTGTGCAGCGCATCGATATTTCAAATATATTGAATTGGAAAAACAAAAATAAATTTAACAATTTATTAGGTATTGCACTCTTTAGGCAAATCACTAAAGAAAGAAAATGGATTGCGGAGCTTTCAAAGTGGCATTTGAAAATATTCACTTTCTTTTTATCTTTTTTTTTTTTTATATATATATATCCCGCAACAAAATTTTTGTTACATTTATTTCTAAATTAAATTTTATTGCCCTCTATCGTTAAAATTTTACACAAATAAATTTACTGGCAATGCGTTTCTTTTTTTAAATCTCTACAGACCTTACTCAGTAAGGTCTGTAGAGATTTAAAAAAAGAAACGCATTGCCAGTAAATTTATTTGTGTAAAATTTTAACATTTATTTCTGTTTTTCCAGTTGAACATATTTGAAATATCAACACAATACCATATTGATACCATTGGACATTGTTCGGGAAGAGTAAAGTGAGTTCTGTCACTGAGGTGAGTCAGTACCTGGCTCAGTGGGTTCCTTGACAGTCTCCTCCGTCTGCACACACCAATAACAATGTGGGGGCCAATTACACTAAATACTTCCTAGCTTTTGTTAGGCGGAGCAAGGGCTCTATATAGAATTGAGACACTTTCTTGAAACCTCAAATTCATCAGCAAAATGATTCTAGAAGCAACCAGTCATGTTTTCTTTCGGATCTTTATACAGCAGAACCTCCCATGAGAGACCATCTACATGGTTACTTCTGGATGCGGTCTCTCATTGAAGGTTGGTTTATATAAGCTCATGTTATTTTGTATTTTTACAACAGTGATACTAAGGGAGGGGCTCAGTTTGCAAGATTTGCTCTATATTAAGGGGAGGAAAATTGGCTCTAATTCTCTAGATAAATGTGCACATTTGAATATACCCAATAAAATGTAATAGAGTTGAGTCTCCCCATTAGAGACCACCTAATAAGATGGCTGAACAGGTATCTGATGGAGGTGGTATCTCATCAGAGACCTTGTTTCCATTGAAAGACTCCTTATGACTTGGCCTGGCATCACAAGTCTCTGATGAGTCCACCTCTAGAGGAGACAAAGTGATTTAGCCAGGATTTTAGGCTATGGTCTCTAATGACTTGGCCTGGCATCACAAGTCTCTGATGAGTCCACCTCTAGAAGAGACAAAGTGATTTAGCCAGGATTTTAGGCTATGGTCTCTAATGACTTGGCCTGGCATCACAAGTCTCTGATGAGTCCACCTCTAGAAGAGATAAAGTGATTTAGCCAGGATTTTAGGCTATGGTCTCTAATGACTTGGCCTGGCATCACAAGTCTCTGATGAGTCCACCTCTAGAAGAGACAAAGTGATTTAGCCAGGATTTTAGGCTATGGTCTCTAATGACTTGGCCTGGCATCACAAGTCTCTGATGAGTCCACCTCTAGAAGAGGCAAAGTGATTTAGCCAGGATTTTAGGCTATGGTCTCTAATGACTTGGCCTGGCATCACAAGTCTCTGATGAGTCCACCTCTAGAAGAGACAAAGTGATTTAGCCAGGATTTTAGGCTATGGTCTCTAATGACTTGGCCTGGCATCACAAGTCTCTGATGAGTCCACCTCTAGAAGAGGCAAAGTGATTTAGCCAGGATTTTAGGCTATGGTCTCTAATGACTTGGCCTGGCATCACAAGTCTCTGATGAGTCCACCTCTAGAAGAGACAAAGTGATTTAGCCAGGATTTTAGGCTATGGTCTCTAATGACTTGGCCTGGCATCACAAGTCTCTGATGAGTCCACCTCTAGAAGAGATAAAGTGATTTAGCCAGGATTTTAGGCTATGGTCTCTAATGACTTGGCCTGGCATCACAAGTCTCTGATGAGTCCACCTCTAGAAGAGACAAAGTGATTTAGCCAGGATTTTAGGCTATGGTCTCTAATGACTTGGCCTGGCATCACAAGTCTCTGATGAGTCCACCTCTAGAAGAGACAAAGTGATTTAGCCAGGATTTTAGGCTATGGTCTCTAATGACTTGGCCTGGCATCACAAGTCTCTGATGAGTCCACCTCTAGAAGAGACAAAGTGATTTAGCCAGGATTTTAGGCTATGGTCTCTAATGACTTGGCCTGGCATCACAAGTCTCTGATGAGTCCACCTCTAGAAGAGACAAAGTGATTTAGCCAGGATTTTAGGCTATGGTCTCTAATGACTTGGCCTGGCATCACAAGTCTCTGATGAGTCCACCTCTAGAAGAGACAAAGTGATTTAGCCAGGATTTTAGGCTATGGTCTCTAATGACTTGGCCTGGCATCACAAGTCTCTGATGAGTCCACCTCTAGAAGAGACAAAGTGATTTAGCCAGGATTTTAGGCTATGGTCTCTAATGACTTGGCCTGGCATCACAAGTCTCTGATGAATCCACCTCTAGAAGAGGCAAAGTGATTTAGCCAGGATTTTAGGCTATGGTCTCTAATGACTTGGCCTGGCATCACAAGTCTCTGATGAGTCCACCTCTAGAAGAGACAAAGTGATTTAGCCAGGATTTTAGGCTATGGTCTCTAATGACTTGGCCTGGCATCACAAGTCTCTGATGAGTCCACCTCTAGAAGAGACAAAGTGATTTAGCCAGGATTTTAGGCTATGGTCTCTAATGACTTGGCCTGGCATCACAAGTCTCTGATGAATCCACCTCTAGAAGAGGCAAAGTGATTTAGCCAGGATTTTAGGCTATGGTCTCTAATGACTTGGCCTGGCATCACAAGTCTCTGATGAGTCCACCTCTAGAAGAGGCAAAGTGATTTAGCCAGGATTTTAGGCTATGGTCTCTAATGACTTGGCCTGGCATCACAAGTCTCTGATGAGTCCACCTCTAGAAGAGACAAAGTGATTTAGCCAGGATTTTAGGCTATGGTCTCTAATGACTTGGCCTGGCATCACAAGTCTCTGATGAGTCCACCTCTAGAAGAGACAAAGTGATTTAGCCAGGATTTTAGGCTATGGTCTCTAATGACTTGGCCTGGCATCACAAGTCTCTGATGAGTCCACCTCTAGAAGAGGCAAAGTGATTTAGCCAGGATTTTAGGCTATGGTCTCTAATGACTTGGCCTGGCATCACAAGTCTCTGATGAGTCCACCTCTAGAAGAGGCAAAGTGATTTAGCCAGGATTTTAGGCTATGGTCTCTAATGACTTGGCCTGGCATCACAAGTCTCTGATGAGTCCACCTCTAGAAGAGACAAAGTGATTTAGCCAGGATTTTAGGCTATGGTCTCTAATGACTTGGCCTGGCATCACAAGTCTCTGATGAGTCCACCTCTAGAAGAGACAAAGTGATTTAGCCAGGATTTTAGGCTATGGTCTCTAATGACTTGGCCTGGCATCACAAGTCTCTGATGAGTCCACCTCTAGAAGAGACAAAGTGATTTAGCCAGGATTTTAGGCTATGGTCTCTAATGACTTGGCCTGGCATCACAAGTCTCTGATGAGTCCACCTCTAGAAGAGACAAAGTGATTTAGCCAGGATTTTAGGCTATGGTCTCTAATGACTTGGCCTGGCATCACAAGTCTCTGATGAGTCCACCTCTAGAAGAGACAAAGTGATTTAGCCAGGATTTTAGGCTATGGTCTCTAATGACTTGGCCTGGCATCACAAGTCTCTGATGAGTCCACCTCTAGAAGAGATAAAGTGATTTAGCCAGGATTTTAGGCTATGGTCTCTAATGACTTGGCCTGGCATCACAAGTCTCTGATGAGTCCACCTCTAGAAGAGACAAAGTGATTTAGCCAGGATTTTAGGCTATGGTCTCTAATGACTTGGCCTGGCATCACAAGTCTCTGATAAGTCCACCTCTAGAAGAGATAAAGTGATTTAGCCAAGATTTTAGGCTATGGTCTCTAATGACTTGGCCTGGCATCACAAGTCTCTGATGAGTCCACCTCTAGAAGAGACAAAGTGATTTAGCCAGGATTTTAGGCTATGGTCTCTAATGACTTGGCCTGGCATCACAAGTCTCTGATGAGTCCACCTCTAGAAGAGATAAAGTGATTTAGCCAGGATTTTAGGCTATGGTCTCTAATGACTTGGCCTGGCATCACAAGTCTCTGATGAGTCCACCTCTAGAAGAGACAAAGTGATTTAGCCAGGATTTTAGGCTATGGTCTCTAATGACTTGGCCTGGCATCACAAGTCTCTGATGAGTCCACCTCTAGAAGAGATAAAGTGATTTAGCCAAGATTTTAGGCTATGGTCTCTAATGACTTGGCCTGGCATCACAAGTCTCTGATGAGTCCACCTCTAGAAGAGACAAAGTGATTTAGCCAGGATTTTAGGCTATGGTCTCTAATGACTTGGCCTGGCATCACAAGTCTCTGATGAGTCCACCTCTAGAAGAGACAAAGTGATTTAGCCAGGATTTTAGGCTATGGTCTCTAATGACTTGGCCTGGCATCACAAGTCTCTGATGAGTCCACCTCTAGAAGAGACAAAGTGATTTAGCCAGGATTTTAGGCTATGGTCTCTAATGACTTGGCCTGGCATCACAAGTCTCTGATGAGTCCACCTCTAGAAGAGACAAAGTGATTTAGCCAGGATTTTAGGCTATGGTCTCTAATGACTTGGCCTGGCATCACAAGTCTCTGATGAATCCACCTCTAGAAGAGACAAAGTGATTTAGCCAGGATTTTAGGCTATGGTCTCTAATGACTTGGCCTGGCATCACAAGTCTCTGATGAGTCCACCTCTAGAAGAGACAAAGTGATTTAGCCAGGATTTTAGGCTATGGTCTCTAATGACTTGGCCTGGCATCACAAGTCTCTGATGAGTCCACCTCTAGAAGAGACAAAGTGATTTAGCCAGGATTTTAGGCTATGGTCTCTAATGACTTGGCCTGGCATCACAAGTCTCTGATGAGTCCACCTCTAGAAGAGACAAAGTGATTTAGCCAGGATTTTAGGCTATGGTCTCTAATGACTTGGCCTGGCATCACAAGTCTCTGATGAGTCCACCTCTAGAAGAGACAAAGTGATTTAGCCAGGATTTTAGGCTATGGTCTCTAATGACTTGGCCTGGCATCACAAGTCTCTGATGAGTCCACCTCTAGAAGAGACAAAGTGATTTAGCCAGGATTTTAGGCTATGGTCTCTAATGACTTGGCCTGGCATCACAAGTCTCTGATGAGTCCACCTCTAGAAGAGACAAAGTGATTTAGCCAGGATTTTAGGGTATGGTCTCTAATGACTTGGCCTGGCATCACAAGTCTCTGATGAGTCCACCTCTAGAAGAGACAAAGTGATTTAGCCAGGATTTTAGGCTATGGTCTCTAATGACTTGGCCTGGCATCACAAGTCTCTGATGAGTCCACCTCTAGAAGAGATAAAGTGATTTAGCCAGGATTTTAGGCTATGGTCTCTAATGACTTGGCCTGGCATCACAAGTCTCTGATGAGTCCACCTCTAGAAGAGACAAAGTGATTTAGCCAGGATTTTAGGCTATGGTCTCTAATGACTTGGCCTGGCATCACAAGTCTCTGATGAGTCCACCTCTAGAAGAGATAAAGTGATTTAGCCAAGATTTTAGGCTATGGTCTCTAATGACTTGGCCTGGCATCACAAGTCTCTGATGAGTCCACCTCTAGAAGAGACAAAGTGATTTAGCCAGGATTTTAGGCTATGGTCTCTAATGACTTGGCCTGGCATCACAAGTCTCTGATGAGTCCACCTCTAGAAGAGACAAAGTGATTTAGCCAGGATTTTAGGCTATGGTCTCTAATGACTTGGCCTGGCATCACAAGTCTCTGATGAGTCCACCTCTAGAAGAGACAAAGTGATTTAGCCAGGATTTTGGGCTATGGTCTCTAATGACTTGGCCTGGCATCACAAGTCTCTGATGAGTCCACCTCTAGAAGAGATAAAGTGATTTAGCCAAGATTTTAGGCTATGGTCTCTAATGACTTGGCCTGGCATCACAAGTCTCTGATGAGTCCACCTCTAGAAGAGACAAAGTGATTTAGCCAGGATTTTAGGCTATGGTCTCTAATGACTTGGCCTGGCATCACAAGTCTCTGATGAGTCCACCTCTAGAAGAGACAAAGTGATTTAGCCAGGATTTTAGGCTATGGTCTCTAATGACTTGGCCTGGCATCACAAGTCTCTGATGAGTCCACCTCTAGAAGAGACAAAGTGATTTAGCCAGGATTTTAGGCTATGGTCTCTAATGACTTGGCCTGGCATCACAAGTCTCTGATGAGTCCACCTCTAGAAGAGACAAAGTGATTTAGCCAGGATTTTAGGCTATGGTCTCTAATGGGAGAGAAACTCTGCAGAGAGGCCATTGTTGTCTTACAAGAGTAACTTACCTTCAGCTGGATAAGAGAAGAAGGTTCAATGTCAGGAGAGGGCTGCTGGGGGGATTCCTTCTTGACCTTACGTGTCCTGGCCTTCACCCTGGTGGTCCTCATCTTGGTGTTGATCACCAGAATGGGGACGTGGGGCTTGTTGCGCTTGCGCTCCTCCACCTCCTCCTCGTCACTCTGGAGTCTCTTCTTGTAGATGGGATGTCTTTTGGAGACTAAGGCTGCTTCTTTTGGAAGATCTGGCCTGGTAGACATCTAATGCTGAGAAAGTTCCTTTAACCCTAGAATGTTCTGTAAAATGTAGGTTGATAAGAGTTGTCAAAAAGTTATACGTTTTAATGTTCTTAATGGAAATCAAAAACACAAAAGAGAATGAACAAAATAGTCCTTTTATAGGCTTAGATTTTTATTTTTTAAGCTAATATTAAAAAATTTAGATAAAACTTGAAATATTAGAAAAGTACTAAAGTTCAAGCTTGGATATATATATATATATATAATGGACTAGAGATATTTCAGGCAGGTGGAAAATATATTTTTGTATTTATGATGGTCAAGAGATGAGGTAGTTAATAATATGAATCATATATAATAATAAAGTCAGTGTCATCCTATGACTAGTATAGATAATTAATTTTGATAATTCCCAAAATAGAGCAATGGATAAATTTAAAAAGATTGGCAGCAATTAGGATACCAGAAAGGCCATCAGAATAGTTTTTTTTTTTTTTTGCTTATCCCTAGTACACGTGGTACAGGCCATGATAATCATGGTGAGTAGTTAGCGACTGCTTTTTTTTTTTTACTGTAAGCGCACCACATGTCTACACATGTCAAAAGCAGTTTGACTTTGTACTTACAAATGTGCCAGAGCCCCGTTTGGTTGCTTGCACTCGCTGGTGGGGCTGGACTTTTGCAAGAATCGGGGGCCATTGGACCATTTTTTAAAATTTATTTTTAAAACTGAAAAAAGTGTCCAATGCGGGAATCAAACCCGGGTAGTAGTGGTCGAAAACCAAACGGTTTAACCAGCCTTCCACCGACCCCCCATCAGAATAGTTAACTAGATGACATTGAAGCTGAGCTGCTTCTGTCATTTTTAAGATATAGCTCTGGGGTTTCCACAACCAAATTGTTCAAAAATACTACTTAATATTCAATTCCCAATGTTTAGTTTAAATAAACAAATAAATTTAATCAAGAATTCATTGATGTGAGATATTTTCAGAACTTAAATTGTTGTAGGTAATTCTAATTATGAAAAGAAAATTTAAAAAAAATGATAAAACAAACTCTTTCTTCAATATTGTTTTGAATCCCACTTCTTTCTTCAATACTTATGTGAGTAAAATTGAAATAATTCATTGTCTTAATCAGCACACACAAAAAAAGTAAATTCAAATCACACATTATATCTAATTAGCAATGAATTGATAATTATTTTCAAAGTTATTTTTCAATTAAAAATGTCTTCCTACTATCCCTACTACAGTGTTACAAATAGTTCAAGCCTAGTTCAGAGTTGGTAAACCATCAAACTCAACTATTGCAATTGCTGGAGATAATGTAAGCTGAACAGCCCCTACTATCCCTACTACAGTGTTACAAATAGTTCAAGCCTAGTTCAGAGTTGGTAAACCATCAAACTCAACTATTGCAATTGCTGGAGATAATGTGAGCTGAACAGCCCCTACTATCCCTACTACAGTGTTACAAATAGTTCAAGCCTAGTTCAGAGTTGGTAAACCATCAAACTCAACTATTGTAATTGCTGGAGATAATGTAAGCTGAACAGCCCCTACTATCCCTACTACAGTGTTACAAATAGTTCAAGCCTAGTTCAGAGTTGGTAAACCATCAAACTCAACTATTGTAATTGCTGGAGATAATGTAAGCTGAACAGCCCCTACTATCCCTACTACAGTGTTACAAATAGTTCAAGCCTAGTTCAGAGTTGGTAAACCATCAAACTCAACTATTGCAATTGCTGGAGATAATGTAAGCTGAACAGCCCCTACTATCCCTACTACAGTGTTACAAATAGTTCAAGCCTAGTTCAGAGTTGGTAAACCATCCAACTCAACTATTGTAATTGCTGGAGATAATGTGAGCTGAACAGTCAAATATACTAGTGAAGGGGTCGGTCTGTTCAAATTTTCTCACCCTGTATAGAAGAAATTGCTTTTAAATGAAAAATACATATATTAAAATGAACACAAGGTAATCAGACCAAATCCAAATAAATAAATAGTGTGTGACGTTTCGATAGCAATACTGTTACTAAAACGTCACACACTATTTATTTATTTGGTCTAATTACCTTGTGTTTATAATCGATAATCCAAATTGTGCTTTATCATATTGTTGTGTAACCACGGCACGACCCTGAACGCCGGACACGTGGGCGCGACTAACACACGCCACTATTTTAACTAGCAAGGCTCACGATTTTGAAATATATATTTTTTTATTTTAATTAATTTTAAACTCTGTGAGTCATCGAACAACAGAGTTTGGCGAGAAATTGCACTTTGACCACGGACCAACTTTCTTGCTTGCTCTCTTTATTTTTTTTTTTTATTTTTTGGACTCAAGTTCCATTTTTGGATCAACGGAAAATGAAGACGGCCCGACCCGCACCGACCGACCCTACAAAGGACCGACCCGAGTGCCAAGAAGCTACAGACAAGATGCTTCCCCGGACCAGCCCCAACCCTGGCACCAATAAAAAGTTACATCCCTTAGTACGGCCCTGTGACTTCCAGGCTCCAACACAACAATATATTAAAATAATTTCAAGTCTTTATAAGGTACAGTGGAACAACCTTAGAACAGCCTCTTTTCTAACACAACATAGTTATATCATTATAACACAGCATTAAGACCTCAACTTTTAAGTCCCGGTTGTTCTAACCATGGTTCTAACAACACGATGGTTATAATTCAATAAAATCTTAGATGCAAGTGCTGTTGTTATAGCGAGGTTCGACTGTACTTGGTGGATACAGTATAAAGTCTTGAGGAGCAGAACAGAAGAGTAAAAGTACCTGATGTTTGGTGAAGAGTCATCATTTCTTATAACAACGCCATCTATTGACCTGAAGTAGTATTAAGTGGTGTTGAAAAAACAAAAACTAGTTAGAAAGTCAGATAATAACCTCGGTTGAAGTGGGCGGAGGGAAATTCAAAGTTGGTGAACTCTAAAGAGAGACAATTCCGAGTTCATTAGAATTAGGCCATTTTGTATGTACTACAATATAGAAGAACCTCTCTGTAAAGGAAAACTAGTGGCAGAGTCTTGGTGTTCTTTAAATAGAGGTGTCCTCTTACCGGAGAGCAAAAAATAGTAAACATTTTAATTTTAGCGATAAAACTGTCCTTTGTAGAAAGGTCCTCTAAATGTAATTATCTCTCATGGAGGTTCAACTGCATATATATATATTTGTGTGCATGTGAGGGCATGCGTGTATGTGTATGGGCATAAGAGTGTGTGTATATATGCGAATGTGTGGCACAACTTCCAACTAACTCCCCATTACAAACAGGGGTTGTTCCAATCACTAAAGCAGTCAACTGAGAACGAGGAGAATCACAGGAGACTCTTAACATTGGATTCCATTTATTAACATCAAATAAGAGCTATATGGGAGATATATGTGTGTGTCGAGTTGTAAAAGTTAGGAAGAATTACGACCTCAGCTGCCGCAGCTCCGTCCTAGACTTGTTTGATCGGGTCTTATTTAACCTGACTTTCCGTTTTGATATCTTCTGTCTAGGTTTCTCCTGCTTGCTTCTTTTTCTACAAAAAACAAATGGAAGAATGAATATGGTAAACAAATGAGGAAAATTTTAAAAACGAAAGGGCACGATGACAACACTTTTCTATCACCAAATGTTAGCAAAAAACTATAGAGAAGTTAGACACCTATTGAAAACACACACCACACCATACACCAGTCTACTTGTTTATACCCTAGCAAGTAGTGTATCCTTTATACCAGTGGGCCCACAATGAAAGACATCATCTCCCTGTACTTAAGTCAGCCCTTCAAAGACTATATAAGCCTAATAGAAGAACACAAACTCAAGTATTTATTGATGCTTATTATAAACACACTGGAATTCACCTGAGTTCTTACTTGTATAGTTTCTACCAGCTAGAGTGCACCAGTGCAAACATTCATCCCTACCTTACATGTCAATGTGGCTGTATAATCCTCACACCAATACCCCTTCCATATAGGTTCTTAAAATCCATATCAATGAACTTCTATTCCAGCAACTTATGATCCAAGAAATTAACTTTAGAGCTATGAATCTAAGAGCTAATGTAAATATCTTGGAGCAGCCCATCATTTCTAGATTTGTTCCAAACATACCACAAAATTGATATTTGGTAATCTTGTGAGAATATTTGCAGAATGTGTAGAACTTTTTTTTCCCTAAAGTTCATTTTGTTAAAGACATCACAGATCACATTTGGGGTTATCGAGACAACAAGAGTAAGAACAGGGTAGGAGGCTCCACTCACTTGGCAGGGGAAATGGATTTGGGAGGAGCTGCAGGG
This sequence comes from Cordylochernes scorpioides, assembly GCA_030710605.1. Classification (NCBI taxonomy): domain Eukaryota; kingdom Metazoa; phylum Arthropoda; class Arachnida; order Pseudoscorpiones; family Chernetidae; genus Cordylochernes; species Cordylochernes scorpioides. Next base: position 189,538,910 of record CP092863.1, on the reverse strand, counting down.
TACACCCTGGATGGATCCTCAGGGTGGGTCCCGTAGTCCTTACCCTCCAGCCACAGGGGGTAGCGGTCAGGCTGGAAAGTCTTCACAAAGATGTCCATGCTAATCTTCACATTGTCCTGGATGCAGGTGCACTGCAACCCACCTGGTCAGCTTCCTCACCCTTACAGGAGGAGTCACACTTACAGTGGTAGCTCTTTTCCCATATTCCACCCAGCGGGGCATGGCAAAATTGGTCGACTCCGCACAGTTGAAGCCGTGGTTGAATCCAGCATGATAACCAAAGGGAAAGGTGATCATAAACTCTCCTTCCTCTTGGGTGATCTGTGCGATACAGATGGCTCTCAGCTCAATCTCTGAGGACTAAATAGGAATGGAAAAAATCATTTAAGGCTGTTGCACCATATTGATACAACAACAAGCTACTATAGACAATCATCTATCAGTCAAGAGACCAACTATAGCAAAATGATATATATGTGGTAATAAAAGATGGGGAGAGAAATAAACAAATCACAAATTGAAAGAGGGCCCTAGGCAATCAGAGAGAGAGACGGGACTGGCACAGCTGGGCGGCCGTTCGTGTTGCACACAATCCCCAACTGTCTTAAAAGTCCTGAGGTGTTAACTAACGGGCCCAGTGGTCGCCCCTTGGAATGTCGCTGGTATCTCAAGTGACCGGACTTTACCCTCCCGTCTCTATCTGGGTTGCCTGTAGGTTGGCTTTATTGGTACAATACAATGTACATGTAAAAGGGGAGGTTTTTATACTACATATATATATAGTTTTCATATAGAAATTCATTATTTTTATCAAGGTATATACAGTGGAATCTCTCTATAAGAACAACATGGTTATAACATTAAATTTCTGGGGCCCCAATTTTATGTTTCCATTTTTTTACCCATGGTCATAACATCAAAGTGATGTTGTTATAGTGAGATTCAACTGTATGAGTAGATGTGTGTTAAACAAGTTGTCAATTTTATAAAATATTGAATTGGTACTATTTAGAATCAATGTTTTTCCTTCTTACAATTGGAACAACTTCCTAGTGTCCTTATTTCAGTTAAAGAATTCTTGAGGGCACTCATCAGAGCGGTCAGTTTCTATTGTTAAAAGGAAAATCTACACTAAATAGTTTCAACTGATGATTCACAACAAGTGATAATTCCTCATATTTTATTATAACCATTGTTTCAATTTGAAAGCATATATATTTAATCAGCTTTTTAAAAGCTTGTAAATGATATATTGTGAATGTATATATATTCCTCAGAGAAAATATTCAGACCTGGGTTGTTCTTCTTGTGCAACACCCAAAAGCTATTTTGACCAGGATCTTTAAAAAAGCCTAACAGAAAATACAAAGCTACCTCATCTAAACAGAAATTATTCACTCTTCCCAAGAATCCAAGCTTCACTTTACATGTAATCACAGGTAATAAGACCAAATCCAAATAAATAAATAGTGTGTGATGTTTCAGTAACAGTGTTGTGGTTGTAACATTGGCAAAGCTGACTGCTATAGGGCGCGTCCCCAGGTGGCGGATAGGGGAACGACCTTCAGATATGAAGGGCAGCTGTGAAACAAGCAGAATAACTCTGACGAATAAGCAGTCGCGGACCAACAGCCATATTGTTAGAAGAGGAGTAGACCTCTTTAAAAATCCTGACTTCAACCAACCCAGTTGATAGACCTCAGCAAGGGTCCCACTCCAGGGATACGAAGGAGCTGCGTCTGTACTCATGTTAGAGTCGGCAGCAAAGGCATCTGCTTCCATGTCAGGAACGGCCTCAAACTACAGGCAAAGTCAGACTTTCACCAAAGTGTGCCTGGATCATGGTGCCATGATCAACGGAAGCTGCACCCCTACATGGGAGAATCACAGCATTATTTTGTCCACAAAGATTCACAATGAATGGAGACCAGGGCAATGTCACTATAGACCTATCCCCTTGAAGGAACCTGATTGATATCAGTCTTGGAACTGGTTCACATAAAATAACACAAAAAGGGTATTTCCTATAATAAATATGATAGATTATTATTTTAAAATTCTAAACACAAGGTAATAAGACCAAATCCAAATAAATAAATAGTGTGTGGCGTTTCGGTAACAGCGTTGTTACCGAAACGTCACACACTATTTATTTATTTGGATTTGGTCTTATTACCTTGTGTTTATAATCTATAATCCAAATTGTGCCATATTATTTTAAAATTCTGATGACAAAATATAAGATATAATTTTGACTTTGCAGTCAAATTTAATTGCATTAATACCTCATTTATTGTATTTGGCCAGGTTACGTTCTATGACCCGAAACAAGAGGAAACATTTAGCTACTTACAGAGTCAAAAGGGATCCCATGATGCTGCAAAAGCTTGGGAGAAATGAGGGACATTTTGTGCCTCAGGAAAGCCTGGCATTTCTTATGGTTGTCGTGGAAGAAACCTGCATGTTCCAAAGGAACAGAGTGAAGCTGTAACAACAGGAATAGGGACTACCAACCTGCAGCCAGCCGCTCAAACCTCCGACCATGTTCTGGTGGGATGGCGTACCAGGTTTTGGGAGCCCCGTGGTGGAGGTAGTTGATGCTGTAGAGATCCATGTCCTCCGTGTGCCACGCGAAGGTGGTCTTCCACATGCCAAAGTAGAGGTAGGCTGTATTGACTCCTTCAATCCGCACACCGTACCCTTCGTTGACCAGGTCCAGGACAGTGTTGAGGTGGTTGATGTTGAACTCCTGCACCCAGGCAGGTAGAGAATCAATCAATCCACCAGTACCCAGCAATCAACCAACCTCCACTCCCGGGTCGTACAGGCTCCCTGACACATCGGCCCCGTACACTGGCGAGTTGAAGGTGATGTTGGACCAGAACTTTCTGATCAGCTCCGAGTAGTCAAAGTGGATTGGAGTCTTGTATCTGCACACACATCATCATACCCTAACTCTACTGCTGGTGAAAGAGGGGTGAGATAGCTCTCACCTTTATTAAAAGCATTAACCAATTTTTTTTACAATAAATAGAGAAGATTAATTAATATAATGCAGAAAACCTTCATATTGACTTTTAATAGTTTTGGCTTGTCACTTCAAGGAGGTTTAAGATAGAAACCTGCCATTTGAATTACTTCCTCCTTTGAGGTCCTAAACAATTGTTCCAAAAAACAAGTCTCAGCTCCCAACCAACACAGAGTTGAAATTGAGCATCATATACACAGGCATGCTTTTTTTGTATATATTGAGGTATGCTTGGTTCATCATTTTGTAATTCTACATTCTAAGTATTTTCAGGTTGAGATTATTTTATATTTTATTTAGTTTTTTTGCATCTGTTGTGAAAAGGAGGCTATTAAATTTTTACTTGTATATATATACAGGGTGTACCAGGTAAATTGGGACTAACTTTGACAGTCCATAAAACAAAAACTACTTGAGATTAAAAACTTGTTTTTTTTTTCATTACGTAGCCATATTCATGTAAAATGCAACAGTACATGTGTGCGCAGTGTAGTGATGAAGAGTAACCGAGAATTTGAAAATCGAGCTACCATCATCGTTGCTCTGCGCGCCGGAAGGAGCCCCAAAGAGATAGTGGATTTTCTTAAGTTGCCCAAAACCACTATTTATCGTGTCAAGAAGCAGTTTGATGAGGCCGACAGTAACAAAGAGGGGATAGCTACAAGGAAAAAGCACTCGCGTCGATCGGACAGGGTAAGAGGCGAAGAATTTGTCAAAAATGTCAAGGAGAAGATTGATGGAAACCCTGGGAAGAGCATGAGGGCCATAGCCAAGGAAATGGACGTTGGCTCTATGACAATTGTCAGAACTATCCATGAGGACCTTGGTCTCAAGTCTTATGCCCTTCGGAAAGGTCAGTTGCTGACTGAGAATATGAAGAATAACAGAAAAGGAAAGGCTGCTGCCCTCCTCAACAACCTGAAACACAACTCTTTTGGCATGCTAAGGTTCTTCTCTGACGAAAAGAACTTTGACGTGGACCAAAAGGTAAATCCCAGGAATGATCGCTGGATCTGTAAAGACCCCTCAGAGATACCTGTCGTGATGCACACGAAATTTCCTGCCTCCGTAATGGTCCTTGGCGTTATCAGCAGTGAAGGTGATGTCATGCCTCCCCATTTCTTTGAGAAGGGCCTTAGGATGAACGCTGACACCTACATCAATGTTCTGGAGACCGTTGTGAAGCCTTGGATGGACATGGTGGCCGCAGGAAGGAAGTATGTCTTCCAACAGGACTCAGCTCCAGCCCATAAGGCAAAAAAGACACAATCGTGGCTGACACTTAACGTCCCTAGTCACTGGGGTCCTGATATTTGGCCCCCTAATTCTCCAGATTGCAATCCCCTCGACTACTATGTATGGGGCGTTGTTGAGAGAGATGTCAACAAAGCTCCTCATACCACCATCCAGTCTGTCAAGAAAGCAGTTCACACGGTGATGACCCAAATGGACAAGGTCTTCGTCGCCAAGGCCTGTGCTTCATTCCGCACTCGCCTCGAGACTGTTGTAGCTAATAATGGAAACTACATTGAATAAATAAAAACTATATCCTTTTATCTACTACTGTGTCAAATTTCATTCGGATATTTTAATTTTTACTTGCAAAAAATTTCAGTTAAAATACCATTGTTGAAATTCCCAATTTACCTGGTACACCCTGTATATATAGAATCAAACCTCTTTAAATTCCTAACCCCAAGAGATAGGTGATTCCTGTTGAATCAAAGTAGATACTTTGTTGGGGGGATTTGGAAAATGGTTGAATTATAGCAAGTGTTGAATTATAGTCAGTTGAATTAAAGAGTATATCTTGTATGTCTAGTTTAAAAAATGTTTGCTATAAAATTTGAAACAATTTACAGGGCAAAGAAGAAAAGTGAAATACTTATGGATTTGTCAGTGGTCTAGAATGTGCTTAAGCTCCAGAAGGGAATTTATGAGTCAATGTGGTGGGCATGGAAAGTTTTTTAGATTTGTTGTAAAACTTTGTTTGATTATAATTACTTTTTTGGGCAACCAAAAAAGCTTTCATTTTTCCAAAGAATAAATAAATCAAAAAATGGCAAAAATTGAGAAAGCAGGTTGTAACACAACAACTCACCTATCACTTTCTGCCAACTTCTTGTACTCCCTGACAGTGGTGGGCTTCTGCTGGATGTTGAACTGCTGGTAGACCCCACCTGTGCCGTTCACCAGCTGCTCTATGGGGGCTGGGATCTTGAAATCTCCTATGTCATCATAGCCGTTCTTGCGGGGACGGTATTCAGGAGGTGGGATGATCTGGAATACATCCATCAGTTTAGCAATTTAAAGAGTATTTAATGAGAATATATCCTCTCTATTTGTCTCATTAAAATAGATTCCAGCTTCATTAACATATCGATAGAGCATGTTACAGTATAAGCACAACTACAGTACTCTTCCAGGTGAGACTACCCAAACCTGGTCACCCATTATAGACTGTCATGTCATTAGAAGTCTTTCAACCAGAACAGTCTCTGTTGAGAGACCGTTTTCAGGAGGGACGGGTATAGCCATTTTTAAGAAGTCTCTAATGGGGAGACTACTGTATCTTAAAATAAAAAAAAATGGCTAATATTCATGGGAAAGATCTAGTAGGGTTTAAAAACATCCAAGATACAAGAGACACTTGGTGGGCAAGTCTTAGACTAGACTGGTACTGCCTACAAAGGGCTTGTGTTACTTATTTTGGTTTGGACTTAGCATTTAAGTGGCACTTCTTCTTTCTTATCTCCACTCAATCACACTAAGGTATCAAGCTTGTAAAGCTTGAGATTTTTGATGGTGTCTGCCGGGGAAGAGTAGAGCTCATCAATGGATGAGTCAATACAGTCAATAATATGTCTTGGGGTTGCAGGCTGAGAATTGCACTTAGTACATAGTAAGTGGCACTAATTTGAAGGAATAGGTTTTCGCCACTATAGGGGTGGAAATGTTCTATTCATATAATGATGATGGAAGATTTCTGAAGTGTTGTTCAAATAAAAAATTGACCTTATGCAACATTACAAATTAGTAATGATTGCTCAACATGGTGCAATAGCTTGCTGTCACCTGCATGCAATGTTTTACTATTGTATTGTCCCTTGATTTTGAATATATATTGGTGTCCCCTCGAAAATTACAAAATATAGTAATAAATTGGTTCATATATGGGGATAACATGAAAATAGCACAATTTGGATGGCAGATGAAAATTAAAAAGAGGGAAAAGATGAAACTGAAGTAAACACTATTTAATTTTCTGAAAAATTCAAATAATAAAAAATATTTTTGAAAATAAATAGAGTAGAACCTCCATGAGAGGGCACTCACACTAGAGAACACCTCTCCACAAAAGACTCACCAAAATTACCATTTTTACTATTTAGAAACTTTTCAGTATGAGGACACTTTTCCTTAAAGAACACTAGCTCTGAAACTAGGTGTCCTTTACAGAGAGATCCTACAATATATGATGTAATAAATGAATATCCGTTGCATATTGAAATTCTTATTGTATTGCTTATGTAATTTTTGCAGGATAATGAAATCTTTTGAATTTTTTTTTGAAATTTAATTAAAAAAGAGTATTGTTTGAAAGTCTTTTGAAGGCTGGTGCTAATCAGGTGTGACTCTCAAATGGCTGGCACCTAAAGGGTTAATGGCCAAAAGTGCAGAGAATTTCAAAACTATATGGAAAAAAATAGAACAAAAGTGAAAATGTATATGGTTAGCTTGTATTTATTTCAATAGAGGCTATCAGCAACTTTTAGTTGCATGATCAGGAGATGGTTTTTCACATATTTGCCACCTGATCCAGTACAACTTGGTTCTAATTTTTGATATAGAAACAATAATGTTATCTGAAGCTAGTGATGCTGAAATGGTGAAAGGAAGTACAAGGAATTACCTTAGCAATGCCAGCCTTGTTGGCACCTTGGGACTCCATGGAAGCAATGTACTTGGCAAAGTCCTTCATTTCCTCCATGGAGGGACGGAAGGTTTGGATCCGGGGTCCACCCCCGGAGTAGGAGACGCTCATCTGCACACATCCATCCACAACTTATTCAGTCAACTTCTGTCTCTTAATACAGTTAAACCTGTCTATAGCGCCCCCTTTAAATAGCACCTCCCTCTCTATAGCACCCGATTTTAAATATGTAGTACGATGCGATTTACATTAAAAGTGGCCTGTCTATAGCACCCCCTCTCTATAGCACCCTATTTTGGTAACTCCCAAGAGGGAGAGCTATAGACAGGTTTAAGTGTACCTACATAGTACTCTTACCTCGGGGGTTGTTTAAATATCATTTAGACAACTTGCTGTCAATTGGATTTAGACATCTTGTTGCTATTGTCAAACTAGTTATCATATTTAAAAAAGAAAGAATAAATAAAATTAAGGTAAAGAGTTTCTTTTAATTTTGCAAGCTTTCAAGCAAATTATCTGCTCTTCAACGGGAAAATATTTCTATGTACAATATCAAGATGATCTTTGTACATAGAAATATTTGCCTGTTGAAGAGCAGAACATTTGCTCGATAGCTTACAAAATCAAAATGAAAAGAAACTCTTCACCTTATTTATTCTTTCTTTTTCAAATAATTTCTAGGTAACTAAGTTATGATATTGATAAGTACTCAGATCAGACCTGAGATTCAAATGTCACTTACTTGGTCTTAGAAACCTGGTACAGTATCTGAGGCAGCCATTTTATATTGGAGCTAAATCAGTCTGCTACTGAGGAGTGAGTACTCCCCATCTTAATCACAAAACCTGATGCATTTTGTTTTAACACCTTTATATGATAGAGTGGAGAAGACCATCTAGGAGACTGCTCAATAGTCTGTATCTCATTATTGAAGAATTTTTCTTTAGGATTATTTTTAACTTATCCCATGTACACATGGTAACAGGCAATGGTAATCCTGGTGGGTATTTAGAGATTGCTCTTACATATCTACTTTTTTTATTATTATTATTAAAAAGGCATATATTGGATCAAAATATGCCTTTTTTAATTAAAGATTTATTTATGGATGGCTCTATTTTGAAAACAATATCCACATATGTAGAAAGCTGTTTACTTGTATTATTTATTTCAAAACTATTTTATTTAGAAATTACTCAGAAAGTAAAAATGCAAAGTGTGATATTTTAAGGAGCAGTAGTACTACCAACTTCAAGGACAAAAGGTACTTGTTAAATTGTTCTTGAAATAAGAGACATTTTGGCCAGTAGTTTTTATTTTTCAACGTTTTGACAAAAATCTTATTTCAAGAACAATGAATGCTGGCCAGGCAACCTCTATCATCAAGTTAAAAAATTGTGTCTGAAAATAGAAACATTTCCAAAGTGCATCATAATTTTTTTATTCTGATTTTGGCTTGTGTTTTAACTTCTAATTACAGTAAAACCCCTCAATATGGAAGGTTCGCTATATCCGGGGTTTGTATCAGCAGGGTTTTACTGTATATTCAAATTATATCATTTTGCTAATTAGCCTAAATCCCTAAGCTATGGTAGAATAGTGTACACAAATAGAAAGAATAGTTTAAATAAATAGAGAACTTTTATCATTCCTCTTTTGTGTGCAGATCATTTCACTTATAAGGGAAATGTCAAAAATGAACCTTTCTTAGCGATATCTTCTTTTCTTGATTTAAAAAAATATATAAAACTAGTCTCTCAGATTATTTTGGCATAAACCAGGCAAATACAATAGAAATGCAGGTGAGTGAGTAAATTTACTTTATGAAAAAAAAAAAATTATAAATAACAAAAATTTATTAAATTAACAATTAGGCATTCTTTTTAAAAAATGAAGATTCTGCCTTTGGCAAAGAAAAATTATTCATAATACAGTAAAGTACAACTTTAGATTTAACGGGACACAGATTTACAGAGGCGAAGATTTAATGGGAACAGATTGACCGGGTTGTAAAAACTTAACGGGTACAGATTTACAGAGGCGAAGATTTAATGGGAACAGATTGACCGGGTTGAAAACTTAACGGGTACAGATTTACCGGGTGAAAGATTTAATGGGAACAGATTGACCGGGTTGAAAACTTAACGGTACAGATTTACCGGGTGAAAGATTTAATGGGAACAGATTGACCGGGTTGTAAAAACTTAACGGGTGCAGATTTACCGGGTCAAAGATTTAATGGGAACGGATTGACCGGGTTGAAAACTTAACGGGTACAGATTTACCGGGTCAAAGATTTAATGGGAACAGATTTACCGGGTTATAAGCAATGGGACACAGATATACAGAGGCGAAGAGTTAATCGAAACAAATTTACCGGGTTGTAAACTTAACGGATACAGATTTACCGGGTCAAAGATTTAATGGGAACAGATTTACCAGGTTATAAACAAAGGGGCACAGATTTACAGAGGCGAAGATTTAATGGGAACAGATTGACCGGGTTGTAAACTTAACGGGTACAGATTTACTGGGTCAAAGATTTAATGGGACCAGATTTACTGGGTTGTAAACTTAATAGATACAGATTTACTGGGTCAAAGATTTAATGGGAACAGATTTAGCGGATTGCTGAATTTAGCTGGTACATATTTGGCGGATTGCTGGTTTGACATAAACAGATTTGGCGGAGTGCTGGTTTAGCAGGTACAGGTTTTACCTGGTTGCAGATTTAACAGGTACAAATTTACCAACTCGCTGATTAATAGTTAAAATTTAATGAATCAACGATTTAACAGGTACAGATTTACCAGACTGCAGATTTAACAGGTACAGATTTACCAGACTGCAGATTTAACAGGTACAGATTTACCTGGTACAAATTTAACGAATCACTGATTTAACTGGAAGCTTGTACAGATTAGGTCTATGATTTTCCTGGTACAGATTTACCAGGTTTCAGATTAACGGGAACAGAATTACAGGGTTGCAGATTTACCAGGTTGCTGATTTAACTGGTACATATTTAAAATGAGGTCATCTAAAAAAAGCTGCCTAAAAGGAGTCGCCCTTGGCAGGTAAAACTGACACTAAAAATAAAGATTAGTCTTTGATTTAGTATCATATCAGAGTGAATGATTCTCATGGTAAAAAAAAAGAAAAATAAGGGAATATATACTCAGGATCCCAAAAAATTCCTCATCCCACTGCTCTGACCTATATCGAAAGACTGAATGTTTGAAAGGAGAAAATGACAGTGCTCTTTGAAACAAAATAGCACTGCATAATATTAAGGTATCGGGACCAAATCCGAATAAACTATGTAGTGTTTAGGGTAACAATCATCAGACAAAATTATTTATTGAGAAAAATATCACAGCATGTTCTTAAATAGTTGGTGCAGTAGAACCTTCCTGTAAAAGACAACACCTAATTGCAGAGCCAAAATGTCCTTTAGGCAGAGGTGTCGTCTTATCAGAGTTTTACTTACCAAAAAGGTAATGTTGGCAATGAAAAACTGTCCTTTGTAGAGAGTCATGAGTGCCCTCAAGAAGGTTCTACTGTACTATTATCAGATGTGCAACTGGACTTATGTATATAGTCCATTTATTTGAATTTGGTCATTTTTCAATTTGTACCTTATCAGGACTGAGTAAAAATTTTATGTAAGAATAAAAAGAAGGAAACTTTTTTTTTTAAATCTTTTAAAAAATATTTTTAAAGGTGATAAGTCTACTTTTTGTAACTATTATAATGATAATATCATTACATATTACGTAGACACATTACATATTACATATTATGTAGAGTAGTACAATATTCTAATCAAATAAAATTATAGCAATGGAAAAATGCTGTATTCAAATTTTAACTGAATTTATACACTGCATTTTATTTTAGAACAAACCTTACATCTTTGATTGTTACGAGTTAGCTTCAATATACAGTGTACTCCGCTTATAACGAAGTCGCATTATCCATGACAATCACTTTGTTATATCCGAAGTTTGTTATATCCGCAGTTGGAAAAAAAAAAGTTTTGTACCAATAATTTTATTTACTATTCAACTCAAAAGAGCAACACAAAGATCAATAACAACCTCATCAGGTGTTTTTGGAGAAGTAGTTTGTGATTTTCTTTTGACATTTAGAAGTCAGTAACAAGTGCTGAACACTCTTTTCGATGTTGTCCAAGTCTGACAGATGCCTATGAAGAGACTTTGACTCATCCTGACATTGAAGAAACAATCGCAGAGTTTGAATGCTCTCCAAGACCTCTTTTGGATGCGGAATGTGGACAATTGGGTCTACTTCTTCATCAACTTGGTCCGTTTCTTCTTCTTCTTTTGCTTGAAGAATGCTCTCGACAATTTCTACATCGGATAACATGGCATTTGTAACGACGTCATTGTCAGCGTCAGCATAAGAATCGAAATCCATCTCTAACGGTATTTTTAAAACTTCTTTCATGCAATCGAAGAGGCTTTGTTGCTCCAAAATTTGTGTTGCAGGCTGTGGTGTATCCAATGGAGAACTGCCATGGTAAACGTTAATAAAATATAAGCGTTTATTAAACAATTTAATTTTGTTTAAATAATGTAAAAAAAATACTTATAATATGTTTGCATATTTTAAAATTGTATATTATTAACTTATTTGTTGTGTATCATTAAATTTGAGTCATTCACACGTTGTAATTTGATATATATTATGCATAATATATTTGTCAATTATAATGGTAAATGAGAAAACTTCGTTATAAACGGATAAAATAAAAATTTATACATGCAAATCACTTCGTTATAAGCGAAAATTCTTTATATCCGACTTCGCAATATCCAGAGTTCTTTTAATGGTTTAAGCCCTTCTTTTCTTTCGTGCAGACAATTTCATTCGCTATATCCGGAATTTCGCTATAACCGACTTTGTTATAAGCGGAGTACACTGTACTATGCTCTGGAGCACATTTAAAATGTACTCACTTCTTTACTCTCAAGTAAATTGTGGATTTACTGTAGAACTTGACATACAGTGTTGATTGCCTCCAGGATAAAAATTCAGGAGTTGGCTATATATAAATGCAAGGTTTTATAAATTGCATAGGGGGTCGGTGGAAGGATAGTGTAAACCGTTGGTTTTCGGCCACTACGACCCGGGTTCAATTCCCGCATTGAGCACTTTTTTCTGATTTATAAAAAAAAAATGTTCCAATGGCCCCCGATTCTTGCAAAAGTCCGATCCCACCAGCGAGTGCAAGTAACCAAACGGGGCTCTGGCACATTTGTAAGTGCAAAGTCGAGCTGCTTTTCACATGTGTAGACATGTGGTGCACTTACAGTAAAAGCAGTCGCCTACTTCTACCCACCATGATTATCATGGCCTGTACAACGTGTACTAGGGATAAGCAAAAAGAAAATTGCATAGTAATAACAAATAAGTGTGTATCAAAGAAAGTAAATGAATGAGGTCAAACACAAAAAAAAAAATATTTTTTTTGCTTATCCCTAGTACACGTGGTACAGGCCATGATAACCATGGTGGGTAGAAGTAGGCGACTGCTTTTACTGTAAGTGCGCCACATGTCTACACATGTGAAAAGCAGTTCGACTTTGCACTTACAAATGTGCCAGAGCCCCATTTGGTTACTTGCACTCGCTGGTGGGGTTGGACTTTTTCAAGAACAAAAAAATAAAGAGGAGGGGTGAATATATAAATAAAGAGGATGGGTGAATAAGAAAAAATTCTGCTTAGAAACTTATTGGTTGGTAGAGAGGTGGGGGCTCCAGAATGGCCTTGACATCGAAGGTAATTTAGGTGATAAATTGAAAGTTCTATGAAGTTATTTAAGACAAATTGACACAGTTTTGACTGGTACACATCATTATGGGGTCATTTAAGAACCAAAAGAAGAGGACCCAGGCAAAATTCTCCCCAGTTTAAGTGCAGTAGTCCATACCTCTCTATTGATGTAACCCAGATTCCTGGAGCATACTAAATGTCATCTACTACCAGTTGAGTACATCTTACCAATGATTATTTTCATCTTATAAACCACAGATGAAATCAAAGGGGGGGGGAAGGTGTAATGTTAAATAGATGAACATTTATTTAAATTTACCTTATACACACAAGTTGAACCTTGTTATAAGAACATCACTTGGTGTCAGATTTTATGTTGTTATATTTAAAGCCATGTTGTTGTTATAAGCCCTGTTGAAACAGTAGGGACTTAAAACTCTGGACTTTGAAATTAGGATGTAATAACTAAGTTGTTGTTATAACAAGGTGTACCTCTATCTTTTATCATTTTAATTTTTGGCCTTAGTAAGAGTGTCCCCTGAAATATTCCCAGTTTTAATAAAGGGAAATATTGGCAGATATTGTCTATAGCCTCTCAACTCAATTGAAATTGTTACTATTAGAAGACTAATACTATCGATAGCAACAGTGTTACAGCTAGAGGTTTGAACTAGAAAAGATAGTCAAAAAAAAAGTTGCAGAAAAATAAATTCTTCCATGTGATCGACCTATTCTAGTTGAGTATACAACACCCAGTAGAAGAGGTCATTCAGGGAGTTTTCTTAGAAAAACAACACGCACCAGGCTGGATATATATCAAAGAACAATACAGATGGGCACCCCAGTCTCAAGAGATGTCACTCTCTTTTGCATAAATCAGATAAATTACATATTTTGGGATCCCATTAAAAAGAAACAAACTCCTGGAGTGGCACTGGAGCTGTGAGTGCTACTAGCTACATCCCCCTGGGTAGTGGGCCTTTAGCTACGGAGGTTAGCAGTAATAGAAGTAAATCTTTCCTTGCATGGGACTTGAGATATAGGTAGTTATGGCTTGAGAGCGGTAGAATCGGCAGGGTGTAATGGGACAGTATGTGGCACCAGTGACCCTAGAAATTGCCACACAAACTCAAAGACAATATCAAAAATAGTTTTGTCTTTTAAAGTAAACATTTATGGCAGATAGGGCTCCTTAGTCAGAACCAACAGCTTATTAGGAGAATGGAAACTTTAATTAGAATGGACAGATAGGGCTCCTTAGTCAGAACCAACAGCTCACTAGGAGAATGAAAGCTTTAATTACAAAGGACAGATAGGGCTCCTTAGTCAGAACCAACAGCTCACTAGGAGACTGAAAGCTTTAATTACAAGGGGCAGATAGGGCTCCTTAGTCAGAACCAATAGCTCACTAGGAGACTGAAAGCTTTAATTACAAAGGTAAGATAGGGTTCCTTAATCAGAACCAATAGCTCACTAGGAGAATGAAAGCTTTAATTACAAAGGACAGATAGGGCTCCTTAGTCAGAACCAACAGCTTATTAGGAGAATGAAAGCTTTAATTACAAAGGGTAGATAGGGCTCCTTAGTCAGAACCAACAGCTCACTAGGAGAATGAAAGCTTTAATTACAAGGGGCAGATAGGGCTCCTTAGTCAGAACCAATAGCTCACTAGGAGACTGAAAGCTTTAATTACAAAGGTAAGATAGGGTTCCTTAATCAGAACCAATAGCTCACTAGGAGAATGAAAGCTTTAATTACAAAGGACAGATAGGGCTCCTTAGTCAGAACCAACAGCTTATTAGGAGAATGGAAACTTTAATTAGAATGAACAGATGGGGCTCCTTAGTCAGACCCAACAGCTCACTAGGAGAATGAAAGCTTTAATTATAAGGGGCAGATAGGGCTCCTTAGTCAGAACCAACAGCTCACTAGGAGAATGAAAGCTTTAATTACAAAGGGTAGATAGGGCTCCTTAGTCAGAACCAATAGCTCACTAGGAGAATGAAAGCTTTAATTACAAAGGGTAGATAGGGCTCCTTAGTCAGAACAAACAGCTCACTAGAAGGAATGCTTTAATTACAAAGAAAAGATGGAGCTCCTTTAGTCAGAACCAACAGCTCACTAGGAGAATGAAAGCTTTAATTACAAAGGACAGATAGGGCTCCTTAGTCAGAACCAACAGCTCACTAGGAGACTGAAAGCTTTAATTACAAAGGACAGATAGGGCTCCTTAGTCAGAACCAACAGCTCACTAGGAGACTGAAAGCTTTAATTACAAAGGTAAGATAGGGTTCCTTAATCAGAACCAACAGCTCACTAGGAGACTGAAAGCTTTAATTACAAAGGACAGATAGGGCTCCTTAGTCAGAACCAACAGCTCACTAGGAGACTGAAAGCTTTAATTACAAAGGACAGATAGGGCTCCTTAGTCAGAACCAACAGCTCACTAGGAGACTGAAAGCTTTAATTACAAAGGACAGATAGGGCTCCTTAGTCAGAACCAACAGCTCACTAGGAGACTGAAAGCTTTAATTACAAAGGTAAGATAGGGTTCCTTAATCAGAACCAACAGCTCACTAGGAGACTGAAAGCTTTAATTACAAATGTCGATTAAGTGGAAAGTTGTTTTAGTGGAGGCTGAGTTGATGTTGCAAGATTGCCATATGGAAGATGGGTGTACTATATAATGATAAAACTGGCAACATCTTGCAGTACCAAAGCGTGAATAATGCCACCACATATTTGCATAGATTTAAATCTATTAGGTAGAAAATGGCCTTACCTTGTTTTGTACTTGCCATCCATTATGTAAATCACAGCAGAAGAAATAATGGTGGCAGATATTTTCATACAGCTTGGCTAACTCTAAAACCCTCTGTGCAACTTGTTTACCTAGCTAGGAAATAATTCCAACTTCTTTAGTACTCATTGTATTGACTCTCTGTCAATTAATGATTTCCCAAAGTAAAAGCTACAAAACATTTCATAGAAACCTATGTGATATATTCGTTCTCATTCCCAAAGGTGTCATAGCAGATGTGTGAACTGGAATCTTGACTGCTTCCATTCTCTCTCCCCACACCATATAACCAACTCTATAAGAAATAAGACAAAACAAGGGTAGACTTGGTATGGTATACTCAAACAGTTAAAATGTCCAATAATAAAATTGAGGGGATTTTTTTTTTGTTACATTGTACATTAGAATGTCTCTTTAAAGGACACCTAGCTGCAGAGTCAAAGTGTCCTCCTACCAGAGAGCAGCTAAAATTAGTCATTTTTAGAATGATAACTGTCCACTATTTAGAGGTGCCTTCTCATTGAATGTAATCTGTATATAGTTGTTCTAGAGTTTTGTCTTGAAAAGAATTCATTGAACTGGTTGTTCTAATTATAGAGATAAAGTGATAATTCCGTACTTTTGTCTGATGATGGTAACAATGTTCTTACTGAAACGTCACACACAATTTATTTATTTGGATTTGGTCTTATTACCTTGTAATTATAGAGATAGATAAGGCACAATTTGGATTATAGATTATAAACACAAGGTAATAAGACCAAATCCAAATAAATAAATAGTGTGTGACGTTTCGGTAACAATGAAATGGGATAAAATTGAGAATTCTGCACTTGTAGAACATGGAAAATCACAGGACATAATAATTTTAACCTAAAAGAAACAAAGATACTAGATTATGAGAAAAATTAAGAGACAATTTAAAGAAGCATTTTTCATTCAAAAGAAATGTGCTACAATTAACAGAATGGAAGAAAGAGGAAATATAAATGATATTTATAGATATGCTTTTAATTATATTTGAAAAAACTTTTAATTCTAAGAATAATATTCTCATCATGTGTTTATCTCGTCTGTTTATCAGATAAATATCTTCTTCTTATCTGTTATCTTGTTTACACACTTGATAACAGGAACTATTTAAAAGCATGCTGTGGTAAAATTTTCTCATTCAGTACTTTTGTCTGATAATGGTAACAACGCTGTTACTGAAACGTCACACACAATTTATTTATTTGGATTTGGTCTTATTACCTTGTAATTATAGAGATAGTTTTCATTATATTTCTAAAATAATTCAGTTTTCTCCATTATGAAGTCCTACTGATTAAAAAAATAGCAATTATTATTATTATTATAATCATCGCTATGTTTGACACTGTTTATGGATTTTCATAAAAATATAGTTTTGTGAGATTTTGTTTTTAAAAAATAATAAAAGAACCATTCCTGAGTTATGTCCCAACATTTTGACAACTCACTATCACCTTCCTCGGGGAAAGAGGAAGGAAGGTGACAGAAAGTCATAGAAACATTAGGAAATAAAAACCTCAAAAACGGTTGAAATATCTACATTCTTTTTTTAATTGTTACGAATTGCTGATCTAAAAAGAAGGTAGAAAAATAAACTGTAGGTTTTGTGACAGGACTAATACTAAATGTTATGCAGAGTTTACTACCATTTTGGATTTGGCATGTAAATTTAAGTCTGCAAGGTGTTAAATCTTGCCACAATCTAGGAGCTACCTAATAATTCCATCACCAAAATTCACAACTATAGTCTTAATAAAAATACAGACTTTAACACCCAGGGTTTAGAATTTTTAAATGAATATTAGTCAGTTAAGATTATGGTCATTTCATTGCAACATTCATTCTCACTCATTTTTCTAGGGAACTTATTGTTGTTGACACTTAAGTGAGTGTGGAATGATAGCTGGTTAAAGTAAATAAGCTGAACGGCATTTACAAAATGGTTGAATTTACAGGCAGACATCTTTAATACAACACACCAAGGGATCAAATTTTTCTAGTAAAGTATGTGTTGAATAAATAGCTTTATTGGAAATTGAAAAAAAAAATTGAATTAAAGAGGTTATACTGCAAAATTGTTTTTCATATCCACTAGAGATTGTATGGGTTTGGGTTTTAGCTATATCCCACCAGCTGATCAACAGTTTTTGAAGTCTTCAATTTTCTCAAATATTTGTTCAAAAACTTCTTTAATACAACACCCCAAGAGATCAAATTTTTTGGCTGAATTAAAACCTTTGTTGAATTAAATTAAAGCAAATAGATTTATTGAGATTTGGAAAAAAAAAAGTTTAATTTAATAGGTTTATATACTGTAAGAGTATTTTTCATAGCCACTAGAGATTTGGGTTTTATCTATATCCTAAAAGCCGATCCACAGTTTATAAAGTCTTCAGTTTGCTCCAATATCTCTCTCCATCACCCAAATGTATCTTTATTTAGCCACTAGCACCAAGTAGAACAAGTTGTAATCAATTTGACATAGAAGCTAACAACACAAGGTTGTAATCTGCCTGTCAACTGGGGTGGGATTCGTATTTAGCTTTAGAGAGATAGGCAGGGAGCAAGTGAGATAAGATTACTATTTTCCAGCTGTCAACAGTGAGGACTCAAACCTATCTAAGGATGAAAAGCCTGTCCTGACAAAGCTCTAGTGCAACAAAAGCATCATCGGAACACCTTAAAGAAGGTGGGGGAACACACCCTTTCTGATAACTTTTTTACTATGGGGTTCCACCATAAGAAAGGGTTGTGAACAATGAAATTATTTCACACAAACAGAAGGGGAATTTTGACGCACAAAAAAAGGATTGATTGATTTTTAAAAGGGGTGAGAACACAATATTGAATAGAAATTAAATTATAGGTCTTGTAATAAAGACTGTGGGATAAATAACTAAATGTAAATAAACACATTTAGACAGTAGGTGCTATTTATGGGATCCAGTAGAATTTCCATGGGCACACATCTTTATATAAGGCAGGTTTCATTGCCAAAATTACCATTTTAGATGATAAGGCACAATTTAGATTATAGATTATAAACACAAGGTATTAAGACCAAATCCAAATAAATAATTAGTGTGTGATGTTTCGGTTTACCATTTTAGATGTTCTCTGGTAATAGGGCATCACTCTCTAAAGTACACTTTGGCTCTACAATTAAATATGTTATCCTTTAGAAGGAGGTTCTACTGTATTATCATTGAAAGATAATTAGATGACTACTCATTCTACGAACAAATCTAAAACTACAACCAACCCTCTAACCTTATTAATCTAATAATTACAACTATCCTCCTATTTACACGATACTTTTTTTACACGTTTTCGATTTTACACGGTTTTCCAAATAGGTTTTTTTTTATCGCACTATACTAAATGCTACTGTGATTAAACACATGTGCTGTGTACACATCTCACGAGGAATCCCGAGCTTATGTGCTGACTACATATTTTAAGCTGTCAATGCATTTTATTTTTATTTCTGTGTACACCTATCCCCCGATTTACACGTTTTTCTCAGGAACGTATCTACCGTGTAAATCGGGGGATAGGTGTATTTTATTAACATTATATATATATTGGTACTATCACTGTCTATTATATCTATCAATAAACTCCTCAGTTTAGATTCTAACACTGATAACCCTCTCTATAAATATTTACTAGGCTACAGTGTGACATGTTAACAAATATTGAGTTCTTTGCAAAAATAAATCACAAACACATGGACATCACTTTTTGGAGATAATAAATTTGCAAATGCATTATACAAAATTTGCTTTGGAGACTTTAAAAATGGAAATTTTATAAGCACAAATAAAGGCATTATAAAATATCATCATACCTTTGCACCATCTATTGATGAAAATATTAAGCATTTTTTTAATGCTACTTTTAAAAAAATATATATAATTAAAATGTATTTCTACAGCACTTATCCTGCAATGAATAAAAATTGAAAGAGGGAGAATATGGCTCATCAGTAGTGAACCTTCTCAATGGTTTTAGCATTTCCAGACTATTTCACTATGGTAGTGGATCCTTATATATATATTTTTTTATTATTATTATTTTTTTTTTTTGCCAGTTGGAGTTTTTTTTATTTTCTCAACGTTTCGACAAAATTTTTTTTTGTCTTCGTCAGGAGAAGTAAATAAAAATAAAGCATTTGGTAAGGCGTTAAAAATTGTTCTGAGGTTGCAAGGGCGTTCTCACATGATTTTTCGAATTTAGTACAACATCTATAATGCACGAATCTAAAACAAAATTAGAATTTGTTAACGAATATATTATAATAACTCTCATCATTTAGAATGCTAATTATTATGGATCCTTATATTGCTCAATGCATTATATCTTCATTCAGATATACATTTCTACAGGCCATAGGTCTATAGTTCATCCAAAACACCAATTTACTATATTCAATAGCAAGTGCAGGGAATATAAGAAAGTCAGTCCAATACAATAGTGAAGTGGTCTGGGGATTAAAAATGGCAAAACCACTTAGAGGGTTCACCACTGATGACATGTGGTGTGCTTACAGTAAAAGCAGTTACTAACTACCCACCATGATTATCATGGCCACGTGTACTAGGGATAAGCACAAAAAAAAACACTGATGAGCCATTCTCTCTCTCTCTCTTTCAATTCTTATTCATTGTACAATATAAGGGCTGTTTAAATACATTTCAATTATGTATATTTTAGAAGAAAAGTAGTGTTAAAAAAATGTTTGTTTTTTTTTTACTTAAGCTCGTAAAGAAGCTCAAGAACTCTTCTTGGTTCTCTGTACAGGGATCTTTTGTTCTTTCCAATGCAATTTAGTAAATGTTGGGGAGTGGCCTCTTCGGTTTTGCACCTAGTGCACATGGGGAAGCTTTTGGCTCCCTCTTTATAGACTAGGGGGCGCAGGTGACCAGATTTCCATCTGGCCAACTGTGTCGATTCCCTTCTGTTTGAAAAAAAAAAAAAAATGTTGATAATATGAAAGGTGCTACAGCTACTTGACATCAGGACAGTGGGGATTGTTGGATGGAGAGTGCCACCCACACCTCGGGTTCAATTTTAAATGGAAACCCATGCTGTGGAATAGTATCTTGAATAAAGTTGTTTGAGGAATAACAATTTTTTCATGGAAATCGAGGGCCTTCTTAAACAAAGAAACTGATAACTGCCCTATCAGGCTAATCATACATAAAAACTTAGTCTGTTGAATGGTGAATAAAAATACTTTCTCATTGCAGTGAGATAACAAGTGCTGAACTGGCAGCAAATGTCAGGCCTGCTTGCAAGAGATGACAAATGATGTGAAAGTACAGCGATATCTCCTATGGAGGAGCAAGTTTAGAAGGAAGGAAGTACATGGGCTGGTCAGAGTCATAGGAAAAGTAGTTGATTATGGAAGTGAAGCCACTCCCATAGCCATATAAGGGGTTTCTAACTAACCTAGCTCAATAGTGGTGACCCCTCTTTGTGCAACTATCTTTCCAATTCCAAAATATTTGGTGAAAGTTGATACAATCATAAGACAAGGAGGAAAGGCCATAGGTCTGAATAGACTTATGGGGGTGAGTATTTATCAATTCTATATAGTCAATAGATGCTCTGCTAATTTCAGTGTATACCAACGCTTAAATTATGTAACCCTTCATTTTGGTTTTACCTCACGTATAATAAAATTTATATTTTACTACAAGTGAACACAAGTGGTTCACTTGCAGTCACATCTTTTTGACCCACCAGAGACTGTGTGGCACATATTTTATAGTGAAGGATCTAACAGACTCTCTCCAGAAAAAACCCAAATGAGTAATTTATATCTAAAGTTTTGATAGCCATTACAGAAATGTCATATTTACATTATTTAGTCTTGTCACCTTGTATTTCTTATCAATGAAATTGTATTTAATCATTTTAACAGACTAGGTAAAATATGTAAGAGAAAAAAAACACAAGTGCCAAATGAGCTGTGATTGTGCAGTGTTAGAAGTAAATAAAAAAAAGTTGGCAAAAAAACTCCAATGAAAAAGGAAGAGGGGCAAGAAACCAGGAAACTTATTTGTATTTAAACTTATTTGGAATAAACTAGGAGATGTTAGAGGCAATAAGTTGGTATAAAAGCTGATTAAATCAGGGAGTATGGGAAGAAGTGAAGATGCTATGTATAGCAAAGCAATGTAAACAAGCCTGACATAAAAATGGGCACAGTCTAAAACTAAAAAAGAGTAAACTGTGGCCAAAGTGATATCTAGATAAATTAGAATTCAAGGGAAAATAAATAAATATATATATATTGTTGGTTAAAAGAAGAATAGAAGAGGATAAAGCACAATTTGGATTATATATACAATAGAAGAGTTTCGCTAAATTAAAGAATCAAATCTTCAAATGTTTTGCTCTATGGTTGCGTATTGAACAAAGAATGAGAACTAGAATGATGGAAGAAGGAATACCAGATGTGGAACAAGAGCTGGAGTATCGAGTGATAGGAAGTAAGGATGGGATGTTATCTTACTGCAGTGAGATGGCTGACCTCTTTTGGGGAATGGCACTGAATGACAGGTCTAGTGGTCTGAGTGAGTGAGAACACTTGGCTTGGAGAGCAGAATTGAGAACTCTTCAAAAAGTTTATAATCCTATTTAGTCTATCTCTCAGCTTTGTTGCAAAAATGATATTTTAACTGATGTAATGGGCTCAAAATTCACATGAATAATGTGTGAGAAATAGGAACACTTCAATTAAAAAAAATCAAATAGATAAAGAATATAGAAGATATAAAATGGTGATTTTGAGGATTGAATTAGAGAATTTTATGGTAACATATAGAAATGATTTATTGAATAGATCATTATTGTTGGTGATGGGGAAATAAGTTTCCTTGCTCTGACATCATTCTAAATGACTAATGCTTCCAACAGCCAAACTGGAATGAGCTTTATTCATTGGCAGGGGGAAGGTGGGAGAATATAAGCACAGCCATTATCTAATTACAATTTGTGGGTTTGGCTACTTATATCTGTGGAAGGGGCAAAATTCAAAGGCAGAAATTGGCGAGCAAGTGTTTCTGACCTCTGGGGGATAGCAGACATGCATGGTTAGAGGACCTCAAAATACAGTAAAACCTCCCTGTAAAGGACAGCTAGTTGCAGAACCAAAATGTCCTTTGGGAGAGGTGTCCTCTTACCGGAGAGTTGCTAAGTAGTAAAAATGGTATTTTTGCCAATGAAAACTGTCCTTTATAGAGATGTGTCCTCTAGCGTGAGTGTCCTCTCATGGAGGCTCTACTGATACTTATACTATCCAGAAAAAAAAGAGCATTCCATTGATTCCTGATTCTCAAGATTAAATATAGTGAAAAGGAAGATTTAATGGGAAGTAGAGCCACTTTCTATATGAAGTATTCAAAATTTGGAGAAAATGCACTCTGCAGATCATCAAAAAATGATTGCAAGTTAGGAGAGGTACATTAAGGAAAGATTGGTATTATAATAATCTAATTGACAGTTCAAGAATTAGCAGATAGGGAGAGTTGAAGAACAGGGTATCAGAGGTGACACTATGACTTCTGATCTCCAAAACAGGCCGTAATTAATAAAATGGAATTTATTAAGTGAGTATTGACCTGAACATATTGTATATATGCTAATAAACTCTGCCTCAAAATAAAATGAATCTAATAAAAGAAAATAAGACCTAATCCAAATAATTTATTAGTGTGTGACATTTCGGCAACAACATTGTCACCATCATCAGACAAAAGAATAAATGAGAAAAAATATTACAGCATACAGTGAACAGCCTTCATATATTTAAATGGTGTCTGATTGTTGATAAGTGCCAGTCAGGCAACCTTCATACAGCATTAGCCAGTTGACAAATGCTAATACATCTAAACCAAAACTACAGTGGAATCTAAGAGTCCCAGGTTTCAAGTTGTTTTAACCACTTGAAAACTGATATACAGTAACTTCTATTAACTATACTTGGCTTCAGGTCAGATCAAATATTTCCTTTAACAATAAAGCACAATTTGGATTATTGATTATAGCTATAAGAAAATAAGACCTAAACCAAATAAATTAATAGTGAACGACATTTCTGTAACAACGCAGTTACCAAAACGTCACACAATATTAATTTATCTGGATTAGGTCTTATTTTTTGGCAGCTATTTCCTTTAACATTATAACATAGCCCCATTTCTGATTATAAGCACTTTGCAAGTTCACGCAACACTTGGTCAGACATGTGTCCCACTGACCAATTGTCAGCAGAAGGGGGCTGCACCATTCTTTACATCAGCTCTCATCATATGGACTGTTGCTCAAACAGTACCTGTGGATAAATGAACAATGCATGCACCACCTTGAGAATGCTAGAAAGTAGAAACTGGCCAATCAGCAAGAGAATATCCAGGATTCCACAAACATTTAAGATTTGTTGTATATTATTGAAGATAGTTCTGTCAAATGCAGTTCCCAAAATTTCATTCCCGGATGTAAGAATCTATTATTAGGATGAAGTTTTAAATATTTTCTTTAAACATACCTCAAAAAATTCTAGTGCTTTCTACAAAAAGTAAAATTTAGATCATGCATTGGAAATTATATTATTATAAAAGTAAATTTAATTTTTCTCGTGTATTAAACTTGACAAATCATTATGGGTGCAAAGAATAAATGCATTCAATGATTCACTGAATATGCAATTTTAGAACTATCAAGATAAACATTATGGAAATTAATCACATTTGCATACTATGATATTTATTATATTCTAAATTTTAATTTTCAATTTTAAAATGAAAAAATTATCAAGAATGTTTTTGTTAATTCATACTGGGGTATTTAATATTTACGAAAATATGGTCTAAAATATTTATACTATTATTTTCGATTCCTTTGGAGGGTAAAAAATGCTGTTTTCTTTAACATGTGAATAGAATTTTTAAATAAATTGTTTTATTTTTAATTGTATAGAAATTTAAAAATCTATATCCAAAACAATTCGAAATAAGCCTAACTGCATTTTGCTCATTTTAAATTTGATAATGATTAAATTCTCCCTTCATAATTTTAGGTATATTTAAAAATAATAATGTTAAAATTTATAAGGATGGCAAAATACTAAAATAAAAAGTACCTACTTTGACTTGTTTAAATATTTATCGTAGTTTAAACCAAAAGCCTTCAAATTCATAAATTTTTCAAACTAATGTGAAATGTAATGATCGTGTTTTATGTTTCTGAATGATATGTTTGTGTATTTTCTTATATATTTGTTTTATATTTATTTAATTTATATATAAATAAATGTTCACATGTAGCAGCTTGGTAA
The DNA here is from genome assembly GCA_030710605.1 of Cordylochernes scorpioides. Lineage (NCBI taxonomy): Eukaryota > Metazoa > Arthropoda > Arachnida > Pseudoscorpiones > Chernetidae > Cordylochernes > Cordylochernes scorpioides. The sequence continues at coordinate 189,513,970 of CP092863.1, read as the reverse complement.
GTTTGTTTAGAGAAGCCTTTTGGTTGTATGTATCAATACTCTGTAAAAAAGAGATCTCTCTAATAAGAAGAATTTAAAACTAAAAATTAGATTTTTGAATATTGAATTTTTAATACTATTTTTATTATTAATATTATGTAATTTATATAAAGGTTTTATTAAAATTTATGACAATTGGTGTAGGAATATATTTTCATAAACAGAAAAAAGGCTCGGGGCACATTGTTTGTATTTTTTTATTTATTTATTTTTAAAAATATACCTAGTCACGTGCATAAAGCTTTTAATTATTTTACTTTTTTTTTTTTAATTTGATCACTGAGAGAAATTGTTTCAAACCAAATTTATTTAAGTGTAGAAGTTTATATATTTTAAAAATATAACAAACTATATATTGTATCACGTTTTTCGTTTAATAAAATTCTCGTTTATAGTATTTTATAATTTAGAGAATTTTTTTTATTTAAAAATAAAAAACGTGATTATTTTGGCTATTTGCGGGAGAATAAAAATTTTCATTCAGTTCCCAAAATAAATTTTACAGAAGAGAAAGAACAAAACAATCTAAGAATTAAGCACAAAAAAAAATTAAAGAAAATGAACACGCTGAGAGTGGCGGCGCGCGCACGTGTCCCAACGCTCCTGGAACGAGCGAGAGTATTTTATTCTCTCAATTCTAAAGCCTTAAAAAAAGAATTACCATTGTAGAAATATTTACAATTACATTACTCCCTTCTCAAAATAAGCGTCAAGCTGCTGCTTGCAGAAAAACTATATAAGTACAAATTTGAGATAAATTTCAGTATTGGGTTTGTTCCTCTGGGTTCCAATATTTTTTCACCTGCTTGACATGGACGAGGTCTTTGATATTCCGTTTTTGAGGTCTTTTCTCTAATGGCTCCATCTCATAGGTCACATCAGACTGTTGTCTGCGCACTTTATAGGAACTAAAGTATATTTTAAGGAGCTTCTCAAAAAGCCCTTGCCTGCACACAGGTGTAATCGCCCACGCAAGATTTCCCACGCCATATTGATCTTATCGGTGACTCTTGTCATAACGGCTCGTAAGATGCTCAACCGACAGCTGTCGTGCATCCTTAAACACATGACACCAGACTTACACATAATCTTCCAATTTAATTCTCAATCTCTATAGGTCAGTGTAGCGTTCATTGTCCGTCGGGGTCTCATATCGTGTCCGTGTATGAGATAAAAAGAGCTAAATCCAGTGGTTTCCGGTCTGGAGGTGTTATAGGTGAAAGTGACATATGGAAGTATTGTATCCCAGTGTTTTTTTTTTTTTTTTTGTCGACGTCTACATAAATGGAGATTATGTCGTGACTGTCTTATTTAGTCTCTCTGTAAAGACATTTGTCTGTAAATCGATGTAAGGTTTCGCACAGGTTGTTGATCTCTCGTATTGTTTGCCATATAAATGATCGGCTTCGATCTGAAATTAATTCTCTAAGGGCTCCGTGCTTAAGTATTAGGTCTTCTATCATATTTTTTCCACTTCCTTCGCGCTTCCATTTGGTATTGCTTTAGTCACTGCGTACCTTAATAATCCACTGCGACTACGATCTACTTATTTTTATAGGTAGGAAATATTCTGAATAAATGTATTCCTATTCTCTAAAAAGGTCGGACTACAGGTGGGATGGGCATGAGTTGTCCTGGTGAACGTTTATTTGAGCCTTTTTGTCGCTGATATTCTCTGCGATGCGACACAAATTGTCGCACAGGTCTATATAATCTAGATCAGAAATGCTTTCTAACGATCAAAAGTTTTGGCAAATCCCAAGTGCCCTGATATCAGTGCATGTGGGCTTCCTTCAAAATGTTCATTTTAATTTGTTCAGAAACCAGAAGCCACGATTTGCCCATAGGATCGTATTGTAAAGGATCGTGGGTAAAGGATGGCGTTAATTATCCCAAATTCCCTTTTATCCTGAGATTGCGTTTCTTTGATTTAGTTCTGTGATTTGAAAATATTTTTGTTTTTTTCTTCACACACACACACTTTGGTAATAGAAGTTAAATGTGTGTGGAATGTTGTCTCTGTGTGACAAAGCGTCTGTAATATGAACATAACCCAACAAAACTTCTTCACTCAGTCATACTCTTTGCCATCGAGAAATTGATTATTGCTTTTTTTTATCGAGTTCTGCGCGTATGCTGTTTTCTGTAACAAAATGTTCCAACACCTTGATTACCCCCAATCCAAAACTGCGATTTTCATGATTGACATACAAGCCCACTTGTTGGATGCACTTGAGAACGTTTTCTAAGCGTTCGATATATACTTAAAACACTATAAAAACCTAAATAATTGCAATCAGTAATATAAGGAAGAAAAAATTTTTTGCAACAAGTTTCTTTTATTCTGAAATTTGGCAAGCTTTCAGGCGTTAGCCTATCATCAGGCCGACTTCTTAAATCTATATATATAAAAATGGATGTTTGTTGGTTGGTCCGTTGGTCCGTTCGTGAGTGATAATCTTCTACATCGCTCAACCAATCGTGATGAAACTTTGGGAAGATGTTTAGTATACTACCGGGATGGTTTCTGGCTAATTACTTTTTAGAAATAACCTTTCGTTGCATTTTTATTTACAATAAAACGTAAATTCACTCGCAATCAGCGCCCCTCTCGCGGCAGACGGGCGATGGCGGCGCGCGACGATTGGCTGCCGGCGCAGCACGTGACTTCCCTGCCCCCCCCCCCCCCCGCCGAGTAAATGAGATCTCCCGGCTGACGGCCGAGCAGCGCCCTCTAGAACGCGTGCCGATTTTGACGGCGCGGGGCGCTCCCGGTTGGACAGTTGCGCGGGGGCAGAGTGACCTCGCGGGTGCCCTCCGGGAACCACGTCCATCTCTCTTCCATATGTTATATACATTTAATCGTGTAAACCCGGGCGTTGCCCGGGTCATTCGTCTACAAATTCGCAATAGTTCACTAATTCAAACCAAAATTTCCATACATAGGTAAAAGAATACTGGGAAGACTGACATTTATTAATGCAGTGGTTATAATCAATGATTACAATGAAGGGCTATATTGTCTATATATATAAAACTCACTTTCAAATTTTAACGTAACGTTCCATTCTCAATCCCGTTGGGCTTTAGATCGGCTAAAACATTTTTATCTTTATTAGCGAATATTAACTTTACTGTACTGAATAGTTTAGTATAATGTTAATTCAACATATTGCAATTTAGCCACTGCAACGCGTGGCCGGGTTCGCTAGTATGTATTAAAAATAATACAAAATCTAAACTATACATAGGCGTAGAACTGATCTTACCGGAAATAAACATATTGTAATAAAATACATCGTATACACCGATACATGCAAATGTGCCGAAAACTTTAAAATAAAATAAAAAATAAAAAAAAAAATTTTTTTAAACAAATTTAAAACTATGAAATTTGAGATACGCTAAGATTACATAAAAAGGACTAAATTAAGATTTGGAATTTACAATAAGACAAAAAAAACGACTATGAATTTATACAACTAATTTAGCTATGGGATATATGAAGGTACTGCTGTGGTATATCGATCCTTCTGTTAATGCTCTTTTTATCGTTCGAAACCAAGGATTCCAGTATAAGTCTATTATGTTTGGAGAATATATTTCGGAAGTAACACTTGACTTCCTGTAGGTTGAAATGGTGGCCAGTAGAATCCTCATGTTGATAAATAAAAGATCTGCTATCTCGGTTCTTTACGTTCCTAACATGCTCTTTAACTCTGGTACCAACAGTTCGGCCGGTTTTCCCCACGTAAGAAGCGGTACATTGTTAGCAAGATAATGAATAAACCGCATTTTGCTGGTCACTCGGTTCTGTCTTAACCTGAGATTTCGTGATTGGATTTCTGACTAATTGGCCGATGGATCGAGAGCCTACAAAAACAGGCCTAATCCCAAATTTCCTCAAAACATCTGCTAGCCTTTGATTAGTAGGGGAATACTGCAAATAGCAATTAGATCGATGTACCTGCCGGTTTCGGGGAAGGAACCCTTTATAAGTGTGTTTCATCACAAATGAGGCTGGGAATCCATATCTCTGGAGGTTTCGGATGATGTTGCTCTTTTCAATCTTTCTGAAGCCTGGAAGGGAGCAATGCGTGATAATTCTTTTTGTCAATGTTTTGACTATGGAAATCTTGTGACTTATCGGGCCAAATGAGTTGAAATTGAGGTATGACGGCTCTATTCCTTTCTTATAATAAACGGTCGAATGGAATTTGTGTTCGGTTCTGAGGATGAGTATGTCCAAATAAGGCAAGGCGGCCTCTGTCTCCATAGTGAATTTTATCTGGGGGTTGTAACTGTTCAGAGTGTTTAAAATCAGGTTTCCTTTGTCCTCTTCAAACTCGCAAAAGATGTCATCAATATAGCGGTGCCATCTTTTTATGCCAAGGTGTTTGAAGGTAGTGATCCACTTGTCTATTTTCAACATGACAATTTCAGCCGCTATCAATGAAAGTGGGCTCCCCATAGGGGAACCACAAATCTGTTGGTAGATTAAATCTTCAAACTTGAAATTATTCAATGAAAGGCAGAGCTGGAATAAAGTGACGACCCTACTGTTTTCAATGGAATCAGTAGAATTTTGGGCCAGTATTTCTTTCAGGTTTTCCACGATTAGATTGTGCGGTAAGCTAAGGAACAAGGATACAACATCAAAGGAGCCCATGATACATCCTGGATTTGGTTTGGAATTCCGTAATTTAATGATGAAATCAGGTATATTATCAGGTATATTCTTAACTTCATTCCTGTCTCCAGTGATACGCCCTTACAATTCCTTTTCCATCATACTTAAGAGCCATCAATAGAGCAAAAAAGACGTCGTGGAAAATATTTATTGAAGAAAATGAGCCTACGAATGCTTTCGGGAATGCATACAGGATTTTTAAACGGTTAAGATCGGCCGATATTCAAGTGGGCATACCATTACTGAATAAAACTGCAGAATGCATGAGAGAGCAAAATATGAAGGAAATGCTAACAGCATTTTTTCCTGATGATGATGTGCGGTTGGACAATGAAGAACACACTTTAATTAGAAATCACATCCCAAGTTTTACCAACAGGGAAATCATTTTTATTACTGAAAAGGAAATAAAGGATTTGTGCTCGAATCTTAATATCAGAAAGGCTCCTGGTCCAGATAACGTGAGTAATTATATGATTAAGCACTCATTATTATCAATCCTACCCAGTTTAGTCAAACTCTTTAATGAGTGTCTGGTGCTGGGTTACTATCCTGAAAGCTGGAAACATTCGGTATTAAAAATTATTACGAAACCGCAAAAAGCTGACTACGAAGCAATTAATAGCTATCGCCCAATTTCACTAACATCAAATTTCTCAAAAATATTTGAAACGATCATTAAAAATAAAATACTCAATTATTATAATCATAATAACTTACTGAGCCATAGACAACATGGATTTACGAAAAGAAAATCTACAATAACGGCATTGGACAAAATAACCGAGACCATACTGAAACACAAACAAAACGAATTGGTTGCATTGATTGCCATTGATATAAGTGGTGCATTTGATAATGCGTGGTGGCCTGCCTTAATAAAAAGAATGGACGAAGACCACGTCCCAGCAGTTCTTATAAAAATTATCCAATCATTTTTAAATCGGAGAAGAAAAACAAGTCTCACCTTCTCGAATACAACAATTTCGAAATATTTATCAAAGGGATGTCCTCAAGGCGGACCATTATCACCTTTATTGTGGAATATAGTCCTGAATGATTTGTTGATCAACTTCGCATCCCCAAATTCTGAAATAATCTGTTATGCGGATGATGTTTCGATTGTTTGCTGGCACAAGACCATAGAAGGGTTAAAAAATGAAACAGAAAGAACTTTAAATTATGTAATACAATGGTGTACAAGAAATAAGCTAAAGCTAAGCCCGGAGAAAACCGGCTTAATACATATGCACGGCAAACAAAATATTCCAATGGGAACTCCAAATTTCATAATAAAACCAGTGGAAGAGGTAAAAATTTTAGGTATAAAATTTTCTAATCACAGAATTAAGTCAAAAATTAACTTCACACCCCACATTAATGATATTCTTTGTAAAATCAACCGTATGAAAAATCTTTTGTTTTCGCTCTGTGGGAAGATGTGGGGATTGGATGCTAAAAAAAGATTAATTTTATATAAAACTCTTTTCAGGCCAATACTAACCTATGGATCTGAAATATGGTATAAATTTATTAATAAAAGAAGTAAGCAAAGATTAAACTCTCAGCAATATCAGATTCTTCTTTGGGTAGTGAGAGCCTATAAAACGACCTCATCAAATTGTATTCATAGTTTGGCAAAAATACCTATTCTCACAGATCAAATAGAATCGTTGATAATAAAATACGATTTGGCCAATTTATCAAAAGAAGAAATTAATGTATTCAGACCGCATGCCCCGACTATAATTCATAACTACATAGAATCAAGAATGGCTGAAACAATAGCTAACACTAATGAAACATTCAGAAAATTTTTCCCATTTGGAATTCCTTTTTATTTTCGTCCGAATTTTTATAACTCACAGTTCGTCACGGGTCATGGTAATTTTGGAGAATTTCTGTCGAAAATCGGGGCAACGGATGATCCTAGCTGTTTCTGTGGAAAAGAAAACCAAGACTCAATGCATTTATTGATGGAATGTCCGATATTCCACAGCTACAGAAGTAATCATTTTTATCCCATCGAAGAGGTTTGCGAATTTGTATATAACAAAGACACTTATGTAAAATTCAATAATTTTTGTAGGTTCATTTTGGATTTTCTCTTCTGTTTAAGAAAACCATAGTTTCAGTTTTAATTGTGTTTTTAACCGGTTATTGTGTTGTATATACTGAATTGTATATAGGTTGCTAAAATAATTTATTTTGGATTTTCTATTCTGTTTGAGAAAACCATCGTTTCAGTTTTAATTGTGTTTTTAGTCGGTTATTGAGTTGTATATAGGTTGATAAAATAATCCATTTTGGATTTTCTCTTCTGTTTTAGAGTGCCATCGTTTAAGTTTTAATTATGTTTTTAGTCCGGTTATTAAATTGTATAAAATGAATTGTATATAATCTGCTAAAATGTATTTGGGCGCAAGTATCCCGAGCTGGGATATCGCGTCCGATATGTCAAATAAAATAAAAAAATCCCATAGCTAAATTAGTTGTATAAATTCATAGTCGGTTTTTTTGTCTTATTGTAAATTCCAAATCTTAATTTAGTCCTTTTTATGTAATCTTAGCGTATCTCAAATTTCATAGTTTTAAATTTGTTTAAAATTTTTTTTTTTTTATTTTTTTTTTATTTTTTATTTTATTTTAAAGTTTTCGGCAATTTGCATGTATCGGTGTATACGATGTATTTTATTACAATATGTTTATTTCCGGTAAGATCAGTTCTACGCCTATGTATAGTTTAGATTTTGTATTATTTTTAATATATATTTGCGAAGTCGGCCTGATGATAAGCTAACGCCTGAAAGCTTGCCAAATTTCAGAATAAAAGAAACTTGTTGCAAAAAATTTTTTCTTCCTTATATACTTAAAAGGATGGAGCATAGACAATTATTAAAAAACAATAATAAACATTGAGAGGAGCCTCTTGTGTAAATTTCTTTATTACCGCAAGCTTTCGAACAAAACGTTCTTCAACGGGCGTGGATAGTAAAACCGTTGTACAAAACCGTACGGTTTTACTATCCACGCCCGTTGAAGAACGTTTTGTTCGAAAGCTTGCGGTAATAAAGAAATTTACACAAGAGGCTCCTCTTAATGTTTATTATTGTTTTTTAATGATCGTGATTTTAAGAGTTTTAATCCTACAATAGACAATTATGTCGTCCACACAGATAGCAGGGGCAGATTGTCCATTTGAGCCCTGCCAGCAGATTATCCATCATTCTCTAGAACTTGGCTGGGACATTACATATACCAATTGGCATCACACGAAACTCATATAGATCTTCTGGTGTGCTGAGAGCAGTCTTCTACACGTCTTCCTCGTCAATTTCTATCTTCCAGTATCCTGTACCTAGGTCAATGCTGGAAAAAAAACTTAGCTCTCCGCTAAACTATCCAATACATAATCACTTCTTGGTAGTAGGTACACATCCATTTTTTTAGTGATCCTATTGAGCTTCTTGTAGTCCACAAAAAATCTCCTGGATCCATCTTTTGTTCTGACCAGACCCACAGGAGACGACCATGGACTTTCAGATGTTTGTACAATTTTCATTTTCATCATTTTTGTCGACCTCATTTTGTATAGCTTTTCTTTCAAAAGGCGACACTCTATATGGCTGTTGTTTGATAGGACGGCTTTCAAAGATGTATACTTTGTGCTTTATTTTGAATAAAGTTCTTTTTGGTCTTACACCTCGAAATAAAAAAAAATCCCCTTGTATTTTTCCATACAATTTAAAATAGTTTGCCCCTTTTCTTTGCTTAAGCTCTTGCACACAAAATATAGAATCTCCTAGCCTCGATTTTATTGTTTGTTTCATTTTCATTATCATCGTCTGAGTCTCTCTTAAAACGGGGCCATTTTCTACAAAAAATGGTATTCGCAAATATCGACGAAAATGACAGAAAAATCTGATCCAGAATCGACTAGAGTTTTAACATTCTGGCCTTTTGTAGAGATGATGACACAATTGCGCTTCATTTCGGCGGTTATGATAGGAGTAAGTTCACTTACATTAGCGGCCTAACCCTCGCAGGATGCACGCCTTAGTTTCCTGGATTTGACGGTAAGGGGATTGATTGGATCGGCGTGAGGGCGACGACGAGCTGTTTCTTCTCATGTGGGATCTTCCTCGACCAGTATAGGGAGACGGGTTTCGATAACGTCGATTTTACTCCATATTCTTTTTCTTCGACCTTTGTAGAGAATTCGATGTTGTGGAGGTAGTTCTGCCTCTTCAAAGACGTCTCCTGTCCCGACGATACCGCACCACGTGTCCTGGTCGCCCACAGTGAAGCAGATCGCGGAATCTCGAAGGTAGGAGATTTATATAATCTTGGTTCTTCTCGTAGGTTAGATATTGAATTATATTTCAGGTTATGCCTTTTAGATTTTCTTTTTTTTATATGAAATTCTTTAATGGGGTATTTTCGACTTCCTATTCAACTCCAAAAGACAATATGATGGGAGAATTTTTTAGTTCTTCTTTCAACATCTGCCTCACTATGATTGATAAGTCGTTGTATTGGCTAGTTTATTTGGATAAGAGACAGTATATCGAAGTCACGTTCGGAAGTCTATCGAAACTAAGAGATCCAACACATGGCTCTTTCATTAGTTCCAATCTTCTACAGAACGAAATAAATTCGCCAAATGTTTGATGTCTTTGGCAATAGCTATTTTGTATATACTTTCTGATACTTCTTTCATTAAATGAACGGAACATTTTCTTCGGTGATCTGTTTGTCTGAAAAGTTCTAGCATGTCCTGAATATACGATTCCGCACTTTCGGTTAGTCTTTGAGCTCGTGTTCTCAAAGAGGCTTCAGCTCTGCGCTCTAGTTGCTCTTTTCGCCTGATAATTTTTATAAAATCTTCCTCAAAGGAATCCAAAGATTTCCAGGTATCTTCATTGTTCACGAACTACTTCTGGCCTAAGTAAAATATACATTGGCTAGGCTCATGTCATTCCGCCGGTTATGTTTGGCTATTCTTCTGTAATCCTTCAGCCACTGGTCGGCTATCTGATAATCGGATGGTTCTTCGGAGAAAATAGAAAGATCCTTAGCTCGAAGTATAGGGATATTTGCACTCCCCCCGCTTCTTCGTCTTTCACCATTTTATTTTTACTTTCTGGCAGCAAGCCGTGAGAAGGTTCTAAACCACGAAGTCTCAAACTTTTATTTTCAAAATAAATATTTTCTTGAAATAAGGAACTTCAATAAGTCGCGGCGAGTAGCTCTTTTTTTTTTCAATTTTCGGCTCTGTTCTATCTTAAGTTCTTCAGAAATTTACAACGTGTTTGAAATCAGATTTAGAATCAAAGGGGATTTCATCAGGGGTTTCGTTTTGTGTTCTTTCAAGTCCGTAAAGAATTAAGTTCCTTTCCCTCTGCCCTCCATCTCCACAAGCTCTAGTAGTTTCTAAAGATGACTCGAGGTGCTGTAGGCGCAAGTTTATTTCATCCAATTCTTGCACCACTGAAGGTGGCGTGATCGTAGCCGACCAATAGGAGGGCGCCGTTCAAAAAAAAAAAGCAAACCGTGACAGAGGCGACGAAGAATGACGCTCGTAACTGTATATAGATTCTGGGAAGAAATGTTGAAAAGTGACTCGCACCTCGGCTGTCGCTTAGCAACGGCCACTTCCCCCAGACATTACGTAACTGTATATAGGTTTCAGTTTTGCTTGTTGACTCCTGCTGGGCTTACCTTCTTTTTAACTCTCTTTGTTTGTCATCTTAATATAATCTATTTGATAATTAAACATACTTTCTGAGATCCAACCTCTGTTTTATTCTTACATGGCAGCAGAGCTTGGTTGGTATCAAATATTTTTGTTTATCTAAGCTGAAATTCGTTTGCTTGCTCAAGATGACAACTGAACTTCCACAAATTCAAAAATTCAACGGCGATAATTTTCATCTATGGAAATTTCAAATGAATATTATTCTAGAAGCAAAAGATCTTCTCAGTATAACTGATGGCTCTGAGGTAAAACCTGAAATAGAGGATATTGCAAAATTCTCTAACTGGAAAAAGAAAGATGCAAAATCCAAAATGCTGATCACTACTGCTCTAGAGTTTAAATATCTTCAACAGATTGTTAATTGCCAGACTTCAGCAGAAATGTGGAAGAAATTATCAACAATATATGAACTGAAATCTGAAACAAACAAATATTTGCTGCAACAAAGATTTTTCGAATATAAAATGAATCCAAATGATAACATTGCTACTCATATTTCCAAAGTTGAAACTCTGGCACAACAAATGAAAGATCTAGGTGAGCCAATCTCTGATGTTGCCCTAATTACAAAGATAATTTGCAGCTTGCCTGATAAATACAAGAATTTCATAACAGCATGGGATTCAGTTTCATCAGAAGAAAAGACACTAGAAAACTTGACGGCAAGATTACTGAAAGAAGAAAGCTTACAGGATCATTGGGATTCTTCAGGAAATTCTAAACCAGATAATGCCTTGATGACTTTTTCAAAGTTCAACAGAAATTCAACAGCTTCCAACAAACAACAGCAGCATCAACAATCCATTAAAGATAAAAAGAAGAACACACACTGTGGATATTGCAAGAAGAAAGGACATTGGTGGAAAGAATGCTATAAAAGAAAGGAAGAACAAAAAGGACAACAGCCAAGTTCTTCATCCAGAGATGATAGCTGTGCTTTTTCAGCTGAGACAAGTGCCTTCCTCGCTGAAACAAAGGATTCCTGGATTGCAGATTCTGGAGCAACGGATCACATGACTTTCAGAAGAGAATGGTTCTCTACGTTCGAAGAAATACCAGAAGGTGTTCATCCTGTGTGCCTTGGAGATGGAAAGAAGATCTATGCAAAAGGTAAGGGAAATATTGATATTCTCTCTTATGTTGATAGTCAGAAAATTAATGCAACTCTTTTGGATGTTCTATATATACCTGAATTGGAGACCAATCTTTTCTCAATATCTACTGCAACAAAACATGGTTTGACGCTCATTTGTAAAGGAAATCAGATAAAATTGACTAAAAATTCGAAAGTGCTAGTTACTGGAATAAAGGACAATTCAAATCTTTATAGAATTTTTATTAAAGCAAAGCAATCTTCACAAACTCATGTTGCTCAGTTAAGTCTAGATATATGGCATCAAAGAATGGGTCATGTAAATCCTATAAAATTAACCCAAATGTTTGAAAATAATGTTTTTGAAGACGACATTAAAATTAGAGAAAAGCCTGATTCTTTACTATGTGAAGCATGCATCTATGGAAAACAAAATAGAAAGGTTTTTCACGCGTCAACAAGTCCAAATTCGACCTATCCAGGAGAGCTGATCTATTCAGATGTTTGTGGACCAATGAGTAAAAGATCACCAGGTGGATCATTATATTTTGTATCATTCAAGGATGATTTTTCAAGATTTAGAGTGGCCTACTTCATTAGGCATAAATCAGATGTTCTTGAGAAATTTAAAGAATTTGTAAAAAGGGTTAGGACTGAAACTGGAAATAAAATAAAAAGATTCAGAACAGATAATGGCACAGAATTCTTAAATAAGAATTTTTCTGATTATCTAAAATCTCTAGGAATTGTTCATGAACTCACTGCTCCATATACCCCAGAACAGAATGGAATTGCTGAAAGAGATAACAGAACAATAGTTGAATCAGCTAGATGCTTGTTACATGGAAGAAAAATGCCGCTTGAACTGTGGGCTGAAGCCGTAAACACAGCAGTCTATCTCTTAAATAGATGTACTACTAAAGTATTGGGAAATTCTACACCTTATGAAATATGGTACAAGAGAAAACCCTCCATCTTACATTTGAAAACTTTTGGATGTAACGCTTATGTGCATATACCAAAAGATAACAGAAAGAAATTAGACAAAAAGAGTATTCGTACATTTTTTGTTGGATATACTGAAACTAACAAAAATTATAGAATGTGGGATCCTATTGCTAGAAAAATTATCATAAGCAGAGATGTAATATTTACTGAAGCTAATACATCAGAAAATATTCAGGATAACCAACAAGAGCAGGTAACTATATATAGTGAAGAAAGTGTTGATAGCACAAATACCAGTTCCAAACCAGAAGAATCATGTCGATACCCTCTCAGGAATAGAATCAGAGAAAATGAACAAACATCAACCAGCTGTACAAGAGCTATTTCATATGCTTGTTATGTCCATGACCAAGAACCATTGAACTATGAAGATGCAATTGTAGGACAAAACTCAAAACAGTGGAAACTAGCTATGGACGATGAATTCAATTCCTTGATGAAAAATCAAACATGGACGTATGTGACACTACCATCAGACAGAAAAGCTATTGCATGCAAGTGGGTATACAAAATAAAGCAAAATGCAGATGGATCAAATAAAATGTTTAAGGCTAGACTAGTTGCGAAAGGTTATTCACAAAAACCAGGACTTGATTATGGTGAAACTTTTTCTCCAGTAGTAAAATTCGATTCAATTAGAACAATCTTATCACTTTGTGCATCACTTGATATGGAAATGATTCAGTTAGATGTAAAATCTGCCTTCTTGAATGGTGATTTGGAAGAAGAACTTTACATGGAACAACCCCAAGGTTATGAAAACCCAGATTTTCCAAATCATGTTTGCTCTCTTCAGAAAAGCATCTATGGTCTTAAGCAATCCCCCAGAATGTGGAACAAGAAATTTCATGAGTTTTTAATTAAGTTTGATCTCAAACCTAGCATATCAGATTCATGTGTCTATACAATGAAATGTAAACAGGCTTACATATTACTTGCAATATATGTAGATGATTGCTTAATCTGCAGTGTAAATAAACAACATTTAGATGATATAGTACAGTACTTAAATTCCAATTTTGAAATAAAAACTTTTACTGCCGATTATTTCCTTGGCCTACAAATATATCGAGATAGAACAACTAAAATGTTATTTCTGCATCAAGCCTCATACATTGAAAGAACACTTGAACATTACAACCTTCTTGATATTAAGTTACAATCTGTACCTTCTGATCCTTACTCAAAACTAACAAAAGAGATGTGCCCAAAGGATGATCAGGAAATTGAAGAAATTAACAAGATTCCATACAGACAGACAATTGGTAGTTTAATGTACCTCATGACTGGAACTAGACCTGATATTGCCTACGCAGTCAGCAGGGTTAGCCAATTTATGAACAACCCAGGACCTTCACATTGGACCGCAGTAAAGAAAATATTTGGATACTTAAAAGCTACGAAAAACATCGGTATTTGTTTTGGTGGGAGTTCCTGCACTACATCTCTGATAGGTTTTTCCGATGCTGATTTTGGTGGAGACCTAGATACAAGAAAATCAACCACCGGATATGTGTTCATGTTGAATAATGGACCTATTTCTTGGTGCAGTCAAAAACAGAATTGTGTGTCTCTGTCAACAACAGAATCTGAATATATTGCGGCTTCCAAAGCAACAAAAGAAGCAATTTGGCTGAGACATCTTCTACGCGAGCTACATCAAGAACAAGTAAAGCCTACAACAATTTTTTGTGACAATCAAAGCTGCATAAGACTTGTTCACAACCCAGAATACCACAAAAGAACTAAACATATTGATATTTCGTATCACTTTATCAGAGATCATTTTCAAAAACATGCAATTGACCTTCTTTATGTCTGCTCCAATGATCAAGCTGCAGACATATTTACGAAAGCTCTACCTCCAGAAAGGTTTAGAAGACTAAGAAGCCAACTTGGACTGTTTGAAACAACGGAGTGCTTGTCAGGTGGGAGTGTTGAAAAGTGACTCGCACCTCGGCTGTCGCTTAGCAACGGCCACTTCCCCCAGACATTACGTAACTGTATATAGGTTTCAGTTTTGCTTGTTGACTCCTGCTGGGCTTACCTTCTTTTTAACTCTCTTTGTTTGTCATCTTAATATAATCTATTTGATAATTAAACATACTTTCTGAGATCCAACCTCTGTTTTATTCTTACAAGAAAGAACGCTGATAATTACGAAGATCCTTTATTACTTAAAAAGGATTTCAGAAACAATAAGGAAGGAGAAGAAATTATAGAGAAACTAGATAAAATTATATATATACACACACCAGCAGCTCGTGCCTATCAGCGCGCGCGGCCTGACCTATCCAAGACTCTATTAAACTTACAAATATATATATATGGGCAGAGACATATGGGCTTAAATTATAGTTTTGTGAATTTAATCAATAATTACTACGAGAATATGACAGCAGCGGTCCGCTGGAATAATTCCTACACGGAATTCATAAAGATAAGATCAGGTGTTCTGCAAGGAGAACCACTTTCCCCATATTTATTCCTGCTTTTCATAAATGATCTCAGCAAAATATTTGACGACTCGAATTTGCCAGTAATATATTTACCTAACTTTGGAAACATACAAATACTGCTTTATGCGGACGATATAGTTTTAATTGGTGAATCTCGAATTAATCTTCAAATGAAAATTAATATTTTGAAAACATATTTAGAAAATAATTTTTTAACTTTGAATGAAAGCAAGTGAAAAATAATGATTTTTCGAAACGGCGGTAAACCAGCACGATCTGAAAAATGGTACTGGGGCCAACAAACCATAAACTCTACACAGAAATATTTATACCTGGGATATCCGCTAACCCCATCAATTTCATTTACCCAAACAGCTCTTCATTTTAAGGGTAAGGCCATAGCAGCTATAGGAGAAGTATGGGAGATTCTTATGAAATCCATGTTAAATTCTTTTCACTCAACAATGAAGCTGCTCGATACCATAGTTATAACAACTCTACTATATGTTTCTCCAATCTAGTCAGATGAACAAGAGTTAATATCGAATAAAATCCAAGATACTTTTCTGAGACGATATCTAAATCTACCAAATGATACCCCAGGATATATTTTAAGGATAGAAACAGGAAGAACATCTCTCGCGCAGTGATAGCAAAAAAATTATCGTTAAAATTCTGGCTAAGAATGCTAAAAATGGACACTACGAGATTACCTTCAATCTGTTTGGCTCACCTGTGGGATGTTTATACCTCTACAAGACAAAATATTGGATTTACAAAGAGTTTAACAAACACATTAAATAACACCGGTTTCTCATGGCTTATCGGATGCTCGGATCACAATTTAGTGCAAAGTTATATTCCTTTGATTATTAGGACAATGTCAGATCAATAGATACAAGTAGACCAATCAAGAATAAGAAATTCAAAACTTTATCCACATTATAAAAATTTCCATACGTCAATAGAAACAGAATGCTACCTAACCGATGATTTCCCTTTACCAGTCAAACGATGCATAGCTCAATCGAGAATACTATTTACAGTCTTCAAAAAAACAAAACAAAAAACAAACACGTTCTGACGTTTGAGGCCAAAAACCTAATATGTACACTGTGTGACAAGGAAATTACTGAAGAACTCCCCCATTACCTGCTTAATTGTGCAGCCTTGATGAAGAAAGGAAGGACCTATATCAACAAATTAAATGTACCAACATTTCACCCTACGTATTGCTTTCAAAAATATCAGCAAACAAATCTAAGGCGATAGCCTACTATAAATTTTTTAGATCATCATTATGTAAGGACCAGTAAACAATTGAATGACTTTGAGACGAAGAGTAAAGCCAGTTCAATTTCTATCTTACTACCTATGTAAATAACACAAGATGATTATTACCTTACCCAATTGGGAGAATCTGTATGGGGCATGTACCTAATAAAGGCTTTTGTGTGTGTGTGTATATATAGGCAGAGACGCAAATTAGCATAAACAACAATACAACTATATTAAAATTATAACAATGTATTGCGCGCATCGTAGAAATATTCTAGAATTTCCACTTTCAACATGAACCAACTTTCTTCTAGAATTCAAATTTTCAGATTAAAAACATTATTTTGGGCTTTGAGATGGGGTTCTTGCGCCTCTCTCGGTGAAGTTTCTGAATTTCTCTCTCCAAGCGACCATCGACCGAAGTAAGCGGTAGCCAGTGACTCGGCCCAAGGTCGGGTCTGTTGACAATACTATTTATTTCCTTCAGCTGGCGGGTATTGTTGAATAGGCAGTGTGCTGTTATCCTGCTGCTACATGCCAGATGGATTGCCTGAGGACGTACCAATCAGATCTTCCACACAGGTTACAGAGAAAATATCTTCTAGAAGAAACAACTGCGATGGCTAGAACTGTTTATAAATGTATTAGATCAGGGGTGGCGAACCTTTTTATATTAGAAGGCCAATTTTCATTTTACCATTTTTGAGAAGGCCGCATCCATATATATATACTACATATATATATATATGTAGTATATATATATATATGTATATATATATATATTGTTGCACCAGGTTGCGGCTTGGCAGACTCTTCAGCCTTGATTCTCTCCTGTGCTGGGTCTTGCATCTTACCAGAGCGTGTTTCAACCATCCTACAAATTTATAAAAGGGAATAATGAGATAAGTCTACTTTATGTAGCCACCAGAATCATTTATTTATTTTCTCACATCAAAGAGAGCAGTGAAGTCACAGTGTACCTAAATACAAATGATGATAATCTAAAAATAATCTGTTTTAAATAAATATCATAGAATATAAAAATAAATAAATATATAATTTAAATTTCAAATATATTAAAAATAATATAATAAATACGCCATTAATCATGATGTAACACTTCCCCCTCTCCAGAGGTCGTCACGTCCTCGTGAGTTACCTCATCAATTCTCTCAAAATAGGGTTTGAGTCTTGAGACATGGACAATCAATGGGTCTTGGCCAGGATTATCTTTCGGCTCAATTAAGTAATTTACGTTAGACAGCTTCTTTAATATTCGATATGGGCCAAAATATTTTCTCAATAGTTTTTCGCATTTTCCGATTTTCCTGACTGGTGTCCAAACTGCCACTAAATGTCCTGGTTCATAGATTTTCTCATTGTGTTTTTTGTCATAGTTTCTTTTCATTCTTTCCTGAGTCTTCTCTGTGTTGTTAATAACTACCTGTCTCGTCCTTGCTATTTTATCTAAGTAGTTTTCTATATATTCGTCGTAATCGTCCATGTTACTGTCCGTTGGGATATTCTCGTCGTCTAAGAGGGACATGGGTTCCCTTCCAAACAACAGGAAAAATGGAGAGTAGCCTGTGGTTTCTTGAATCGTGGTATTATACGCGTGGGTGATAAAAGGGAGGATTTCATCCCAGTTCTTTTGGTCTGTGTTCACATACATGCTGATCATATTGATTAAAGTTCTATTTAGCCGTTCCGTTAGTCCGTTAGTCTGGGGGTGGTAGCTCGTTGTGAAGCAGTGTTTCACTTTGCACATTTTCATTACCTCCTTCATCAAATTGCTAGTGAATTGTGAACCTCTATCGCTAATAAGAAATCTTGGGGCCCCGTGACGTAAAATAATATGTTCGATTAAAAATGTAGAGACTTCTTTCACGGTTGCTTCTGATACTGCCTTTGTTTCAGCATACTTGGTATAATAATCAGTCAACACAATTATCCACTTCCTTCTTCTTTTCGTTGATGGCAAGGGGCCAACAAAGTCAATTCCGATTCTTTCAAAAGGGTAGTTAGCTGGGGGAATAGGTTGTAGAAGTCCAGAAGGCAAGTGATTTGAACCTTTCCGACTTTGGCAAAGATGGCACGTCTTTACAAATTCTGAAACATCTTTCAACATGGAAGGCCAATAGTATTTATTCTTCAATCGGTAAGTGGTTCTGGCGACTCCCAGATGGCCATTCAGCATATGGTTGTGGTATTCACTCATGATTTCCTTCCTTCTCTTCTTTGACACTACCAGCAACCATGCCCTACCTTCAGGATTTGGATTTTTCTTGTAGAGACACCCATTTTCTTCTTTGAAGTTCTGTGTAATTGAACGCTTGTTTCCACTAAGGTTCTCCTTAATATTCTCAATAAAATCATCCTTTTCGTCTATTATTTGATTCAGAAATAGTCTTTCATAATCTTCGTCCCATTCGTTTTCAGGTAAGGGTCCTCTAGATAGACCATCAGCGTCCAGATGTTTTTTTACCCGATTTATGTATGATTTCGAAATTATATTCCTGAATCTTCAGTGCCCATCGTGCTAATCGGCCGGTCGGATCTTTCAGATTCTTAAGCCAGCATAGTGCGTGATGATCAGTTACGATTTTGAAGTGCCTTCCATATAGGTAGGGTCGTAACTTGGACATTGACCACACAACAGCTAGACATTCTTTTTCGGTAGTCGAATAATTTTGCTCAGGTTTGCTCAGTGTTCGACTTAAATATGAGATAACTTTTTCTTTATCGCCGAACTTTTGGACTAATGTTGCACCCAGGCCGATGTTAGATGCGTCAGTATGAATGTAAGTAATTGCATTCGGGTCAAAGTGCCCTAAGATTGGAGGATTTATCAATGCTACTTTAAGGGTTTGAAATGCTTTCTCTTGATTTTCTGTCCAGGTAAAAGGTACATTCATTTTTATAAGACTGGTTAATGGATCGGCAATTTTTGAAAAACCTTTGATAAATTTTCTATAATATGAGCACATTCCTAAAAATGATTGAACTTCTTTTATCTTTTTGGGCCGAGGAAAATCTCTAATAGCCTTGATATTATGCTCCGCTGGTTTTATACCATGTTGATTAGTTATATGGCCAAGAATCTCCAGTTCTTCGAAAGCAAATTGGCATTTTTTGTTGTTCAATTTTAAATTAGCCTCGCGAAAACATTTTAAAACAGCTTCTATTCTTTTGAGATGTGTTGAAAAATCCGAGCTATAAATGATTACGTCATCTAGATAACATAAGCAAATTTGCCATCTAAGATTACCAAGCATATTTTCCATGTTCCTCTCAAATGTAGCAGGGGCATTGCATAGACCAAAGGGCATTACGTTGAACTCATATAGGCCATGTGCTGTAGTGAAGGCTGTCTTTTCTTTATCTTTCTCCTCAACCTCTACTTGCCAATATCCTGATTTAAGGTCAATTGCTGAAAAGTATTTGGATCCTTGAAGTGTATCCAATACTTCATCAATTCTGGGAATTGGGTAAACATCCTTCACTGTTACATCATTCAATTTTCTGTAGTCAACGCAAAATCTGTACTTACCATCTCGCTTCTTGACCAAGATTACAGGGAAGGACCATGGACTCGAGGATGGTCTAATTATGCCGTCTCTGAGCATTTCATCAATTTGTTCTTTTATGATTTCTCGCTCTTTCGCGCTCACCCTATACGGCTTGTGTTTGATCGGTTTCGCGCCTTCTGTATCGATCCGATGTTTCGCTAAGTTGGATCTTCCTAATCCCGACGAAAACAAATCCTCGTACCTTTCCAAAACTTGTTTCAATTGCTCCTTTTCCGTATATGCTAAATTTTTGTTTATCTGAAATTGGGTTTCTTCATGCTCTTTTTGTTCACTTTCTTCCATAAGATTCACTTCGGCTGGCTGGCTTCCAAAGCACAATGTTTGGTTTTTTAATATTTTTAATGGTCGAGGGTAAGGGTTTGTTATCCAGATATATGTTTCCTTATTCACAACATTTATTAAGCTTCTCGCTAGTCGAAGTCCATTTGTTTGAAACATTTTATGGTTCTCCTCGATGATGTATTCGCCATCCTCTGCTTCTACAAATGCATTAATCAATTTAATAGAAAGTTCTGGTATAATGGCATCCTTTGCACTTTTTATTTTCTTCTGTTGATATTTGATTACGTCACGATTTTCTGTCAAGTCATATTTGATTATTTCACGCTGACAATCAATTTTTGCGTTCATTTTCTTAAGAAAATCACGTCCAAGTATAAATATTCGCAAATGTGTTCTCATTATCACAAATTGATGTGTAATTGTTTTGTCATCAAATTTTATATTTAAAATAATATTTCCTACGATATCTAATTCTTTGCCATCGGGTCCGGAGCACATTTTATCAGGATTTATTATTTCAAGACCTGTGTTAAGAGCTGTACTAAGGTCGACCACTGAAAGATCGGCGCCTGTATCAATCAAAGCTTCGCAGATACCGATTCTATCCACGTTAATGTTCATTTTATATTTGGGGTCTAACTTTTTAATTCCATTTATGGTCGACTTGCTTTGATTGACGGACTCAGGCGCGATGTTTAGTTTAAATCTTCTAATGCAGCATATCTATTCCTTGTAGGGATACTCGAGTACGGGCTATTACTTACGTCAGAGTAGAGCAGAGGTCTCGACTTCTGAGTTCCATTATCCATTCGGATTTCTTCTTCGACCTTGTCTTGTGTAACTATGGGGTCCTCTTCCACAATTCTTACAAACCTGACTCTGCAATACCGCGCTACGTGTCCTGGCTTGTTACACTTGAAACATATTGGTCTCCCGTCTTCTGTCCTATTCCTATTTGAATTTGGATTCTTATTGTATGTTTTACTTGGGTAGACCGGTTTTGGCTCAGGATTGGGAGTGTAAGATCGTCTAGGGGCAGATACCTGGGGCAGAGGCTTGTTCTGGTAATACCTCGGAGTGGGGGCCTGGGGCTTGGAGGTGTTCTGGTAGTACCTCGGAGCGGGGGCCTGGGGCTTGGAGGTGTTCTGATATGGTCTTCTGAACGACATAGCATTCTTCCATTGCTCTTGATGATGGGGACGAGGAGAGCGTGGTCCATTATAAAGAGCTTTTGATTTTTCTGCACGTTCTTGGTAATTCTTTTCGAACAAATCCAGCTTTTTACAAATTTCTAGAAGTTCATTGGTATTTTTAGGAGGGTTTAGGTGAAGGGCAAAAGAGTATTCTTTCTTTAACCCTCCAATAACCCAGTTTATTTTAGTCTCTTCTTCCATTTGGGGGTCGACCTTGTTGCACAGTACAAGGATATCCTCTGCGAACCTGATTGCAGGTTCATTCCACTGTTGTATCCTGTTTAATCTCATCCTCATTTCTTCTCTGTTGGCGTCTGAGGCAAAATCCTCAATTAGGCGGCTCTTGAAATTTTCCCAGCTGGTGAAACTTACTTTGTGTAGGTTCAGCCAGGTTTTGGCGCTACCAATCATATTCATGGCAGCATAACGGGAGATAATGTAGTCTGCCCAATGGTACAGGAAGCCAATTTCTTCAAGAGATTCATTCCATGGGCGAGGGTCTTCTGTTCCATCATACTTGGGGATGTCGATGTTGGGATTCAGGACAACTGGGTCGGAACTAGCATCTCTACCAATTGTTGCACCAGGTTGCGGCTTGGCAGACTCTTCAGCCTTGATTCTCTCCTGTGCTGGGTCTTGCATCTTACCAGAGCGTGTTTCAACCATCCTACAAATTTATAAAAGGGAATAATGAGATAAGTCTACTTTATGTAGCCACCAGAATCATTTATTTATTTTCTCACATCAAAGAGAGCAGTGAAGTCACAGTGTACCTAAATACAAATGATGATAATCTAAAAATAATCTGTTTTAAATAAATATCATAGAATATAAAAATAAATAAATATATAATTTAAATTTCAAATATATTAAAAATAATATAATAAATACGCCATTAATCATGATGTAACAATATATATATATATATATATATATACTAGACGAATGACCCGGGCAACGCCCGGGTTTTACCCGATTAAATGTTTTTATTCAAATACTATTCGTTACAATTATAAATTGGCACCGTGGACGTCACTTTTGTGAAACGTCCCGCTCCAAACTTTACAGTTAGATTAGTTACGATATACACATGTGTAAATCTTCAAATCGAGCGAGCGTCTATAAATATCTCGATTTAGATCAAGTATTCTAATTATTAAGCGAACTATTATTAATAAAATTTTGAGAAGATATCGATTTTAAACGTATTTATAACCTTGATAGAGGGCGCTGTTCGTGAGCTAAGTAGAATAATTTTAATATATAGTTTTAATATTTAATTTATATATAATTTAAAATAGCCTATCGTTTTCCTCGTATTTGTTTACCTATATATGGAAATTTTGGTACTGTAAAAAAAAAAACTTTGCTTCAATAATATTAAAAAAAAAAGCACCCAGGCTAAGTTTCGAACCAAGGTTGTGGAAATACGAAGCCATACACCTAACCATTAAGCCACGCTTGGCATTATAAATATTCGCATGTAAAGCTATTTCAGGCCTTACATATTTCTAACGACCTTTTTGAAATAGGTTTTTGAAACATGGAAATTATAATACCTCAAATAAATAGAAATATAGTGAACACAAATAAAACATACCAAATATTTCGAATTAGAGCAGTTATTTTAAACGGCGAATTAGATCAGTTATATCTAAAAATGAAAATATATAAATAAATAAAACATACCAAATATTTCAAGAGCAGTTATTTTAAACGTCGAATTAGATCAGTTATATCTAAAAATTAAAATATATAAATAAATAAAACCTACCAAATATTTCAAATTAGAGCAGTTATTATATAAATATTTATATTATATGTGTTATTAAGCGAACTATATTAGTAATTTAAACGGCGAATTAGATCAGTTATATCTAAAATTGAAAATATATAAATAAATAAAACCTACCAAATATTTCAAATTAGAGCAGTTATTATATAAATATTTATATTATATGTGTTATTAAGCGAACTATTATTAATAAAATATTGAGAAGATTTAGATTTTAAACGTATTTATAACCTTTTAGTATTGATAGAGGGCGCTGCTCGTGAGCTAAGTTGAATAATTTGAATATATAGTTTTAATAATTGATTTATATATTTTTTAAAATAGCCTATCGTCACCCCCGTTATTTTTACCTATGTATGGAAATTTTGGTTTGAATTAGTGAACTACTGCGAATTTGTATACAGGACATACCAACAGACCAACAAACAAACATACAAACATTCATTTTTATATATATTTTTTATATATATATTTTTTTTATATATATATTTTTAAATATTTTTAATATATATTTTTATATATATAAAACGTACATTTTAAATAAAATAATATTTTTAATAATGCAGCATCTTAGTACACTTTTATTTTTTAGCAAATCTTTATTGATTAGTAAAGTCTGATACAGCTTTTGTTGGTTTTGCGAAACGCCAAAAAGTGACAACAACAAATCAATGATGATGATAACCTGCGTCTTGCAGATTAACATTTTCATAGAAACATATATATATACATATTTATTGCTAGCTATATATCACCATCTTCTCTCTTCAAATCTCACAGGAGGTCTCCTCGCTCGAGGTGGGTTCCGCCTTAGGACAGGACCCTCCTCTTTCAAGGCCTCGGGGTCCAGCGAGCGAAGAGGCTCCAATGACTTTCCATCGTCTGTATCACTCTGAACCTCTGAATCTTGATCCGACCGCTGGCTAGTTAGTTCTGGCGACATCGACTCCATATAACCTCTGTCTCGTACAACCCCCGAGATTATGGCACTGGGACCTGCTCCTCTTGAGTGCTCGGGTTGACGCTCTCCATCTCCACTCTCATCTTCCTCACCATTCCTCCACCTTTTTCTAATTTGATCCCTGTGATAGGCCTTTACCTGTCCGTGGATCAAAATGGTGTAGACTCTAGTTCCCTTCTTGCCCACAATTTTTCCTGGGATCCATTTATCACCACCTCTAAAGTTTTTACACCACACTAAACCATCTATCTGGAATTCTTCCAAATGGGTTCGCCGATCATACTTCATTTGCCTGGCTTGCTGGTCCCTAACTCTAGATGCCAAGCTGGGATGTATCAACGACACTCTGGTTCGAAGCGCACGCCCAATAAAGAGCTCTGATGGAGTCTTTCCCGTTGTCACATGCGGGGTGCTTCGATATGCCAGAAGAACTTTTGATAAGGTGTCTTGAATGGTATCCCCAATTTTCCTTTTATTTTTATCCAGGGCAGTCTTAATTGTTCTAACCGCTCTTTCAGCCAAGCCATTACTTTGCGGGTGGTACGCCGGGATCAATGTTTGTTTAATTCCATTTCCTTCCAGAAAACCTTTCATTTCACTACCAGTAAACTGAGGTCCATTATCAGATACAAGTTCCTCCGGTAAACCATAGGAAGAAAAAAGTCGCCGTAGTTGCTCAATGGTTTTGCGTGTGGTGGTCTCTCTCATTGGGATGGCTTCGATCCACTTCGAATGACTATCTACTACTATTAATAAATTAATGTTTTCCTTATTTGCAAAATCAATGTGGATTCTTTGCCAAGGTCTGGTTGGCCATCTCCAGGGTTGCCATTTTCCTTTATTTGGCCCATCCTGGGATTGCTGACAGCTTCTGCACTTATTCACCAAAAACTCGATTTGGGTATCTAGATTTGGCCACCAAAAATGTGATCTTGCTACAGCCTTCATTTTGTTCATACCGGAATGAGTCTCATGAAGACAGTGTTCAACATTTTTATTCTGAGAGATGGTGGAATGACAACTCTCATTCCCCAAACCAAACACTCCCCATCTACAGTTAGCTCAAGTTTCCTTTGAAAATAAGGTCTGAGGTGATCAGCCACCTTTTCAGGCCAGCCTTGCTGAGTATAAAATTTGGCCAATGAGAGCACTTCGTCTTTTTCAGTTTCCGTGGCAATTTCCTCTGCTGTGATCGGCAATTCTTCCACATAGGATAAAGCATAGACATTATTTAATCTTGGAATTTCTTCACAGCCCACAGGAAAACGTGACAGAAGATCTGCATTCCCATGGTCTTGAGTTCTTCGAAATTTAATATCGTAAGTATAAGCTGACAAAATAAGCGCCCAACGCTGCAATCTTGAAGTAGATAAGGTGGGGATTCCTGATCTTGAGCCCAAAATGGTCACCAATTGCTTATGGTCTGTAATAAGAATAAATTTTCATCCATAAATAAATTGATGAAACTTGGTAACTCCATAAATAATGGCTAGAGCCTCCTTCTCAATCTGAGAATAATTTTGTTCTGCTTCCGATAAAGTCCGTGAGGCAAACATAATCGGTCTCTCCTGGCCTTCTATAATATGTGACAACACAGCGCCCACTCCAATCTGCGATGCATCAGTGGCCAAACACAATGGCAAAGTCGCATCATACGGGACTAGCACCCTCTCAGAGGTAATGCTATTCTTGCACTTGTCAATGGCCTCTCCACATTCCTTTGTCCAAACCCAAGGACGTTTTTTGTGAAGAAGCTCATGAAGAGGCTTCAAAAGCTCTGGCAAATTGGGTATGAACTTCCCATAAAAGTTAACTAAACCAAGAAATGACCTTAATTCAGAGATATTCGTAGGCGTTTTGGCCTTCTGTATTGCTTGTACCTTATGATCTAAAGGTCTGATGCTCTCTCCCGTGACAAGATGTCCTAAATATTCAATTTCTTTTTGCAAAAATAGGCATTTTTCTTTCTTTAGTTTGATATTATACTTCGCCAAGCGAGCAAATATAGTCTTCAACAACGCCAGATGTTCTTCAATTGATGCTGTGGCTATAAGGACATCATCAATATAACAAATTACGCCTCCTATACCCGACAAAACCCTATCCATTACAGATTGAAAATAACTGGGCGCATTTGCCAATCCAAATGGCATTCTCTTAAACCTGAACAGCCCTTTATGAGTATTTATCGTTAGTAACGGTCGGGTGCCTGGGTCCACCTCTAATTGCAGATAAGCGTTCCTCAAGTCCAATTTAGAAAAGTATTTTCCCTTGGCCAATGTGGAGAATAAATCTTGCTGTGTGGGAAGGGGATAGGCCGCAGTGTCCAAATATTTATTTAGAGTTACCTTGAAGTCGCAGCAAATTCTGATCTCTTTATTTTTCTTCAGCACTACAACCACTGGAGTGGCCCATTTACTGCTCGCCACCTCACATAGATAACCCTTAGCCACCATTTTGTCTAATGCTTCAGTAACTGCTGGCCTAATGGCGAAAGGCACCGGACGAGCCTTATGGAAAATTGGATTCACATCACACATGTTTACTGAAAATGTGAAACCTTTTATTGGTTCAGTTGTCTCCACAAATAAGGCTTGATTTTCCTTCAAAATTTCCTCAATGGTAATTTCCACAGGCATATGTTTTACAGCGAAACAGCCCAATTTCAATCTATTTATCCATTCTCTTCCCATCAACGCCCTCTTTTCTCCTTTCACCACCAACGCTCTAAGTTTGTAAGTAATATCTTGACACTCCACTTTGACATTGATTTTACCCAGAATGGGTACCACGGTACCATCATAAGTTCTAACAATAATACTCGCTTTTTCCAATTTCAAGTGTTGAAGACTATTTTTAAAATCTTTTTCTGATATCAGTGTTAGACCACTACCCGTATCCATTTCAAATTTAATAAAGTTTCCTTCTACTTTTAACTCCATCAGATAGGGAGGGTCACTTGAGGCAAAATTAATTTTATACTCAGGTGTCGTCACGCTTATAATTTTCTGGACATACTCTTCCTCCTCTTCTTGGTCTCCTATCTGATGTATATTTCCCGGCTGATTCTGATGTTGCCTTAGATTTCTTCTACTGCTCCAACATATTGAGGCAATGTGTCCTTTTTTATTACACTTAAAGCATATCGCCTCCTTAAATCTACATGGTTCTTTGTGCGGTTTACCACAATGTTTACATTTGCCATTCTGGAAATTTGATTCAACCTTGCGTTCCATCCTCAACTTATCTACACAATCTTCACCCTGCTCCAAATGGAATAATTTTATATTTTTCTCGGCCGCTTCCATAGATAATGCTATCTCAATTACTTTAGCTAAAGAAATGTCACCCTCCGACAAAATTCTATTTTGTATTTTGGCATTATATAACCCACAAACCATTTTATCACGTAAAGAATCCTCCAGAAAATTTCCAAAGTTGCATGAGGAAGCCAAACGCTTAATTTCCACCAAGTAATCCGAGATGCTTTCTTCCTTTAATTGCATTCTTTAAAAAAAAATGAACCTCTCTACTACAATTGAGCGCTTTGGAGAGAAGTGCCTTTTCAAGATATCTATTAGGTCATCAAAAGTTTTATTTTTAGGTAGAATAGGACTGCACAAATTCTTCAAAACACCATAGGTTTTACTTCCCATGAGGGTTAGGAGATAAGCCTTTTTCTTCTCATCCCCTGCCTCCTCCAATATGAGAAACTGTTCCAATCGTTCATAAAACGTTTCAAAAGTTTCAGTTTCTTCATTATATTCCTTAAATTGGTAACTAGCCATTTTATTTCACTTTTTTTTTAAATTTGCATCCTAAAACTTTGCAATTTAAGTCTTTTAAAAATAACTCTCAATTATATGCAAAAAATCAAAGATAATTTCTAAAAATATTTACTTCAAAATTCGAGGGTACTTACTCTTATATCCTCGTCGCCAAATGCAGCATCTTAGTACACTTTTATTTTTTAGCAAATCTTTATTGATTAGTAAAGTCTGATACAGCTTTTGTTGGTTTTGCGAAACGCCAAAAAGTGACAACAACAAATCAATGATGATGATAACCGGCGTCTTGCAGATTAACATTTTCATAGAAACATATATATATACATATTTATTGCTAGCTATATATCAAATAATTTGCTACAATAATATAAAAGAAATGAAAAAAAAAAAACACCCACGCTGAGCCTCGAACCTAGGTTACAGGGGTACGAAGCTGTGTACCTAACCTATAGGCTAAGCTTGACGTTTCAAATAAGCTCATGCGAGGCTATTTAAGGCCATACGTCTGCCGCGAGGGGGCGCTGATTGCGAGTGAATTTACGTTTTATTGTAAATAAAAATGCAACGAAAGGTTATTTCTAAAGAGTAATTAGCCAGAAACCATCCCGGTAGTATACTAAACATCTTCCCAAAGTTTCATCACGATTGGTTTAAACGTATTTATAACCTTTTAGTATTGATAGAGGGCGCTGCTCGTGAGCTAAGTTGAATAATTTGAATATATAGTTTTAATAATTGATTCTGTGCTGAGAACATGGACGAGAACCTCTACGTATGTTTTCCCACGTGACGCAGCGGAGCGTGACCTTGGCTGCACGGGTGAGTCAGTT
This sequence comes from Cordylochernes scorpioides, assembly GCA_030710605.1. NCBI lineage: Eukaryota > Metazoa > Arthropoda > Arachnida > Pseudoscorpiones > Chernetidae > Cordylochernes > Cordylochernes scorpioides. Next base: position 189,485,206 of record CP092863.1, on the reverse strand, counting down.
GTTGTTTTGGCTCTCTGTATAGATGGACATTAAAACATGGTGGCAGCGATAACTGGATAAAATACGAACCCGTGTATTGCAAAATATCGATTTTTGAGTACCTTGGAAGATAATTCAACATGGCTCAGATTCAACCTCCAGAAGCTTTCGACTTCTCGACTCCCAACGAATGGCCCAAATGGAGGAAGAGATTCGAACGATACCTCGTGGTCAGTGGAATGAAGAAGAAAGAGGAGGCGGACAAGATCGATTTGTTCATGTACTTGATGGGCGACCGCGCGGATGATATATTCAGGACCTTCAAGTTCGAAAAGGAGGAAGAGGCAACGAAAATTGATTCCGTCCTCAAGGCGTTCGACAGCCACTTCTGTGTCAGAAAGAATATTATCTACGAACGTGCGAAATTTAATTCAAGAATCCAAGAGGATCGGGAGCCAGTGGACGAATTCATCACTTCATTGTACAAATTGGCTGATAGCTGCGAATTTGAGGGTCTTCATGAGCAGTTGATCCGTGACCGAATTGTGGTTGGAGTGAGGGACAAAGCTTTATCTGAAAGAATGCAGTTGGACAGCGAACTGACTTTGGAAAAGGCGGTGAAAATGGTTCGACAGCAGGAAGCCGTTCGACAGCAGCAAGTCGACCTGCAGCGTCCCTCAACAAGCCAAAAGGTCAATCAGGTGAAGTTCAACTCGAAGAAACTTTCACCGAAACAACAGCAGCAGCCTTCGAGGAAGAAGGAGAAGTCAGCCAAAACAAGATCACGATGTCCAAAGTGCGGAGGTTTCACCCACAGGGAAGGACAGGCTTGCCGTGCTGAAGGACAAAGATGTAACCTATGTTCAAAAACTGGCCATTTTGCAAATTGCTGCCCAGATAAACAGGCAAAGACTGCGGAAGTCAAAGCTGTTTCTGAACTTGATGAAGAAATTGGTTTTCTCCTGGAGGTCTCAGCTGTGGAGGATTCATCTAATCTCGATGATGATGAAGGCGAGTGCAGGAGGCGATGGACAGCAGAAATCCAAGTGAACGGGAAAAAGGTGAAGTTCAAGCTCGACTCCCAGGCGGATGTTACATGTTTTCCTCTGTGTCTCTTCAAGAAGATAATGGGACAGCAACGACTAGTGAAAAGTGATATCAACCTTAGAGCTGCTGAATTTTCCGAACTTCAGACTGTGGGTATGTTTATATCAACGCTGCGAAATGGCAGTTATGAAATCAAGGAGAAGATTTATGTCATTCGTCGTTTGAGTGAACCTCTTCTGAGTCGCCGGGCATGTGAGCTCTTGAACCTGGCGAGGCGGATTGAAGTGGTTGCGACGAGAATTAACCCGATCAAGGAATTCCCCGAAGTATTTGAAGGACTGGGACAGATCGGAAACCCTTACGAAATCAAATTGAAACCTGGAGCAAAACCATATGCTGTGCATACTCCTCGACGGGTACCAATACCTTTGATGGAAAAGCTCAAAACAAGATTGGAAGAGCTCGAGAAGGCGGGAATCATAGCACAAGTTAACGTTGCGACTGAATGGTGTGCACCGACTGTGATTGCTGGTAAACCGAATGGCGACATACGACTCTGTGTGGATCTCTCAAGGCTGAACGAACATGTACAGCGCGAAGTGCATCCCATGCCAGTGGTGGAGCACATGCTGGGGCAACTGGGGGAAGCAAGATTCTTTTCGAAACTGGACGCGAACAGTGGCTTTCACCAGATTCCGTTGAGCCCGGACTGCCAGCATTTAACGACCTTCATCACTCCTTTTGGGAGATATAAATACTGCAGAATGCCATTTGGAATCTCACTCGCCCCAGAGTATTTTCAGAAAGTTATGTCAATAATCTTGCAAGGCATGGACGGTGTAATGTGTTACCTGGACGATATCCTTATATTTGCCTCCGACTCCAAGACTCACGATCGAATTCTTCGTTTAGTGCTCCGAAAACTGAAAGAGGCGAAAGTTACACTAAACAAGGCCAAGTGTGTCTTCGGCGTGCCAAGAATTAATTTTCTTGGGCACATACTGGATGAAGACGGTATTCGACCAGATCCAGCGAAAATCGAAGCAGTGGCGAGGATGCCTGCTCCGACCGATGTTCATGGCGTAAGAAGATTTCTTGGTATGGTGAACCATCTGGGACGCTTTGTGGAAAATTTATCTGAAATTGTGGCTCCATTGAACCAGTTGTTGGTGAAAGGTCAAGACTTCGTTTGGGATTGCAGCCAGGAGCGAGCATTCCGAAAGTTGAAAGAATTGCTCACGACTCAACCCATCTTGGCAGCATACGACGTCAGGAAACCAACTATGGTGTCATCCGACGCATCTTCATACGGCTTGGGAGCGGTACTGAAGCAAGAAGGTAAGAATGGAATCTGGCGACCTGTTGCTTATTCTTCTAGAACTATGACACCTACCGAAAAACGATATGCTCAGATCGAGAAAGAGGCTCTCGCAATTACATGGGCTTGCGAACGTTTTCAAGATTTCCTGCTTGGAAAGCGTTTCCGAATTGAGACCGACCATAAGCCTCTCATTCCTCTATTTTCGACGAAAGAATTGAGTTCGCTGACCCCAAGACTGCAACGTTTCCGAATGCGTATGATGAGGTTTGGATTCGAAATAGTGCATATCCCTGGAAAGGAGCTGCTCGACGCCGATGCATTATCCAGACAACCACTTCTTACAACCGAGGGAGGTGAAGACGAACGGCCAACCTCAGCGCATATAAATGCAGTTCTCTCGAGTATAACCGACAAAGACGAGATGTTGACGAAGATTTTTGAAGCTCAACAAGAAGATACGACCCTGAAAGCAGTAGTCAACTACCTTGAGCAAGGCTGGCCAGATAAGAAGAAGATGTCACAGGCTCTGCTCTCTTATTGGCATGTCAAGGATGAACTCGGCGTTCAAAATGGACTACTGATGCGTAGCTGTCGTCTTGTTATTCCAGCAAGTATGAAACTGGAGATCCTAGAGAAGTTGCACGCTGGGCACTTCGGGATTACAAAAACAAGACTTCGCGCACGTGAGACGGTATGGTGGCCTGGAATTTCGGAAGAGATCGCGGAAACGGTCAGAAAGTGCAGTGTCTGTATCCAGGAAGCCGTCTCAAAACATGAACCTTTGATACCAACCAACTTTCCTACACGACCGTGGCAAAAGATTGGAATGGATTTGTTCAAGTTCGAGAATAAGTGGTATCTAGTCGTCATTGACTATTATTCTCGCTTTCCTGAAATGATTCAGCTGGATCGGCTCACAGCCAGTGTGGTGGTGCGTAGTTGCAAATCCATATTTTCCCAACATGGAATACCAGAAACTGTTGTAAGCGATAATGGGACGCAATTTGGAGCTGCTCGTGAATTTGCAAATTTCGCAAGGCAGTACGGATTCCAACATGTCACTTCAAGTCCTCGATTCCCGCAGAGCAATGGGATGGCAGAAGCAGGTGTGAAAATTGCTAAGTTGATCCTCAAGAAAAATCAAGACCCATCGCTTGGACTCCTGGAGTATCGATCGACCCCTTTGGAGAACGGTTACAGCCCTGCTGAGCTTCTCATGGGACGTAAACTCCGAACGACCTTGCCAATTGCACCAGAGAATCTTAATCCAAGGTTGGTGGACTCTCAGACCCTGAAAAGAAAAGAGGGGAGAAGGAGAAAGGATATGAAATCCAGATATGATCGACGCTGCGGAGCTACGGACATGGAGGAGCTATCCGAAGGTGACACGGTTTGGATTACAGATATGCGAACCTGGGGGATTGTAAAGAAGAAAGCATCGACACCAAGGTCGTATATGGTTGATACTCCAGTTGGGACTTTACGTCGAAACAGGTTCCATCTACGAAAAGGATATGCAGTGCAATATCCAGCTGACCCATCGACGCCGACCTTTTCGGGAGAGGAACTGGTTGAAAATGAAAAGACCCCAGTTGTGGATTATCCCTCTAACGACTCAGAAGACGGCCAGATAAGAACCCGGAGTGGACGAATTGTTAAACCTGTGGATCGCCTTCATTATTAATTATATTATGCATTTAAAGTTTGTAATGTATATATATATTTCAAATCTTAAAAAGGGGGATGTGCTGAGAACATGGACGAGAACCTCTACGTATGTTTTCCCACGTGACGCAGCGGAGCGTGACCTTGGCTGCACGGGTGAGTCAGTTGTTGTTTTGGCTCTCTGTATAGATGGACATTAAAACAGATTCATATATTTTTTAAAATAGCCTATCGTCACCCCCGTTATTTTTTACCTATGTATGGAAATTTTGGTTTGAATTAGTGAACTACTGCGAATTTGTATACCGGACATACCAACAGACCAACAAACAAACAAACATACAAACATTCATTTATATATATATATATATATTTAATTAAAAAGGCATATATTGGATCAAAAATAATATATATATATATATATTATATATTATATAATATATGACATTCGTATTAGATATTTTCAATAAAATAATGAAAGTAATTGAAAACTGCGAAACAAAAATGATAATTTTGAATTTATGAAAAGGCCACATGCGGCCTTAAGGCCGCAGGTTCGCCACCCCTGTATTAGATTATTACAACTTCAAAACACAATAATCTTGTAGCCATGGAGTTACTAGCTGAAGGAGATAAACATTTATATCTTGCAATTTTACTGACGAAAGAGTCGCCTACAAAGAGTTCCAGGAGTTCTATGTAGGTCTCAATTACTTAGGATAGTTAATTCGTATGATACTAATTGGTTTTTTTTAGTTATCCTCCCAAGCTTATACAGATGGTGATATATTGTCTTTGGAACATTGGTTAAGGAAGTAATCCACTAATATCTCTTCTTCAGCCATTCAAGACTTGACAATCCCCTTCCCCGACGTTAGAAGGATAATTTCGGCCTGATTTGGTATAGGATAGATGATGTTCGCATTCTTTCATGTTAAAAAAAAAAGAGATAGCGCTAAAGAGCCTACTTGACACCTACTATTATATATTTCTACACTATTATTATACAATAGTACGCAGTACATCTATCAGATATTTCGATTTGAAATTTTTTTAACTCCCTTTAAAATCATAAAAGATTGTTCTCTTCTATTTTAATTTTTGATAAGTAAATTTTATACATTGTGAATAAACCTATCCTAAGACATATATGAAAATTCATAGATTGAGCTTGTGATATCCAAGATGCCTGTGGAAATAAATATTTACTTCTGGTCGAGGTGGAAATTAAGTGAATAGTCAATCACTATGAAGGAAGAGGAGACAATTTATTGGACCATCTTCAGCCCCCAATCCGCTCGAAAGCGTCCGCGATGGAGTCCGCCAGGTTCTCGCAGCCAAACTTGCGGATCTCGTCCAGCACCTGGAAGATGATCGGGGTCCCTGCCAGGAGCAGAGTCTCGATGCTCGCGTAGTTGTCGGGGTTCAGGAACCCTGCACAGACCGAGCGAACCCACGATAGACGCAACTACACTATTGTGGCTATAATGTGAGATGCTATTTAGATAGCATTAAAGTTTGCCAATCACTTTTACTTAAACCTTTTTTTATATGTGGCGTGCTTCTCTTTTACTTAATAGGTGTTTTAAAGCTATATGCTACTTTGTAACACACATTTTGTAGCAGAAATAAAGCTAAATTACAGTATTTTTTTTATTTCGTGCCAGTTGGAGTGTTCCTCGACATAAGAATTGCAATAACTTTAGTGAAATGAAGAAATAAAACTTTTATTGTTATATATTTATTATTATATATATATATTTATTTATATATATTTGAATATTTAATCAAAAGAAATAAACACAAACATATTAAATTAAATGAATGCAATAAAGAGAAGAAAATAATGCGAATTATATATATTCAAAACAACAATGATGATAACAACTTAAGAATTACAGAAGCAAAAAAATGTTCACAGAATATTTCACGCTGATATATTACACCATCTTCCCGCTACATTCAAATATATCTTGAAGGAGGTCTCCGATTTCTTGGTGGGTTTCTTCTTGGGATGGGTCCTTCATTACTGGCTTCGGGATCCGGTGAACGAGACCATTTCGACACCAAACCATGTCATCTATTCCAAACTCATCTTGTTGAAATCCGTGGTCGTATTTCATTTGCCTGGCCTGCTGCTCCTTTACTCTTGATTCCAGATTTGGATGAATAATTGATAGTCGGGTTCGAAGGGAACGCCCAATAAAGAGTTCTGACGGAGCCTTCTTGGTTGTTTCATGAGGGGTGCTACGATATGCCAGCAAAATTTTTGATAGCGTGTCCTGAATGGTATCCCCAGGTTTTCTTTTATTTTTGTCTAACGCCATTTTTATCATCTTGACAGCTCTCTCTGCCAGGCCATTGCTCTGAGGATGGTACGCAGGAATCAGTGTTTGTTTTATTCCATTATTAAAAAAAAAAAAGTCATTTCACTACCCGTAAACTGAGGGCCATTATCTGACACTATTTCTTCTGGTAAACCATAAGAAGAAAAAAGTCGTCTTAATTGCTCAATTGTTTTTGCTGAGGTTATTTCTCTTATTGGGAATGCCTCGACCCACTTAGAATGACTATCCACGACAATTAGCAAATTGATGTTATCTTTGTTTGCATGATCAATATGGATCCGCTGCCAGGGTCTAACTGCCCAAATCCAAGGTTGCCACTTCACTCTATTTGGGCCATCTTGAACCTGTTGGCAGTTTCTACACCTCTTTACCAGGAACTCAATCTCATTGTCTAGATTCGACCACCAGAAATGAGACCTTGCCACAGACTTCATTTTGCTCATCCCTGAATGGGTCTCGTGTAAGCAACTCAACAAGTTCGGTCTGAGAGAGGAAGGAATAATGACCCGCATCCCCCACAATAGACACTCTCCGTCCACAGTCAGCTCCAGTTTTCTCTGAAAGTAAGGTCTGAGGTGGTCTGGCACTCTCTCAGGCCAGCCATGCTGGGTATAGCACTTCACTATTGATAGCACTTCATCCTTTTGAGTTTCAATTCTAATTTCTTCAGCCGTGATTGGCAAATCCTCCATGTAGGACAGTGCATAAATGTTATCCAGTCTCGAAGTTTCCCCACTCTCAACTGGAAGACGTGACAGAAGATCTGCATTTCCATGATCTTGAGTTTTTTTTTAAACTTGATATCGTAGGTATAAGCAGACAGAATTATCGCCCATCTCTGTAATCTCGAAGTTGATAAAGTAGGAATTCCCGATTTTGGGCCTAAAATAGACACTAGCGACTTATGATCCGTTATCAGGGTAAAACGTCTCCCATAAATAAACTGATGGAATTTGGTCACTCCATAAATTATTGCGAGAGCTTCCCTCTCAATCTGAGAATAGTTGCGCTCGGCTCCTGATAGGGTCCGAGAGGCAAACATGATCGGTCTTTCCTGGCCTCTGATGACATGAGACAGAACCGCGCCAATTCCAATCTGGGATGCATCCGTGGCCAAAAACAAAGGCAATGTGGTGTCGTACGGAGCTAAAACCCTATCAGAGGTAATGGTACTCTTGCACTTTTCAATAGCCTCTTCACACTCCTTGGTCCAGCTCCACAATTCTTTTTATGAAGCAGCTCGTGAAGAGGCCTCAATAGATCCGGTAGATTTGGAATAAATTTTCCATAATAATTCACCAATCCAAGAAATGACCTCAACTCAGAGATGTTTGTCGGACTCTTGGCCTTCTGTAAAGCTTGCACCTTGTGATCCAAAGGTCGGATGCCATCTTCCTTGATAAGATGGCCCAAATACTCGATTTCTCTTTGCACAAATTTACATTTATCATTCTTCAGTTTAATGTTGTATTTTTCCAAACGCAGAAACACAGTTTTCAATACAGCTAAGTGTTTCTCCACTGAAACTGTAGCTATGAGGACATCATCAATATAGCAAATAACGCCCTCTATTCCAGCCAGAACCCTATCCATCACAGATTGGAAATAACTAGGGGCATTAGCCAGCCCAAAAGGCATTCTCCTAAATCTGAAAAGTCCCTTATGTGTGTTGATAGTTAAAAATGGCTGGGTGCTCGTTGCCACCTCCAGTTGCAGGTAAGCGCTGCTCAAATCTAATTTTGAGAAATATTTACCCTTGGCCAAGATAGCAAACAAGTCTTGCTGAGTGGGGAGCGGATAAGCTGCTGTATCCAAGAATCTGTTCAAAGTTACCTTATAATCACAACAAATTCTCATTTCCTTATTTTTTTTTGGTACCACTACTACTGGAGTTGCCCACTGGCTACTCCTCACCCTATATAAGTATCCCTTTATCACCATATTTTCTAAAGCTTCTGTAACCGCCGTTCTAATCGCAAAAGGCACCGGTCGAGCCTTATGAAATATTGGGCTGACGTCACGAATATTCATTGAAAATGTGAATCCTTTTATGGGCTCTGCTGTGTCATTGAACAAAACTTGGTGCTCTTTCAAAAATTCAGCAATAGCAATTTCCGGAGGCATCTGGTTCACCGCAAAATAATCAATTTTCTACAAATTTATCCATTCTCTCCCCAGCAGAGCCTTTTTTTCACATTTGACTACTACTGCTCGAAGCATAGAAGTCTTGCCCTGAAATTCCACCTTAACTATAACTTCGCTCAGAATTGGTACTACTGTCCCGTCATATGTCTTGATGATCATTCCGATAGTTTTTAACTGTGCATTTGGAAGATATTTCTTGAAATCATTCTCCGAAATTACAATGAATTGAATTATATAAAAATAAGTTTCAATTAAAATATATAGCGTTAAAAACTTCATTTTCCATTTAAAAAGAGAAGGTTGATTAATGTATTATAGATTAGATGCTATTTTGAAAGCTAATTTATCCAAATATGCTTACCAAGAGTGAACCATACTATATATGCCGAATACACCAAAAATCAGTAATAGAGATTTATATGCCGTAAAACCCCACTGTAAAGTACACCTAGGTGCAGAGCGTCATTTAGAGAGAGTTATCTTCTTACTTGAGAGTTGTTATAATTAGCAAAAATGACCATTTCGGCAATAAAACTGTCCTCTGTAGAGAGGTGTTCTCTAACGCAAGTGTCTCTCGTGAAGGTTCTATTGCACCAGAAAATCCGCTGGGGGAATTCACGGCGGATGAACCAGGCTCTCCTATTATTTTTTCAATAGAAGTGAGGTTTTTGTAGTGAATTTTTGATAAAAATGAAATTACTAAATACACAAAGGTGTCCTATGAGATACAACCTAAAACAAGGCAAAAATCCGGTTTCTTCTTGAGATGGTCTTTTATTAGAGATTTTCTCATATCATTCCAATTCATAAGGAGTCTTTCAACCGAAACAGTCTCTGTTAAGACTCTAGGACAGACAGAGTTTAGCCATGGTTTTAGGCTGTGGTCTCTAATGGAAGGCTATTGTACTCTTTGTTTTCATTCATATATGAAGGAATGGTAATAGATTGTATTTAAAAAAACAAACTATCAGACGTGTTATTCAGAACTTTGACAGTCACAATGAGTAGATGCAAAACTTCCTGTTCCGCGGGAACAATGGAACAATGTGCTTCCATTTTTTTCATGTCCTCTCCATAAAAAGTCTTAGTTAACATAAAACAATTTCACGTTTTCTCGCAATCTCTTTACACTAGGTTGCGTGCAAAATGCGGAAAATTTCTATGAAGGGCACAAACATCAGGCCAGGTGGCTTCGGACTATTTGCAACAAATATAAACCAGATAAGTCTTCTCGAAATGTCCGGGTGGTTGCTAGGTTAGATAACTCTTGTAAACATGAAACCAAATATATAAGTATTTTTTATTATAAATATAAAAGTATTAAAATATTTACAAAGACGGAGTTGAAGGATTTATTGGTTGAACTTTACTTGGGATCGTTCAAATAGTTCAGAAGTAAATTGCCCCATCGTCCGGCTGTCTTGATGCCAACTTTGCCGGCGATATGATCGGGATAAACCGTATGGAAAGTGACCGGAATAATTAGTCGGGTGGAGTGTATTCTGCTATGTATTTTTGAAATAAGTAAAAAAATATGCAAAGAGAGCACCTCCCGCGTTTAAATGCATTAAAACAATATTTTGTTCATCACTACTGGGCAGAACGCAAAGGTGTAGTTGAAAGAATGAGCTACATTACTATATTTGACAAATTCAAATAAAAGTCAACCCATATATGTATATATTTAACATAAAAAGGCATATATTGGATCAAAATATAATATATTTTACCAATATATCAGTTGGCTGAACGCTAACCTTTATATATAGGTAAGCCATAACACTAGCGTTGCCAAATACTAACAAATACACCAACCTGTATACAAAAGGCCATAAACGGAAACAATTGAATGCAAGTTGGTTTATTTGTATAGATTTTCCAAACTGATATTGCGACTTATTCTTGATACGAATCTGTGCGTTTTTGGCAATATTATTAACAAAAGACACTGTTTTCATGCATTATATATTTTCCGCACGCGCACACACTGGCAGTTTGCGACACAGTTTGTACTAGTTTAAATATATATGGAGACCTTTTTTTTTTTGCTTATCCCCAGTACACGTAGTACGGGCCATGATAATCATGGTGGGTAGTTAGCGACTGCTTTTACTGTAAGCGCACCACATGTCTACACATGTGAAAATCAGTTCGACTTTGCACTTACAAATGTGCCAGATCCCCGTTTGGTTACTTGCACTCCCTGGTGGGGTTGGACTTTTGCAAGAATCGGGGGCCATTGGAGCAACTTTTTTAAACAGAAAAAAAGTGTCCAATGCGGGAATCGAACCCGGGTCGTAGTGGTCGAAAACCAAACGGTTTAACCAGCCTTCCACAGACCCCCCTTGGAGACCTTCATGAGGTCTATCATACGGCGTTTTGGTGAGCCACTCCATTTCTATATCAACCTCGTGGCCTCTATGCCAACAATACTTGTATTCTATCTCTATAGTTTGTACCACAGATGTCTACACACAGAGAAAAACGTTGTAATTACAAACTACCAGATCCCCATTCTGGCTACTCGTACAGCCATCGCAGGTTAGATTTGCAATAATCGAGCTCCTCGAATCAATTTAAGTAAAAACTGTCTTCACGCAGCCACGAACCTGATTTCAACCAATTTAACTCCTATTCAATCCACACAACGCGGCAATAAATTTATAAAATCACCTATATTTACTTAAATTAATGCGGGTAAGAACAAGAGATGAATCAAGTAAGAACTTACGAACCTAGAAGACCATCCACATAGGCCGGGCTATCCCCGATGAAGCCTGGAACAGACAGACGTGCGGACAGCCGAGTGGGAGAAGGTAAGCTACCTACCGTTGAGCAGCAGCCGGATGGTCTGAGGCTGAGTGATGGTGGACAGCAGATCAGCTGTAACACCCGATCAGTAGAATTTAGACAAAGCAATAAATTGAGCTGATTCCAGTTAAACATCTCTATGGACTTCAAGATTGGATGCCCCATTATATTCTATATTGTCTCCGTCTTCAGAGGGAAATAAAAAAATTGACATAAGCCTATTAAGGTAACAAGTCAAAGATTTGCAAACTTTTTTCTGAATCATTGGACGATGAGAGCCTTGTCTACTATATTATCAATTTTACAGCTCAACAGAAAAAAATGAGAATAGCGTTAAAAAATGTAAAGAATATGACTATATAAAATACGAAGTGGTTTCTGTGTCTTACAACCAAGATTGTGTATAATTGATTACCTATGTATAATTTTTGATACCTTTACCTTGGGTTTGGGGTTGTGCAAGATTCGATGCCATTTAAACATTTCTTTCTAGAAAAACTGCTTAATGTGAGATTTGATCGCGGGTTGTGATTGTTAATTGCGTTTCATTCCTCAACTTACATATCCTTAAGCAACTAATCTTCCTAAAAAGTGACACCACTTACAAGGTTTTGACAATCTCTTCCATTACTTACTTGTTTTCTGCCAGTTACACTCGAAGATATTCAGACTCTCCTCTTCCTCGCTGCCTGCCCACACCAACACTAAGATGACCGCAAGTTTAGCTGGCAAATGTTGCTTCGTTATTTTCCCACGGAAACCTAGTGTTTTCATCAAAAGCGAAACTAAGGTGATTTAATCGCTCCTACGAAACGTTCATATAATGTTTCCATAAAGAAATGGAAGATAATATAAAAATGAAGTTAAAGATGAATATATGTGATCTTGAGAAGGACGCTAGTTCCTGAATCCGGCTTGGTTTATCTAAACGACGTTGTATATATGTATCTATATATTGCATAGATTTGATTTGTAAATTCCAACTTATTTTAATCTTGCACTTTAGATTTTATTTGATAAAATCCTGTATAAGATCATAGATCTTAATACACGCTTAATTATGTGCAATAATTTATTACTTGATTTTAATTTATTTTTACCTCACTCTTTAATTTCGATTAAAACTTACTATTAAAAGCTTATAACAGATAATTAGTCACTATTATGATAGATTTTCCCTTATTCCAAGTACGCATGGTACAAGCCATGATACTTATGGTGATTGGTTAGCGATTGTATTCAACTGTAAATGTACATCACACGTAGAAAGCAGTTACACTTACAATGTGCCACACACACACAAATCGCCCTTTTTGATTACTTGCAGCCAGCGCTGAGACTGGACTTATTGAATAATCCGGGACTAATGAGGTATACAAAAATATTAAATGCAGGATTCAATCCCGGATCATAGTTGTCGCAAAGTGACAGCGTGTGCCATAATCCCCTGTCCCCCCCAATATGGTAGATTGGATATATTTGACTTAACTGTAAGATTTTAAAATTAGGAATTTATTCATAGATGCTTATTTAACCATAACACGCATCCCTGCTAACCACCAGTAATAATCCAAAGGCAAATGGAATATGCAAATACCTGAAAGCTACACTTATAGATAAATATAGGTTACTACATTTAGGAACTCTTAAATTACGATTTTAATAGGGATTAATTAAAATGAAAACATTAATTCAATACAGCGCTCTTCTTCAAATGTATAATAACCACACAAGTCCGCTAATTCTTTAAATATATAGAAAACTCTTTTCTAAAACTTTGGCAATCGAGCAGTAGGCTATGCAGAAGTCCAAAAATTGCTGTTCTCAAAACACCGGCAACAGTTTCCCTAAATATCTTAGGTTCGTGAAGTCGAGTATAGATTGATCCGTATATAAAATGTGCAACATCCTTTATAATTAATCGATTTCTATAAGGGGAAGTATGTCTTTTATTGGTGAATAAAATGCATGCTTTCGAGCACACTACTCTTCTAATGGCTGAAGGAAGAAACCCTATCCCTCACAGCCAATAGAAGAGTATTGTACTAGAAAACACTTGCATGTTATCCACCAATAAAAGACACGCATCGCCCAACGATCTTCTGCCTTTTATTTATGAACTACCTGGTGATTATTCTTCGTACACAAGTACAAATGTTTGAGAAATAAAACCCAAACGATAATAAAAATAACACACTTACCTTCTTCGGCTTCTTGAAATCCAAAGACTGATGGCAAACATGATCTAGGTTAGCAGCCACATCAGGTAGTAACAAATGGCAAACCAAGGTCCAAAAGTTATATACCAAACGTTATCTTTCTGAAAATATAGCAATCCATAAATAGATCTTTAATTAAAAGCCATATATTGGATCAAAAAATCATTTATTTACTAATATTTCAGTTGGCTGAACGCCAACCTTTTTCATGGTATAACAACATATTTATGTCAACAACAAACTCAAACAAAATATGTTGTTGACATTAATATATTGTTATACTTAGAAAAAGGTTGGCGTTCAGACAACTGAAATATTGGTGAATAAATTATTTTTAATTCATTATATGCCTTTTTAATTAAAAAAACGTCATATATTATTTGATATATTCTTTTTATATTCGTCAACATCTCTGAATATATATATATATTGTACACCTCAAGCTGTTCAAAGTATATACCTCACACATCGTTAATATCTTGGTTTTAAAACGCTAGAAAAACAGGCAGCAATAAGAAAGTAATTTTTTAAAGACAAATCAAAATATTAATGTTTACAAATAGTTTATTTATTAAAAAGAAAACACCACATTTATATATATAATTTTCTAATATTATAATATATATGGAAAATAATTATAAATTTTCGAGAAGATATAATATTTTATTTATTATTTTATTAAATTATTATATATTTAAAAACTTTTCTTCTCATGAGAAAAATATGCATTTCAAACTTTCTTCCATTATATAAAAGTACTAGAGATAAAAGAGGGGGAGGGTCATTATATACTATATATATATGAAAATTTTACCGGGAGGAAATTGATTTATAAAAGCATAAGGCACCTCTCCCGTCAAAATAAGCGTTAAAACCAGACGCCAAATATTGACTGTCACCGCAAACTAGCGGCCTCGGGTAGGTGACAAAGCCACGACACTAGCACAAGTCCGCCCAAGGTTGATGAGGACCATTAGTCCGAAACCATGGTCTCTAGGTGGACGCTTCTCAGTTTGCCAAAGCTGGTGTTGTGGCTTTGTCACCGACCCGAGGCCGCTAGTTTGCGGCGACGGTCAATAAATGGCGTCGGGTTTTAGCGTTTATTTTGACGGGAGAGACACCCTATGCTAATATAGCACATATACAAGGTATGTCCCATAAGTTCCCGGACTGGGTCCATAAAAAAATAAATAAATGAAAAATGTAAATGAATTTGACTGTTTATTATAGAAAAAATATCTGGCTACATGGTGGTACCAATATCGAGGCGGTACTTGCGCGCGCGCCATGGTTATTCTAATTTATTTAAAGGTCACACCTAGCGCTGCGGCGATTTTACGATGGAACAAAAATTGAAGCAGAGGATTTGCATAGAATTGTGTGTGAAACTTCAAATATCAGCAACCGAAACTTTTGAAATGCTTAATAAAGCATTCCCCAATGACGCCCCAAAGAGAACAACTGTTTTTGAATGGCATTCTAGATTTAAAGGTGGCAGAATTTCCATTAAAGATGATCCTCGTCAAGGACGCCCAAAATTTCAAAGGACTGATGAAAATGTCCAAAAAATCACCGATTTTATAAAATAAAATCCTCGAACCACTTTGCTGGAGCTAGAGCAAGACACAGGCATCTCTAAAACAACGATTGGAAGGATCGTAACCGAAGATTTGAAGCTCAAAAAGACTCCTGCAAAATTCATCCCAAGATTCCTCACCAATGAGCAAAAACTCTGTCGGCTTGCAACCTGTGAGGACATGATGGAAATGACAAGAACGGATCCAGAATGGAAAGACAAGATAATCACAGGCGACGAGACATGGGTCTATGGCTATGACCCTGAAACCAAACCTCAATCTGCCGAGTGGAGAGGTTAGGGTGAGCCTAGACCTAAAAAATCCAGAAACAAGGTGTTGCTGGTCGCTTTTTCGGATAACAAGGGCATTGTTCATCACGAGTATCTTCCTGCAGGCCAAACAGTTATTAAGGAAATGTATTTGGGCATTCTTCGCCGTCTAAGGAAAGCGATTCGAAAAAAAAGGCCAGAAAAATGGACTAATGGTGGCTGGATCCTACACCATGACAATGCTCGCCCTCACACAGCGCACTTGATGACTAGCTTTTTGGCGAAAAACGGGACACAAATCCTACTTCAACCACCCTATTTCCCAGACATCGCACCAAATGACTTTTTCCTGTTCCCCAAACTTAAAGCAGTTCTAAAAGGAAGACATTTTGACACCAGGGATGACATAATAGAAAAATCGCCGTTAGCATTGAAGAGCATTCCAAAAGAGGCTTATAAAAACTGTTTCGACAATTGGGAGAAACGATGGCGCTGGTGCGTTGAAGCAAGGGGGGATTACTTTGAAAAGTTTTAATAAAAATTTTTTTAAAAAAATCTTACCTTTTTTTTTATGGACCCAGTCCGGGAACTTATGGGACATACCTTGTATGTATAATTGTAACTTTGTTCGACTTTTCAAAACAATTTTAAAAATATTTTCTCTGAAATACCTAATTTGAGAGAGGTATATGTGATTGCAAGTTTTTAAGAACTATCAACACTATCTGATGATTATTTTAAAAATTATTATTTTTCTAAATAAAGGAATATAATTAGCAAAAATTATAAAATTTATTCTTGGTCATCTACACAAAGACACTCACGTAGAAAGGAGGCAAGTTATCAGAGCTCAATATATTTACGTACAGTTACCAAATGAACCAGCCGCAAACCGCAGAGTTTCAAGGGAAAATATTCACTTTCATATATAGAAGTGATTGTCGTACTTCTGGGAATACCAAGTCCTCCCCAACGCGTGATCATTCAGATCTCTGAATTCACCAGATGAATGCCCAACTTTTGAATAGCGCCAGGCGTAAGTCACACATGATGATGATAAAGCGACTACAATAAGTGCTACTCTGTATATATGTTATATAAAAATATTATTTTATTTAAAATCATATTTTCATAGATTCAAATATTCTGCTTAATCGACCGCCAGAGGTCACTCTTCCCCTATAAAAACTCGCTGTTTTTTTTATCCCAATGGCCGGCTCAAAACTTTTGTACATTATGTAAATAATCTTTTGTTTTCCTTATTCTACTAGCCTTAAGCCAGGCAGCACTTAATCAAATTATGTTTTTTATATATTCATAAGTTCCAATTAAAGTAATATCTGATAAAAACTATTCTTATTATTATTCTTTCAAGAACCACGACTGCATTTCCATACCATAATCTTCAACATGATCAAAAATCAAGCAGAAAATCAAATCTCATTTGTTTTTATAACATATATATAATTAAAATGGCATATATTGGATCAAAATATAATTTAGTTTATCAATATATGCCTTTTTAATTAAAGATATATTTATGGATTGCTCTATTTATATATACAAGGTAAGGTCAAAAAGTTCCCGAACTTTTTAAAATTAATTATTTATTCATAGTGTAGTAATTTAAACATCAACATTTTCAGAATAGGAGCCTTGGTTATCTACACATTTTTTCCAGCGTGAAAAATTCTGTTGAAATTCTAGTTCAAAGTCAATTTTTCTAAGCTTGTTTAGCTCCACCGTCGCATTTTCAATTACTTCTGATGACGATGAAAGCGCCTCCCTTTTAACGTCATTTTAAGTTTTGGAAAGAAGAAGAAATCACTTGGGGCGATTTCAGGAGAGTAAGGAGGATGCGGCAAGACAGATACAGAGTGTTTGGATAAATAGTCTTGAACAATAATGGCTCTATGAGCAGGGGCATTATCATGTAGCAATTTCCACTGTTTTGATTTAAAGAGTTGGTTTATTTTTATTCTTATCTCATCACGAAGGCGCACAAGTATTTCTTTGTATGCCTGTTTATTAATAGTAACCCCCTCTTTAATAAATTCATAATAGACAAGTCCTTGATAATCAAAAAACACTACAAGCATTACTTTTCCTTTGGACTTGTCAAGACGAACTTTCTTCTTCCTAGGAGAACTTGGTGTGTGCCATTCGAGTGATTGCTTTTTGGTTTGTGGATAAAAAACAGCACCAATTTTCATCACCAGTTATTATTGTTTAAAAAAATCAGAATCCTTATTTGCAGTTTAAATTAAATCTTTGCAAATTGATAATCTGGTTTCTCTTTGTTGATCTGTTAAATTTCGTGGGACAAAATAACCACAAAGTTTTTTCATGTTTAAATGTTCACCAATAATTTTTGGCAACTACCTTAAGAAATTCCAAGTATTTCTGATATATTACCAATAGTAATTTTTCTATCAGCAACAATTAAATCACGTACCTGTCCAATATTGCGATCCGTTGTTGACGTCAATGGCCGACCTGACCTTGAATCATCTGCGATGCTCTTACGGCCATCTTTAAAACGTTTAAACCAGAAATAAACTTGCGTTCGTGACAATATTTCGTCTTAATAAGCTTCATTCATTAATGCCAATGTCTCTGTGAAAGACTTTTTTAATTTTTCACAAAATTTAATATTTTCCTTTCGCTCAAATGATGACATTGAAGAAACCGACGCGAGCTAAATACTTACAACAAAAATATGCCTAAGATGAAAAATACGCATGTGCATTTACTGGCGTTGCTAAATTGAATTATAGTGTAGGCTTTGTTATTTACAGTAAAATTGATTTTACATTTTTCAAAAGTTGTTTTATATTTTATTTTTAAAAGTTCGGGAACCTTTTGATCCAACCGTGTATATATATATATGTAGTAGAGTGCCCTCCACGAGAGACCGTCTTAAACATGGCTAAATCCGATTTCACCAACTCGAGATGTTTCATTATTGAAGACTCTGTTATGTTAGTCCAAGTCATTAGGAATATTTGTATTGGAACAGAGTCTATGATCACTTCCAGAATAGCCCGGCTATAGCCATGTTTTCAGTCTCTCATGGGAATCTGTATTGTTTACAGTTTTACAAGAGAAAGAGAGAGAGAGAGGACTTTGTGTATATAAAATAAATTGTATTTACTTCTAACGGCGGTCGACACCACTGGAACACACACCAAGATTAATATCACCAAAATCAACAATGACACATGTACTTTGAGTGTTATAATAATTTATCTAAACTAAATAATTATACGTGTAGCAGCTAGATGTATATCACTAGTAACCATCGTTTACAGAGTGTTATAGCTGTGCACATATCTGTCTATACTTAAACTTCATGAGTAATACCTGGGATATTTGCTGGAAGGACTTCTATCTAAAAGAAAAAGGATTTACTCTTCAGTCAAAATAGACGCAAGAACTCTGAACCATCTATTCTGACCATAGAATTATCCTAGATAGTTTTCCAGGTAAACACCTATTCCAGGTAAGTTGTGAAGCTCTAAGAAACCCCATGTAAATGTAATGAAGTCTACCTCGAAATGACCAGGGCCATAGTATGAAATCATGTTCTCCAGGTGTTGGTTCTGAATTTTCCAAAGCTTTGTTACTGACCTGAGTCTGCTAGATTGTAGAGACGATAAATAGATTCTGCTTTTATCTTGACGGGAAAGGTAACTATTCTTTTTAAAGATGTAGAATGTACCCACCTAGTTTTTCACTTTTAATAACTCTCGTATTCATAATAGAGTAAATTCCCGAATATATTGCAGCAAAGTATTTATTACATATAAACATATTATTGGTTATGATATTTATATTTTACTACTCTGTAAAATTTCCTCATTGCTTCTCTGGTATTTTATTAATATTGATTTGTCTTGCCTTAAAAATTGCAATGTCATCCTGAAGTTTGCCTTTCCTAATTTTCTATACGCAACAATTTAAATTTAAATTAATGTCAAATTTCCGTTTCTATACCATAGAATCAATACTTCGAATAAAAGTACGAAATCACTAAGGAACTCATGCGTTGTTTCTTTATTTATCATTTTGATCGAATACTTTCGGAAATTGATTTTCACAAGAAAAGAGTTTCGTACTTTTGTTCATAAAAAAAACAAAACATTTTATCGAGTCGCTTCTTCAACATTATGAAAGTTATCTGTACAGAAGAATTGTACACGGTGACACACAATTCTTTCTTCTAGTTCTAACTTTATTTTAAAAGCAAAATTTCAGGACGTTAAATTACATTTTTGTGTTCTCTTTCTTTCTTAAAGTTTGGGCTACCTTCCAATCAAATAACTTCCTCTTGAATATTTAATCTATTGCTTCTGTATTGTTTATCCTGTTTTACTGGTAAGAGCTTTATCTCTTCCTAATTATAGATATAGAATTATTAATTATAGAAGCGCGAAACGTGTTCGTGGATGGCTTTTCTTGATTTATTAAGAAATTGGGTTGACCAAATATCAGGGAACAGGCTAAATCAATGTTTAGTTGATTTCTGTTCCACCAGATGGCGCTCTGCCTTCTGTAAAGCACATGTGCTCCTGGTCAGGATATGCCTTTTAAAATATATATATACATTAGGATACTTTCTCTATAATATGAAATATTTAGAGCATAGTTAAAGCTTTAGAACATTACTTTTCTCAACTCGCACTAATAACACATTTTAACATTCTATCTAATATATTGGCACAACGTGTGTATTGAATCTCGGCCCAATATTCTGTGAAGATTATACCCCAAGATATCAAGCAGCCAAATGCCATATTCCAAAAGAACAGAGGAGCGCTACAGACCATTTAGCCGCCATGTGTGGCTATGTAAACTTACATGGGCGGAATGGACCTGGAACACACAATGTCTCTTTCACACCACCATTTCTCAAAAAGTATGGGG
The DNA here is from genome assembly GCA_030710605.1 of Cordylochernes scorpioides. Lineage (NCBI taxonomy): Eukaryota > Metazoa > Arthropoda > Arachnida > Pseudoscorpiones > Chernetidae > Cordylochernes > Cordylochernes scorpioides. The sequence continues at coordinate 189,464,899 of CP092863.1, read as the reverse complement.
GGGGGGGGGGGGCACATTATTTTAATGATAGTTACAATAACTTAGGTAAATAGATGATATTATTTATATACTAGCGGATGTGCCCGGCTTCGCCCGGGTTTTACCCGAGTGAATGTTTGTCTAACGAACATTTGTTAAAACAATTCTCTATAAACTTATAAAACGTACTCGGCTTCGACCGGGGTTTTACCCGAGTAAAGGTTTGTCTAGCGAACATTTGTTAAAACAATTCTCTAAAAACTTATTAAAAAAAAAGATATATTTTGATAATTTGAAACTCGTAAATTTGAATCTCTCGATATATTGTTATCATCGTCACAATGGGGGCGCTGCTTGCGAGTTAAATCTACAAATCTGCAAATAACTCTAAGGATATTCAAGATATTCAGGAAATTATTTTTCAAAAACCTTCCCGGTGATATACCTAATAATATCCCAAAATTTCACGGCGATTGGATGTATGGTTTTTGAATCTATAGAGTACAGACAAACAGACAGACAGACATTCAATTTTATATATATAGATAGATTCACTCTTCATTGTTGGCTTTTTATCTTACATTCATTCTTCATTGTTGGCTTTTTATATTACATTCACTCTTCATTGTTGGCTTTTTATCTTACATTCATTCTTCATTGTTGGCTTTTTATATTACATTCACTCTTCATTGTTGGCTTTTTATCTTACATTCACTCTGTTGACTTTTTATATTACATTTACTCTTCATTGTTGGCTTTTTATCTTACATTCACTCTTCATTGTTGGCTTTTTATATTATATTTACTCTTCATTGTTGGCTTTTCATCTTACATTCATTCTTCATTGTTGGCTTTTTATATTATATTTACTCTTCATTGTTGGCTTTTTATCTTACATTCATTCTTCATTGTTGGCTTTTTATATTACATTTACTATTCATTGTTGGCTTTTTATCTTACATTCACTCTTCATTGTTGGCTTTTTATCATACATTCTTTCTTCATTGTTGGCTTTTCATATTACATTCACTCTTCTTTGTTGGCTTTTTATCTTACATTCATTCTTCATTGTTGGCTTTTTATATTACATTCACTCTTCATTGTTGTTGGCTTTTTATATTACATTTACTCTTCATTGTTGGCTTTTTATCTTACATTCACTCTTCATTGTTGGCTTTTTATATTATATTTACTCTTCATTGTAGGCTTTTTATCTTACATTCATTCTTCATTGTTGGCTTTTTATATTATATTTACTCTTCATTGTTGGCTTTTTATCTTACATTCATTCTTCATTGTTGGCTTTTTATATTAAATTTATCCGAGTGAAAGTTTGCCTAACGAATATTATATATTATGAAGTATAATAAACAATGTTAAAGATTAGTTTTAATTATTAATCAAGATTGTGTGTGAATATGTGAGAAAGATGTAATATCGTTGTTGTTTTCTTGGCCGACTGTTTTACATATGGTGTTATCTTAAAATTGCTTGTTTTGAATATTTTTTTAGATTGAGTTGAATGAATTGCTGAATTTTTTTTTTGTATTTATATATAAATAAAATTAACTCTGTTGATTTTTTTGTATTTAATCGATAACAGCTAAGTTACGCATGTTAATGTTAGGGAAAAATATTTTGATGTTAAGCAAAACCTGCTCTATCTCGTTTTACATAAATGTTGAAAATTTGGTTGAAATTGATGCATTGTAACGAAAGTTTTTAGTGATGTCCTCTTATGAAATTTGCATTTTATTAATATAGATTTTTAATACTTACATTTTAATTTTTACTTTTAAACTAGCCATTCGATATAAAATGATATATCACAGTAAGCATGATATATTTTGATAAAACTACAAGGGTTCTGACACACACAACATAGATAACAATATTGTATATCCTTCTTGTGATTCTTTTGATTGAGTTATATGTAATTTTAAAACGTGAAGTGCATTTTTTTTGTATATATATATGCAATAGTTTCGATATTTCTTCTATGTATAAAAGTAAATGATTTTATTGTAATTAGTAATTTCAGCAAGATTTGCATAACATAAAGTTGCGAGAGGATGAAATTCATGTACCAAAAGAAGCACCTCTCCCTTTTATTGTGCATCAAAACGATGGCACTGTGCATCGCCCTAGTGAAGACTATACTAGTGAAGATGGATAATGAGCAACAAAACCAGTTTTGACAAATTCAAACAGAAGCCAACAACCTGTAGACCATTATTTCAGGCTTTGGCCCTCATCAATACTGGGGCGGCTTCATAACATCCTACAAGAAGGGCTATAAACTCGGTGAATTAAAGCTGGTGAAGTAAAAAGGGCCGATTTCCAGGCTATAATACAACATGAAGGCGCGGGAGGATGAAATTCATGTACCAAAAGGGAGAGGTGTCTCTTTTAGTACAAAGATATATATGTTTTAGGAATGTATTAATATATACAGTTATCAGCGTCATAATCAAGCAACAATTCTTAATCAATTCTGTCACCGTTTGCTTTGTGAATGGAATAAATACCCAAATATGGCCATTTCTCTTAACCATCGGTGGTTCAGTGGTAGAATGCTCGCCTGCCACGCGGGCGGCCCGGGTTCGATTCCCGGCCGATGCATTTTTTTTACAATTTTTAAAACTCATTTATATATTATACAAGAATGACATCCACAGCGCCAATTTATATTTGTAACGAATTATATTTGAATAAAAGCATTTGATCGGGTAAAACCCGGGCGTTGCCCGGGTCATTCGGCTAGTAAAATATAAACGAGAGATAAAGGCTCTTGCAATAAGGTTGTTTATTAAGAAAAAACGTGAGATTTCAAGCTCAACTATGAGTGCAACACGGAGGGCGAGATCAATGTGTGTTTCTGTATAGTTACATCACTGTGGAATAAGGTGGAACTGCTCTGGAATTTCGATTGTTCTGTTGATACTGTTCTTGTTCTTTAAATGAGGGATTGAGTTGGACAGCGTTCATTGAGAAAACTCTACAAAGTATCTAAGATATTTAAATGGTAAAATTTTCTAGATATTTTTGATTTTTTTTCACCAACCTTATATAGAATGAAGTTGATTAAAATAAGTAAACAACTGAATTTTAAGGAATTTATAAGGTAACTTTAGAAATATTTGTATATATTTTACCTATTGTTGGATGAAATTTAATTGCGCTAAACAAAGTTTAAAATGGTTTCTAAGGAATTTATAGGGTATATTTTGAGATATTTTAGAATTTCACTCTAACCATCGGTTGAAGTTAATTAAGATAGGCGAGTTTTTGCCATGGTTGCTAAGGAATTTAAAAGATGTAACCTTCGATATATTTAATAATTTATAAAACTTATTTGAGAATTTTTTTATATTTTTATAAGAAAACAAAAAGAGATGAGTATGCAACCATTTTCAAGTACGAATTAAAGTGGAAGAGCTTTGTTGCTCGAAATCTCACTTTTCCAATTGAAAAAAATAAACACATTGTTAAATTTTATATTAATTTTTGAATAAATTTTATATAACAATTTTACTTAATATGAATTCAAAATTTTACTATATAATAATTTTGGAGTTAAACCAAGTTTACAAGAGTGGTAGGTACATTCTCTAAAGGGAGAGGTGAAGTAGCGCACCCACCTGAGATCCTCAGCAGGGTATTGATGAGACCTGCCCATCACACAGCCGCACCATTAAATATGATAGCCAACAACGGAGGGAAAGACAAAATAGGCAGTTTGGTAAGGCCATTAACGCAAAAAAAAAAAAGTTACAAGCTCTCATCTTAATAAATTCGCCGTTATAAGTGTATTTTCAGTTCAACAGTGCAACATAAAAGTTGAGAAAATCGTTTAAAGTGAAATAGAATATAATTAAAAGACACGCAAAGGTTATGTCTATATGTAGAGTTAATATGTATAGCTATATTATAAAAATAAAAATACAACCTTTCGCATTGAGTTTCTTTTATTATGATACGCGCATATCATAATAAAAGAAACTCAATGCGAAAGGTTGTATTTTTATTTTTATAATTTGTAGCGCAATTTTTTCGTTTACTTCAACTATAGATATATTGTTTAAATAATTGCTTATTTGATTTGTAATACTCTTTCTTTTCTAGATTTTTTATTATTGGGCTCTGGGACGAGTTTATATGTAATACATACATTTCCTAAAAAGGCCATTTTTTGCTGTTGCTTATTGATCTCCAGCATTCAGGGCTAAATGGTGAATGCTTTCGTAATGTTTTCGTGGTGTTAGGATTTGGATATAAAAATGATTTTCTTGTATCTCCACGGCTCTGATATCGATTTCACTAAGCGATATTTATTCCACGTCAGATCCCCATGAATTTGGGCAATGCTCACGTCAATACCTAAAGGCTTCGATTTCACCACTATAATTCTAGGAGGAGGCTTTTTATATAGATTTATAGAAAATTCCTAAAAGTTTAGTTCGATAGATGAAAAG